>JAEIFJ010001566.1:0-217705 GCA_018903435.1 Leucophenga varia
CTGCTCTTTTTTAATAGATAGAGTGATTGAAGAGGAATGTTTATCACTATCGCTACATAGTATAAAACAAAGTCGATTTTTGTGTCCCTATATCCCTATGTATGCTTAAATCTTTAAAACTACGCAAACGGATTTTGATGCGGTTTTTTTAATGGATAGAGGGATTGAAGAGGAAGTTGTATGTCTTCGGAAATTTTGACCCGTGGCATATTGGGGGGCCTTGAAACTGGAAAAAGCAAATATTTTAGCAAAAGACGGTATAAAACTATTTATTTTGTGTTTTTTAGAATTAAGGTGTGCAATAAGATAAAGGGGCCTTGAAACCGGAAAAGCGATATCTTGGGAGTGAAAAGACGTAGAGACTTGAAACAGTTCTTATTTGAAAGATTGTTCAAAAACAATTTTTGGCGTTCAAGGTGTTCAAGGGATTTCTGAATTTGGACCAGGACCCAATATAGATTTATTGACCAATTTTTTTTATTTTTATTTCAGGTGAGCACTTAGACGGGATTTTAGAAAATTTTGACCCGGGGCCTAATGGGAGCCTTGAAAAAAAAGTCATACATTTGGATTGAATAGACGTAGAGACTTGCGCATTTGAATGATAGTTAGTCGTGTTTAGAGGATTTGCAAAAATTTTAACCCAAATTTTTGAACAATTTATATTTAGCCACCAAATAGAAGCAAAAAAAACGCGACCAAAGTGGGGTACCTGCTAGTTATAATATAAACAGTTAAGTTCACTAAAATGGTACGCGTTTCAAAATGAAGTATTTAGCTATGAAATCAATAGATAAATGCAATTTTTACAAGAAAAACTACAACACGTAAATTTTTTATGTTCACTGCTGGATACAGAAATAGGTACGAAACCTTAAATGTTCTAAATGTAAATGTTCACAATTTGTAAGTATATCAACAATGTTTAAAAGTGATACTTATTGATAAATATGCTAGCTTTTTAACTTATTTCGGCTTAAAATGGGCCTAAACTTAATAAAAGGTACTAGTTTGGTACTACAAAAAATGTATCCGCATAAATTGAAATTGTTTTTTTAGATTTGAGGAAATAAAACTAAACTAAAAACAAGGCAAAACGTTAATTCGGGCATAAGTGGCATAAATAAACTTTCCAGATAGGATGCCCCTACCCATCTTACAACCCGTGCTTGTATGACCCCATCGCTTGGCAGCTTGGTTTTGAATTTGGATGAAATAAGAAGTGTTTTTACCAAGTTTGGAGTGAATACATTCATATATAAAAACTATTTTCAAACAAAAAAAAAAAAGAAAATACGAAAACGGATGGTAGATTTGTATGGGGGCTATACTTAAAAATGGGCGTGGCAGTTTTAAAAAAGCTTCCAAGTTTTAGCTTAATATCTTTGAAACAGATCGAGATCAAGAATATATGTATATACTTTATAGGGTCTACGATGTCTCCTTCAATGCGTTACAAACTTTCAGACAAACAGAATATACCCGTTCACCATGTGCGACGGGTGTAAAAACTCGTTTACTTGATATTAATTTTTTTCCCATTACGACACACAAGATGCTTAGAGTTTTCTGTCAATATATTTTGTTCTCGTTTTTACCTTTAATAGCTAGCCTGGACTATAATCATCACCGTCTACCGCGCGCTATTCGACCAGTGCGCTACAAAATAAGGATACTAACGTATCTGAACGATCCCGAAAACTTTGTTTTCACAGGAGGTGTTCAAATCCAACTGCACGTGCTCGAAAAATCTAAGAATATTACGCTACATGTTCAGGAATTACGAATCGATGCGACAGCGCTACATCTGCAAAAGCTTAATTCTAGCGAAAAAGTTGTTATTCTTAAAACTCAATATGTAAAGCAGCATGCGTATTACATAATGCATCTGAACGCTGAACTTGAATATAACGCGAGTTATATATTAACAATGAAATTTGCGGGCAAACTCAATAAAAGGTTACGTGGATATTATGTTAGTTCCTATCGGGATAAACGTACTAATCAGGAGCGGTAAGCATTCGAATGAATTATATCGGATGAATTCTAATAATGGAGATTTTTTGAAGTTTCTTTGCCGTCACACAATTTGAACCTGCGAGTGCACGCATGGCGTTTCCCTGCTTTGACGAGCCGGAGTACAAGGCGAAATTTTTAATTACTCTAGGCCATCATATGAAATATCAAGCTCTAAGCAATATGCCACTCAAGGAAAATATACAAATGTAATTAATTTGCTCATTTAGTTTTCTACCAGAAGTATTTTATTGCTCTTTGCAGTTTCGAACGTCAGAATTGGCAGTGGAGCGTTTTTGAGGAATCAGTGCCGATGTCCACTTATCTGGTTGCCTACACTGTTAACGACTTTACCTCGATAAAGTCGTTGGGTAGTGTAGAATTTCGAACTTGGGCACGTCCAGATGCTATTGAACAGTGTCAATTTGGAGCACAAATTGGACCTAAAATCCTGGCGTACTATGAAAAAATATTCGATATAAAATTTCCGCTGCCTAAAATTGATCAAGTCGCTGTACCTGATTTCAGTGCAGGTGCCATGGAAAATTGGGGACTGATTACCTATCGCGAAACTGCACTGCTTTATGCTAAATCAGTCTCTTCACTTTCTGATAAGCAACGCATTGCTGCTATTGTTGCTCACGAGTTGGCTCATCAATGGTTTGGAAATTTGGTCACTATGAAATGGTGGACCGATCTTTGGTTAAATGAAGGTTTTGCTACTTATGTGGCCAGCTTCGGAGTTGAAAATCTAAATCCAAAATGGGGCAATTTCGACGAAGAGTCGGTGGAGAATTCGCTAACAATTTTTAATATGGATTCACTCGAATGCAGTCATCCAATATCACAGCCGATTGAAAAGGCAAGTCAAATTCCGGAGTTATTCGATTCAATTTCATACAAAAAAGGTTCTGCCGTTATACGCATGATGCACATGTTTATGGGTGAGGAAGCATTTCGGGCAGGGCTTGCCGAGTACCTGAAAAAGCATGCATATGCAAACGCCGAGCAGAACGATCTTTGGCATGCTTTGTCACATGCAGCGCACACAAGACGTTCTATTCCAGAGAGACTTGATATAAAGACGTTAATGGACACTTGGACGTTGCAGACGGGCTACCCATTAATAACGGTAGAACGTGACTACCAAGAAGGTACAATTAAATTGTCACAAACACGTTTTTTTCTGAATTTGGAGCCCAAGCAGCGGAATAAACATAAGTGCTGGTATGTACCCCTAAGCTATACAACACAAGGCGCTGCCGACTTCTCAGAAACATTTCCAAAATATTGGTTGCACTGTGAGAAAACAAATCAATCGTCGACGCTTAGTTTAAGAAATATAGTAAACGCAAATGAATGGATAATATTTAATGTACAGCTGGCCGGACTGTATCGAATAAATTACGATGAACAAAACTGGCAAATGATAATAGCTACTCTGAACAGTAAAGATTTCAAACGTATACACACTATTAATCGTGCACAGCTTATCGACGATGCTCTCAACTTGGCTTGGAGTGGACATAGAGACTATGCGGTCGCATTGGAAGTGATAGACTATTTAAAACAAGAACGTGCATACATACCATGGAAAGCGGCTCTTGAAAATCTTGCCTCAATCAACCGCATACTACGCCAGACGCCACAATATGGACCATTTCAGCAATATATGCGTCAATTGCTTCTTCCCATCTATATTTATCTAGGAGGATTGAATGGCACACATGAGCGCATTGCCAAGTCACGAAAATTTAAACAACCAAATGCTATATTACATAAAGTACTTATAGCGGGATGGGCATGTCGTTTCGATCTGGATGACTGCGTTGCACGCGCGCTTCAATATTTCAATGAGTGGCGTACGCATCCGGACATGCATAACAATATTCCAAATAACCTGCGCACTGTGGTCTTCTGTACCGCAATGCGTTATGGATCCGAAGACGATTGGTTTTTCTTTGGTCGCGCTATTTGAATTCGAACGTGGCTGGCGAAAAGCGAATCATTATTTCTGCTTTGAGCTGCACACGAGAAGTGTGGCTATTACATCGCTATTTATCCTCGGCGTATAACGCTTCGCAGTCACATATACGCCAACAAGACGCTTCATTTGTATTTGCAGGTGTAGCTCGCGGCGAAATTGGCTATCATCTGGCCCGCGACTTCTTCATGAGCAACATTGACTTGCTGAATAAATTGTAAGTTACTCTGATGTATTCTGCTAGAGCTATTAACATAATTAACTATTTATTAGCTACGATTCGCATGCCACTGATTTGGGTCGACTTCTATTCACACTTGCCAGCCAAATGACAACTACACATGATCTTGAACAATTGACAACTTTCGTTGCGAAACGTTACAATGTTCTACAGCAAACAGATCCAGGAGTACGACGCGCTCTTGAAACGGTACGCCTTAACGTGCAGTGGCGAAATGGTAATGGCTACTCGCAGTTTACACAACGGATTAATGCGTTTCTCTAAAAAACAGTTCCTTCTTCTTTATAGACACATACATACATTTATTTATTTTAAATCTCAAGATTCGCTTTATTTCTTATTTTTATAATTAGTTCATGCAATAAAAAAAATAATTAAAATTTTTTATACATAAATTTTAAAATGAAACCTATTCATTTAGATCAAATTATTTGTGATGTAGTTAATATATAGCTTGCTTATATACAGTTTTATGAATATTATGAATTTTAGAGTAATCTTGAAAGAATTTTATTGAAAATATTCCTTATCACGTTTATTGTCCGCCGGAACTAGAGCTGGATGAAGCAGCACTAGCACTACCGCTGCTAGCTGCAAAAACTCTCTGCAGGTTCGTTAGGACATTCCAAAGCATACCACCAATCGTACCCAACAAATCTAGCAGATTAAAACTTGTGCTTTCGATGACTGTCTCGCGGTCCTCTTCGGTTTCAATAGCTGCTGATTCAGTGCTATTTGAATGTACACCATGATTGCCAAGCAGATGATGTCGTGAGCTTGTATGATTCCAAGCTCCGTCCCGTACGGTATTCAACAAATGTTTAACTGGTTCAAGAACGGGAATACCCTGCTTCTTAACGCGATTCAACACAAGCGAATCATCGCTAGATATTGAATTGTTCAATTCGCTCCAACTGGACTCATTGTTTTCGGTATTAGGTGTATCAACAGTTGCATTAGGTTCAATGTCGGACTTTATGTGTTCGTTCACAACTCGATCGAATAATGTCTGCAACCGAGCAGCAGGTATTATGTCAGAGCTCATATCAGTACCATTGATGGGTTCAAAATCGAATTCTGTATAATTTTCTTGTCGCTTACGTAGATCCACGTAATTAACAATATGCAAAGTCGACGCAGTGTTTGTTGTTAATGGTTTTGCAGCGATCTCCTCCAGCAGTAACAGCGACACCTAACAATTAATACGTACAAAATTATTATTCAAGTACTATTTTGGTTATAATGAAACGTTTTATATTCAAGTGCATCACTGTATTGAATCGAACTTATCACTTAAATTGCATAATTACAGCAGCAAAACCTTGAGAGTCTATAAATGATTTTCGAAAAAGTGTGCACACTTTAAAATGTTCTTCTTAACTTTTGAATTTTAATGGCAACATTCGCTTTTTGTGTTCAGATATCAAAAATGAAAAAATCTATGATCATATTTTTTTTAATGTGAAAGTGTATATATATATATATTAAAAGCATTTTTGTAAAAGGTCATTATCAAAGTTCCTCTCGGAGGTCTATAACATATGGAACAAACAAGAAAAACGTTAATTTTGGTAAAACTGCAGTTTTGATAGGAGTCACACGAAATTTCAAGCAGCTTACATTGGTATAAACTTAGGTAATAAACGAGGGAGGGTGGAAGGGGACAAAGTCTTAGGAAGTCTTAGGTCCATTAAAACTCAAAATTTAAACACTACGGTGGTGTTCATAAATTAAAAAATATAAAATTTTAATTTGTTCAAAATTTAGCTTTAGTGATCCGATCATTATCAAATCTGCAGTGTTTAGATGGGTTTATATATGAAGACTTATTATCTAATTCAGAGTGAATATATTCATTCAAAATCATTTTTTTTTTTTGTATGACTTCAGAAATGTGGCATTAGTTTCTTATTTTGTCGACACAAGTACTATAATCTGTACAAAACTCTTAATTAATTAAAGCCAGATAATAAAGCATGGAATTCTAGAATCGTCGAACAAGCGCCCTACTTACTCATTATTTTTTTTCAGGTATAAATATCAAATTTACATAAATATCTATCATAAATATTTTATACTCAAAATTTAAGTTTTTATTTTTCAACATTTATATATTTTTTTTATACGCGCCACACATAGTGTGAAAGGGTATATTAGTTCGCCGGAACGTTTTTAAAGCATTATCAGTCTTTCTGTCTGTAACTAAAAAATTACATTCGCTCAGTTTTAAAGATATTGACATTAAATTCGAGACTTAAGCTTTTCTCAGTCCTAAGCAGTTAAAGAGTGCCACGCCCATTATTAGACACAGCCCGCATACATGTTTTCGCATTATTTTACTAAAAATTGTTTATTTATTAAGCGATTTGTGTCAAATAAGATAAAAACACTTCTAATAGCAACCCATGTTTACAAAACGACCATTGTTTGAGGTGGAACTTCTATAGCATATAGCCTCATACATATGTATGTACATACCAACAATCTTTTACAATTTATATGAAAAATGTTTATTTATGAATCGATTTATTTTAAAATATGGTCAAAATATTTTGTGTAGCAACCAATGAGTATAGAAAAGTTAGATTAACCATCGTTTGACTGGTATTGAAGCTTCGGTTCCACGGAAGTCAAAGCTATTCCTAATATTTTAATCATATTTTAAAATATGATTAAAATATTAGGAACAGCTTTCAATTAACTTCAATCAATTTCATTGTCCAAAAAAAAATATATATGTTGAGGATGTATAGTATTGTTAAAAATATGTGAAAATATAAAAAAAAATTACACTAGTTTACACCAAATAAAGGATTGTAATCTACGCCCTAAAATATTTGAAAATTCTGCTATGAGACAGTGTTCTTTTTCAGATAATTTAGATGAACTCAAAATTTTTAAGCTAGTGTAGTAGAACCATGTCAACTATAATAAAAGCTGCTTAATACAAAATCAATTTCAGCAACTTCTAAAAATAGTATAAATTCGAACCGCTGTTGTCACAAATGCAGCATCTTACTTTTGTTTGTCCCCGAACTTGTTTAATTTTGTTTTTCACATTTTCACGTTATGATAATTTATTTATTGTAAATTAATTCCATATTTGAATGGGAAACGTATTTATGAATTGGCACGGTTAAAAACTATGTTACTCACAATCGCGAATGAAAAGTGGTAACTTTTTAAAAGATATTTGTATATGTTTTAAAGCCTTTATTACAATTTTTGTGAAGAAACCGACCGGATAAAATCCCTTAATTTTAAATAAAATTTTACACTACAGCCGTTGCGTGCTTCTTTATTAAAATATCCTGATATTTTTGTCGTACTTCATTTACACATACTATTCACACTTTGATTTGTTTATTTAAAAATGCTTCTGGAAAATTCACCAAATAACAAGAACTTACAATTAAAATATAAAAAACACATTTGAAATAGTTATGCGAATAAATATTTTGCAATATATTTGTTTTACACATTTTGAACTGATCAAATAATGGAAACCGTATCTGTCAATCACACAAATTAAACTGAAAACTATAATCATTCAAACTTTAGACTCTAACCAATAGATTGTATAAAAATAAATAATTAATATGCAAAGCCAGTCTTTGATAAATTTTTTGTTTCGTTTTGAGCTCATGTAAATAAATTGTTCTCACTTGATAAAGCAATTGTGGAGAATACTATATATTGCTTATACTGAGTGTCGGGCACAATTTGGCCAATATACCAATGCATTCTCAAGGCCATTCAAAACGAACTATATTTTCAATACTGCCAACAAAGGTCAACGATTTTATGCCGTGGAACCGATGCGTCATATATTTCATTAAGAAATACACTTCTATATCTACATACATTATATTTGTCTCCATATGCTTGTTTGTTTGGTACTGAAAGACTTCAAAACTAACTAAATCTAACTAACTAAAAACAGACCAGACTAATTAAATTACTTAAACAGAACAGAAAAATTACATAAAAATAATAAAAGACCCTACTGTTGAGGTATTATTATTAAGAGATTCTTAGTCAACAACATACCATCCGCATCAAAACATGTTCATCCGCTTATTAAATAGCCACGAAAGTGACAAATTTTTTATTTCTTAATTTAGATTCTATTTTAATACCATTCTTTATTGTATGTTTGTGTTTGTGGCTTTATATTCTCGAAACAATTTAGCACAAAAAGGAAATAACTTTGTATATGGACTTTACGTCTTAGTGGCTCCATGTAAAATATTGTTAAACGTGAAAATGGGTCCTACTAAATTTGGGGTTTCTATTATAAGTAACAAAGAAATTTTCATAAGTAAAGTAAAACAAGGAAAAACGGTTACTTCGGTGGAACCGAAGCTGAAATACCCGTTACACAACACTTTTAATAGTTTATACATATGTTCACCAGCTTAGATTAAATTTCACTATGAATTTGGTCAAATTTCTATAAAGACTTTATCTCGTCATCTCGTTGTTTGAATGTGACAGGATTCTGGTGTGGCAACTTCTACTAAGATGTCTGTGTATAGCTGCGTAAAAAATATACCATTCCGCTCTTGTAATTTGTTGAAGTATTTTTGACTGCTGCCGTTGTATTTTATTGATGTTTGATATTTTAGATGAATTTGGCGAAGTAGCTTTTTTAATTTAAACAATAGACCAATGTGCCATACCTTGTCGAATGCTTTTTCAACATCATATACAATACTTTTTATCTCTAGATCTGTAGAAATTTTATTAACTACTCTATGGATTTGTTCAATGGTTGAGTGATGTTTCCGAAACCCAATCTGATGGTCAGGTATAATGTAACTGTTATCAAGGATGGATTGAAGTCTGTTAAGGACGGTAAGACTCTGCACTTGTGGCATCTTTATCAGGTTTTGGAATAGCTATGACCTCTGCTACCTTCCACGTCTTGGGAAAATATTTGTATCTCAATATTGCGTTAAACATATTCCGCAGATAATAAATAGCATTTATAGGAAGATCTTTTAGAAATTTTCCAGTTATCCTTGATATTGTCGATAGTATATTTAACTTCCTAAGTAGTTACATGTGCATTGCTAGAACAAGTTTCTGGATTATTATGTTATAACCGGTTTGTATGTTATTTATAAAGGCATTTTCGTAAAAATCAGCTTGTGGGGTCGATTTATCGCGTTCTGTTTTAGCCCAAGTACTATATGATTTCTTTAATGGTGCGTTAAAGGTTGTCGATTCTCTGAGTTTTTAAAAGGCCTTCATAGGGAGAAATTTGTGTCTTTGGTTGGGCTTAAATTAGCCAGATAATTATCTATATATTGATTCTTATTCTGATTAAGCCTTACTTTGAGATCCCTTATTGCCCAGTTAAGTCTCTTTTTTATCTTCCGGGCATCTAGTAGTTTGTCAGATTTTCGTAAGTCTTCGTTTATTCTTTATTTGATTTCGAATTGAAACAGGTGTTAACAAGTTTTTAGTATCCTTTTGAATTAAAAGCGGAGAAGAGGTCATTGCCGCTTCAGCTACAGCATCATTAAAATAAATTACGGAGCTCTCTATGTCATTTGGAGATTTTAGTGCAATGTCCAAACGTAAGCATATGTTAAGAAGTTCTTTGTACGCTGGCCAATGTGTTTTTGGGTTATAGAGGATGGGCGTCGGCTTGTTTTAGCTAACAGAGAAGTCAATAAGATCTGGAACTTTGCGCGGGTCTGTTGGCCAGTAGGTAAGCTGGCCTGTTAAAATATGTTTTACCTTTTTAGTTCGATAACCTTGAACCCTCAGGCTATGTGCTTTCATTAAAATCACTAGCAGCGATAAATCTTGGCTCTAAAGATTTGAAGTATGTGTTGTATTGAGGTGATGAGACATTGTGCCGAGGCGGACTGTACAATGCTGAAATTGTTAGTGGCCCATTTTTATCTTGCAAATGAATAATAGTAGCTTGAATTAAATCGTGGCTAAAATGTTCAATTACAAAGTATTTAATTTTATTTTTAATTATTAAAGCTGAACCCATGTCCTGTGCCGTCTGGATGATTTGTATTATATAAAGTAAAGCCTGTTATTTTTAGGAAATGTTTGGATGTAAAATGTGTTTCTGAAATAAGTGCCAGATCAAAATTATTTTTATGAAGGAAGTGCTTTAGTTTTAGTGTACACAGTATGTTTAATAAATAAGGGACTTTAAATCATGGAACATGTAACGCCATATATTGAACGTTGATAACATTAGAAAGGTACAGGTGTCACCTTTCAAAAGGAGCCAACTTTATGTAAATTGGTTGACAGGTTAAAAAGTTACTCGCTTTTTAATAACAGCATGTTTTTGTGCTTGTGTCGTAAAAATAGGTGAATTTTTGATGAATTTTTCGTGAATTTTCATGAATTTTTTATGAAAAAACAGATATGTGTCATCAACCACTCTCCGTATTCTCCTGATCTATCACCATTCGACTATTTTCTGTTCCCTAAACTATAAAATTGCCATGAAAGGAGCGTCTTACGATGATATTCCAGTCATTCAAGCAGCTGTGACACTTTTTTTTTTAATAATATAAAAAGAAATTTATTTTTTTTCATTCATTCCATTCCATTCCATTTTTGGCACAACTCCTTACAAAACTATCGAATTACCACTATAGCATATATACGCCATTCGAGTTTCTATACAACAAACTTTTTGTTTAGGAATCTATTCATTCCAAGTAAAAACTTCCTATACAAACATTACTTGGCTTTCCTAAAATATGGGTTGTTCGTTGAATTAAAATACAGATATAACTCCCAGAATGGCCCCAGATCGCATTCTACCAAGAAATATTATAAGAAAAATTTTACGAATGTTTGAGCAAGCTAACTGGGGTATAAGACACAACAAGATTTAACGACTTTGCAGGTTTGAGTACATATGTACATTACAATTACAGCAAAAGTCCGTTATTTTCTTTTATAAACTTTTGGTTTCCGATATAGTTTTCTGCGCTGAGCACGATTGTGGCATCGAAAGGTGCCCATCACTTTTGGACACCATAATCGTGTTCAGCGCACAAAAATACATCGAAGACCAAGGTCACACCGAAAATTAAAACATGTTGCCCTATGTAATTTATGCGCTTTATACTCGATGTGTCACATATTGTCAAAACCTCGTCTCACATATTTTTAGGTACTTGAACTAATATAATTAAAAAAAATTAACCAGCTGATTTGTATTATTATTTTATAGTTCTTTGGCCCACTCAATGTTTTAAAGTTTTTAAAATTATGAAAATTAGTTTAAATTTGCAAAAATAAATGCACTTTTAAAACTTACATTGTGCGACATTCTTCCTTTATTGTAAGGTAATAATCCAGTTTTGTGCAAATACTTTTGCTGATTACGAAAAAAATTATCTGCCTTACTTTACCATATCTGTTTAGATAATCACATATCCGCATTATTATGTAAAAATCATTTTTGAAATTAACTGACCTGTAATCGGTTATCGATAGCAAATATCGGCCCGGTTTTAAAAACCCTGGCATGTTCTAAGCCTTTTATTATGGGAACAGTCTTTTCATGCAGACCATGTGTTTGTCACAGGTGCGAGTAGGATAGCAACAACAATAAATAACGAGACACCTGGTCCGAGTCCAACTGGATTCAAAAATTTTCCCAGCCAACGAACGTTTTTTGTCCCAATCAGAAAACGATCATTGTTTTCTACAGAAATTCGTTAAAGTGGCTTTACTTAATTTTTTTTATAATGCATGGGACAATATTATTAAATTATTTACATACCTTGCAAACACTTATAAACAATTGTTTAAATTATAATTTTTCACTGCTTTGGCAAATTTGCACTTTAAAGAATAAAACAATCTCCTTATTGAAACAGTTTTGCCACTCACTATTTTTTTTGACTTTTTACTTTGCTTTGCCGAACCGTTAAAGTATTTTTGATTTAAAAATGAAAATATCGATTTGCTGCTTACTACTGTGGCTTGCGCGTTTTACCAACTTCGTTAGAGGAATAGAGATAGACATATCCTAGTATCTCGTTCGCTTTTCTGAACCGTTCATTTGAAATTGAGCAGATACGCTTAAGATAAGTGCGAGCAGTGCTGATTTACTACGAGCGAGAAAAACAATAACATTGGTCTACGATGGTCCACGGAATGGTAGACCATTATTACCATTGGTCTGCTCGTAAGTGGAACAGATTTAGATAGATCTTGCCTCGCGTTTACACTTACTTGCGTACACTTGTAGACCATTGTTATTTTTACATATGTACGTTCGCTAAGTACGTGGACCAAATGGTCTTTCACTATAAATACATAATAATAAACAATAATAATAAGACCAATAAATTATAAATAAATAATATTTAAATAACACGTCTCGGAATTATTATACTTAACAATTATATAATTTATAATAAATTACTATACTATAATTTAATACTCATATTCATATGGACGATGGCGTTTAAGTAACGGATACATTATTGCAATGTATTGCTATTATTGTTCTTGGCATTCAATATGAATAATGATGTGCGTGTCTATGTAATTTAAATAGAACATAACTAACAGTCTGAATACTCTTAATAATTTACAGACATTTTGCGCTTTCGCTACATACACCGTTTTACCGGCACTAAAAGCCTCTTCCTATTTTATCCATGGAGTCAAACACGACGCGTTTGTGTTTATATTGCAACAAATCTGCCACTGCCAACATTGCTGCCAAAAAAAGGCTGCCACTATAACTGCCGCTTCCGATACCACTGCTTCCGCCACCAAAGTCATTAATGCATTAATTATCAATTTAGATATTTGATAACTTCAATGAAAACAATAACGCTAACTATTTCTTTGATAGATCCATTATTTCTAACACCCTCAACTGACAATGTTTTTGACAATGCTTTTTAACAACAAAAAAATAAATAAATAAAATAAAATAAAAATTGTTATATAACAAGTATTCTACAGTCGCATAAAAAAAATATGTTATAAGAAAAATAAAAATAATACACAATATAAAATAAACAACAAAAAGGTATTTTTAATAATAATATTAATTTTATTGTTCATAAAAAACAAAAATATTTTTATTTATATGTGTATATATATAAACAAAAACCCTCTTTGAAACAACTTTTTCACAGCGTCACTGTTCTACTTTAAATATATCTGTCTCGGTTTAATCAATACATATCGTAATTAGTTTTTAACATTTGAATTAAATCTCCTCGAATTTTTTTTTTTCGATTTGTCACTTTCTATTTATCGTCCGGTCAATTTAGACATAAAAATTGTGGTCAAATAACAATAATTCCCGGAAAGACAAAAATTGGTGGAGAGCTGGGGTTAACCATTACAATTAAACTTTTAAAAATCCCCATCGATCCCATATGTGCTACAAAAGTTATTCGCGATCAAAGGTCAAAAATTGTGGTTTTTTTTGATTTTTCTCGAAAACGGTAAGTTATATAAGAAAAAAAACCTAAAACCAAGTTGTAGATCTTAAAACTCTCTACAAAAAATGGTCTTCATGATTTTTTTCCTAAGAGTTACCATTCCTGAGATATCTGGATTCTATGAGTCACATTATAATAATTATTATTAAAAATAATAAAATATATTAAAATAAACCAAAAACGATAAATTTTAATTAAAGGCTCATTATTGCACTGAAGTTTGCATATTTATGGCATATTTATGGCACAAAAATGCATTTATTGTAAATGTTCTTATCATTTTTCTTGCTGAACTTTTGGTCCAAAAATTTTCAATAAAGGAGCTCAGTTGCGTATATGAGAAGAATAGGGTTCGATTCGTCTTGAAATAAGCTTTCATTTGAGACATTGAAATTGAAAAAAAGCCAATACGTTTTTTTTAATTAATTAAAAAGTATTTTTCATATGATTTTTCTTGCTGAACCCAATAAAGCTGGTCTGTACAGACAGTTCTGTTTATATGGCAGCACAATTGTAATTGTGTTGCCATATTAAGTTTAAGCACCATATAGCTCATATAGGTGCGAGCAAAGCAGCAGATGAATTAAACCTTTTTCATTTGCACTCATGCACGTCAAATATTTATCGCAAAATAAAAAAACAAACGCGAATTGGTTTATTTCATTCAGTAAGAAATATTTGCTTAACAAGTAATATATCGCACAATGATGCAAAAGTTTATAAAATTTTTCACAGGGCCGGACAAACTTGTAGCCAGAATGCCACCAAAAAATAGTGCCGAAGCTAAGCAACATTTGCGAGACCTAGGCTATGCCTTCAATGCCGGTAAATAAACACAAACATTTCCTACACATATCTCTATGTAGTAGAAAAGATATGTTAGAAGGTAAACTCTTTTTCTTTTAAGATGGGCAACTTCGCAAAATCAACTCAAAAACTGAACAAATTGGTGATAAGCCTTTTTGTGTACGATGTCTACAGAGACACTTCCCAGAATCAGTTAAGGTACGAGCAATTGGCAAACACCATACCGGAGATTGTTTACGAGCAATTGGAATTAAACGGCTTGGTTCGTACGTACTTGCCACCCGACTTACCAAAGGAAGAGGCAACTTTTGTGTTTTCGCAGCCCGAAAAGTTGGAAAAATCAAAAAAACTACTGGTGCTCATACACGGTAGCGGCTATGTTCGTGCCGGGCAGTGGTCCAGAAGGTAATCTTTAGATATATGATACATACTCACTCATATATGTACATATATGTATTTGAATTTATGTACATATATACAAACACACAAAAAAAAAAAAAAAAAAAAAAAACTTCAAGTCGAACTTGGAATTTCCCAACTGAGTATTGCGTTCTTATCGCATAATAAATTCTGGTTTTGTTTGTGCTGTAATCGCTTCAATGTTCAACTCGATGCTGATATTACTTTTTTTCATTTCAGTTTAATAATAAATGATTCACTCGATCATGGTTCACAAATTCCATACATTAAGAAAGCGCGGGCACTTGGATACGATATTCTTATCACAAACACAAACGACAATTATCGTGGACTAGAGGATGACGGCCAACCCAAAAAAATACCGGGACTAGGTTCTCCGATTTCACATGCTGAATACGTATTGAAAAATGTTATTATTCCCTCGAACCCTCAAAGTGTCGCGATTGTAGCACACAGCTTCGGTGGATGTATTGCGCTTCATTTGGTTTGTGATATATGGTTTACCAATACTTTTGTAAATAAAAAAAAAATGACATTTTTATTTTAACAGATTAATAAAAATCCGGAGTTCTTCAAAGAAAAAGTATTTGCTGTCGCTTTGACTGATTCGTCAAATGGACGGGTGCAGTCCGAAAACATCGAATATGTGGAGGAACGGGTACTTAATTGGGCGTCCAGTCCCGAACCTTTGGATAAGCCAATGAAAACTTTAGATGATCATTTACCACGCGTTTCAGCAGGTGAGATTAAAATAGAAAACGTAGTTTATCGCTTAAATTTTCATTCCGTTTGGAATCTCAAAAGTTAACTTCGAAGCTAATATCGCCACAAACTTTAATTCGTTCATGAATCGCACTATGTTTGTATGGCGGCTATATCTATAAATGTGCGTGGCATCTTAGTTTTGATATAGGATGACATTAGTCTTTAGTCAAGTGTTTTTACTCAATTTATATCAAATATATTCATAAATAATAACTTTTTCATACAAAAAGTCAAAAAAGTGGTAAGTTGTATGAGGGCTATACCTAAAAATAGACGTGGCACCTTGGTTCTAACATACAAACTTCCTAGGACCAAAAAAAAAAAACTGAAGGATAAAATTACATTTTTGTTTTAGCACATGTTTTGATGCTCCACGTTCGGTTCTAAAATCGAAATGAAACAAAAAGTTTTGCTTTTATAAAAGTTTGTTTCTCCTATTCTAGAGGGTTCAAAGATTTTTTAAGTCAAAAAATTAAATTATTGAATGCTCCACAGTGGTTTAACACCATAAGATCTTTTTGATTTCGTATAAGAACCAGGGCTGGAAATCATAAAAAATTGGCTTTGGTTCGCGATGCCCTTTGACATATGTATATGTACATCGGACGTACGCAGCAGCCATCAGCTGCAAAAATTTTAATAAAAATAAATGCAAATTTAAACAAAAGATTAAGTTAGTGATAAGACCCCCTTGAGGATGAATTTTTAATTGATCATATGTAAACGACCTAAAAAGGCCAAAAAACAATGTCCAACAAACTTGAAATTTGTCCAAAAAACATAAAATTTATAAATAGCGGAAGCTACCCTCAGGGAGTCTTATCACTACTTAATGTATTGTTTAAATTTAAATTTATTTTTATTAAAACTTTTGCAGCTGATGTTCATATGTATAATCAAAAAAAAAACAATTTACACATACAATATACATCAGGCGTACGCCAGCTAGCTGCAAATGTTTTAATAAAAACATATACAAATTTAAACAAAAGAATAAGTGATTGATAAGACTCCCTGAGAACATTAGCCGAAACGCGTAGGAGGAAATTACAATTAAATAATGAAATAAAAAATTGATCAAATATAAACGACCAAAAAAAGGAAAATACAATCTTTTTTTGTTTGCATTTTTCTTTTAATCAAAATTCAACTTGTATCTCGACAAATCGTCTTATGCAAAAATCGTCGTACTTGGCGCTCTAATGTTCACATGGCGAACTTCCAGCAAAACTTAAAAATATGCTGAGGTAAACTAAATATTGACCACATCTATTCTATTGGAGTTGACATTTTCAAGTGTACGAGCACTATTATTACCGTTTTCAACATTATTTCGTCATAAGCACAAGCAACAGCTTCACTCTTCAAAATTGTATATTACAATATTTAATTTAAAGTTATTTTAAAGAAATCGCGAAACTGATCGAATCGAGCCACTTTAGCCGCTTGTATTGTTCGGTTTTTGGTTCAAACCCTTTTTCGTTCATAAGACCTGGTTCGGGGCAAATGTCGAAAATGTTGTGGTTCGGTTCAAAATCCAATTCAGTACAAAACCGGTTTATAGTTTTATATTTGTATGGGGTATATAGGGTATAAAAGTGGGCGTGGCATATTGATTTTACAAACAAAGTACACAGGACCTAGAAAAGCTTCAGTTTAAAATATATTTAAATCTAAGCAATTAAAACGCGCAGCAACAAAAGGACAGACAGACGGGCTTAGCTAGATCATACTTTATATGGACTGCATTGACTCCTTTTATACGTTACAAACTTTCCGACAAACTGGTAAAATCTGATTCACACTATGTGTGACAGTTATAAAAATGCGGGAGTTGTTATTGCTACTGATAGATATAGTCGCCACAGATAGGCTTAGATCTTCTAATTTAAATGAGTTTATCTAGAATGTATAAAATAAAACAAAATCAAGATACCAAAGACCAATTGATATATGTATGTATGTGCAAAATATCTTTGGAGTTTGTACTTTTATGCTCTAATGCTATGTTACGCATTTGAACTAAAACTATAATAATATGGTATCCATTACGTTCAAAAATGATCAAAAATAATATAAGGCCAAAATGATTTACTTTTATTTTAAACGTAGTCAAGTCAATATTGTTATAATTTAAGTGACAAATTTAAAAGAGAATTTTAAAAAAAGTCTTCGTTTACTTAAAACGAGGGAAAAAATTTGAGACTGTAGATAAAGCATTATTACTAAAATTTGTTAAATTTATCTGAATATTTTTCTTCCATTAAAATTTATTAATAATTTAGTTCGACCAAATTTATATATTATGGATCTGGAATGGTAATTTTTTTATCATGTCTCTATTTTGAGTACATTGTGACCAATGTTGTAATATATCATTTTTTTTCTTGAGAGGTTTTTCACAGTATCACTGGATAAATTGTTAGTACAAATCCTAGTTTGTTACTCGAGCAAGCAGTGTATTTCAGATAGTATAATATGCCAGCCCTAACCACATTTAATTCGTACCCCTAAGAATATTCGTCAAAGTGCAACTTTGAATGGTTACTATTCAGTTATTTATAAAGATGATACCAACATATATACATTTCTGAAAGGTTATTTTTTTCCTTTCATTTAATAACATATAATGTGGTTATATAAACAAATTCGCATGTAATCTTAAAATATAAAACAACACTCTTTTTTTAATACTTTGCACACCACCAAAAGTTTTGCATTGAATATTTTTCGTTCTATTTAGAAAAGTATTAGCGCTTCAGATAAATTGACCCCATAAGATTGTTTCATTTAACGACCTTTCTACATTCGGCTAACGATATGTATACTTTTTATGATCTGCCATACCACTTTCTCTCCAATATTTATAAAAGTCTTTTAAAGTTTAAATTCTTGTTATAAAAATACTTCAATATTCTGGTTCCATCTCGTATCCTCTTCATATAAAGTTTAAAATTTTTTCTACCTTTATCAATTTACCAAATTTTGCTCGGCCTGTTTTTTATCACTTGTTAATAAAATATTTAATTTAATATAGCGAGTCTAAATTATATTCTAAATATAGGACGTATCCATTTTTGTTTAATCAACAGGTCATCTGAAACACGAGTGGAGCTCATATTCAGCAATCGATTCGGTTTTTACTTATTTGGAAAGCAAGTACGAAGCCTTCAATGATGTCCAATGCGAAAGTAAGAAAGCCAAAATGGATAAAGTGTTATAAAACTATTCAGTTTTTTTTTTTGTACTCAATATATGCGTTTTACAAACTTAATATTATGTCATTGTGTTTTTTTTCTTCGATTTTTCTTTTTTTATTTATTTGAACATTACAGATAGCGCAGACATTATGCAAGTTTATCCGATTTCTCTAAGGACAAACGCAAACTATCGATTTCGAAAGCATAAATCAAAAATGTTACACTTACCGAAGACGTCTACAGCAGTTCGCAAGGCATCGTCACCATCATAAACACTCAAATATGTCACTATCACTTACATCAAGGCTATATAATTTTATTTTCCCTCACTTTAACAAGCAAACTGTGAAAGTTAATCACATCGATGTATGGTGGTGATAAAAACAAAAGTCGATACTTTGGCAACAAACAAATATTAAATAAAAAACTAAAAGGTTTTTTTTTTTGGTGACGCTTTGCTTATACACAACGATAAAAATAATGTGATGTGATAAAAAAAAAAACACATACGGGGGTTATTTTTTAACGCCTTTGTGAATGATTATTAACAAACACAATCGCAGCCAATATAAGTCACTCCCGCATACCGATCCATGTTCTGGGCAGATATTATAAATATTACTTGTGTTAAAATTATGCAACAGGCCCAGCCTTTTGAGCTTGTAATATATGCGCGCACACAATAATAATTCCTAAAGTAAGACCTAGTCCTACACCTAGTATACAAATTAATTTGGCATCAAGGAGCAGAACTTGACGACGGTGCATGCGGGACGTCAATTTAACATCTGCATCAAAATTATCAACATTAATACCGCAACACTTAAGTACATCTTTGATACTTTGCTGTGGTACATCACAAGTTTCTTCTTGATTGATTAATTCTGTATTGGAGCGACGGCATATCATGTTTTTTGCTTTATCCGATTTATATTGACTTCAAATTCCATTAAAGCATAGGGTCTGCGAACGGAAGCCACTTTACTGGAGTTCTCCAACATAAATTCATTCGCCAGAAGCTCGAGAAAATTAAAAGCTAAACGTTTGGGATAGGAGTGTTCACACATAATCAAAAAACAAACATTATTATCCTCGCTGCGATCGCTTTTGCGTAGATAGTGGAATACATAGGGTGCGGATGTAATACTCAGTCGGCTTGTAGATGTTGAGCCTAGTTTGCGGCAAATCACTTTAGCTTGATTTTGAAATTTAAGAAGACTGAGTCCAGTCTTTAAATCAACATCGTTCATGGAGCCAGCTAGTGGCATACCATCAGACACGCGTGATATAAGTGTTATTAAAGACATCTTCTGCAGCACAAAAGCATTATAACAATATCTTAAAAAGAACAATTAAACTTACATTTTTGAAAATGCCTGCTAAATCTGTGTTTATTCGAAAATATTTAAAAGTTATGGCAAATATTGAACATAAAAAAATTGTTCAAAACTTGCATAAGTTCCTTAATATTGTTTCCAATGTCCAATCTCCAAAACATCTCAATTGATTTCTATGAAATTTGTTGATGTATATTTTTTGGTCCAATTAAAAGAACAAGAGAAATCAAATTCGGTGTGGTGTACTAGAGAAAAGCATAATTTATTGGGCGGCGAAAATCAAATGCTGGTGCTACATACATATGTTTGTAAAACGAATTTTTTCGTGTCACCCGAGCAGGGCTAGGTGATAAGTATAATAGTATAATATAAACCAGGGAAAAACGTTAACTTCGATGAAACCGAAGCTGAAATTCCCGTTACACAACACTCCTAATAGTTTATATGTTCACCAGGTGCTTAGGTAAAATTTCACGATGAATTTGTTGAAATTTGTATATAGGCTTAATGTTATATTATTCCGATCCTTACCATATCGATAGTGTTCACTAAGGCATACATTGAAATTGATTTTAACAAATTTTAGTTGATTTTATTCAGAAAAAATAAATGTTTTCATACAAAAATTCGAAAATGACGGTAAATTTGTTTGGGGGCTATGCCTAAAAATGGGTGTGGCACCTTGATTCTGACTTAGAAGCTGCCTAGGACCAAAAAAGCTTAAGTTTGAACATTCTGAGTAAAACGAATCCAACAGATAGACAGGCGGATATGGCTAAACCGATTCGTCTGACATGGCTAAACCGAGCTGATCAAGAATATATATACTTTATGCGTTAATGGAAAATCGCCGGTTTCTTTTGGGGCATCCTGCCACACACACATAATCATTTTTACTTTATTGACCCATAGATGGCAATGTCATCGGAAGATTAGATGGCTGACTGCGCTTTGTGTTTTGAGTAAAAACAGTTTTAATTTTAATTAAATTAATTTTACTACTGATAAGAAAAAATAAACATATATTTAAGGGTCAAAACTATTGATAGGACAAAATTAACAAGGATCAAACTTATGATGCGCTTTTTAATTGCTACCTGCACACACACACATGATCACTTTTACTTTATTGACCGACAGATGGCAGCCATATCGGCGATAGATGGCCGACTGCGTTGTTTACCTGTATTTTAAGTAAAAACAAGAAAGAACGTGAATTCAAATATGCTCGACTTCAAAATGCCCTTCCCAATCTATATGTACCTTAAATTAGGTTTTTTTTTACAAAACACCTTTTTTTCATATTTTAAAAATTTAAAAAATCGGGTATTTCAATTATTTGGTTTATACCAATTTTGTTGGGCCTACCTATTGTCTATTTGGGACTATCATAGACATAATTTATACTAAATTTAAATTTTCTAGAATAAAAGAATGACGTGTTTATGTAAAAACCAAAATTTGATTTGTGGGGGAACAAATTTGTAGTCTTTAATAAATTTATAGTCTCTAAATAATTTTCTCGTATATAGATATTATGATTAAAGATTTTTGTTTTATACCTTTTGTGTAATAGAACATTACAAATATTTTGATATGCCTTCACTATTTTAAGAATGTGAAAAAAATTTTAAAAATTGGACAAAAAAGGCATTTGGTTTCCCTAAAAATTTAAAAAAAGACTCCTATGTAGAAAGTATGATAAGATTTTTGTTTTATTTTTGATCATCATTGAAAGGCGAATCAATATGCTATGTCTGTCTGTCCGACCGTCCTGACGTCTGCCGTATGAAAACGTTTAACCCGGAGACTATAAGAGATTGTACCACCATATTCGAAACTTTGTCTCTCCTAAGTCGTCAAGTGATCATTTAAAATCCCATTTTAAAGGGTACCCGAATACAAACGAAAGTCAAAAATTTTTGTTTTTCGTGAAAACTTCTGTGTTATGTAATCTTTTAACTATACATTTAGTATGCATTATACCTACAATAGTCCAAATGAAACATCGGGTCTTCTTATGTTCTATATCGAAAATAAGAAGACCCGTATTTTTTTTAATTAGATAATATTTAATGATACCCAAAGCCCCTGAAGTGTCCCTTGTGTAATTAGTCGGAAAAAGATGAGAAAAATTGGTATACACTCTGTTCTATATAAACCAAATTTTATCATCTTCTCTCTTTTCAATTCTTCCATAAATTCTATTAAAACATCTATTCTCAATGCTGAACTTTAATATATAGTATTTTAATTACATTTTATTTTATTTAATTCTTTTTTTTTTATTTTGTGTAAAATAAAACCACTTAGACCAGGAACCATGGCTGAGATGCACAGTTTGGTCACCCGGGCGACCTCACAATCCGCCAAAAGGTCTGGGTGGGCGTATTCTTTCCTGAGTTAGTGTTTAAGTAGGTGTTCTTAATTAATTTTAATATTGTTGCCACACATAGTGTGAAGGATATATTTATTTTGTCTGAAAGTTTGTAACGCATTGAAGGAGACGTCATAAACCCCATAAAGTATTTATATTCTTGATCAGCTTGACGAGGCGAATTGATCTGTCCGTCTGTGTGTCCGCCTATCCGTTTGTTTATTTGTTCGCAGTTCATTCTGCCAGTTTAAAAGACATTATGCTGAAATTCAGAACTTAAGCTTTTCTCTCGAAAGTCTAAATCAAGTATGAAAATGAAAGTGCCACCCCCATTTTTTTATGTATAGCCCCCATATAAATCAAACAGTCATTTTCCAGTTTATGTATAAAAATTTATTTTTTTTTTAAGAATATATTCGCTCCAAATTGCGTAAAATCACTACTAACATCATTCAGTATCAAATTCAAGGTGCCGTGCCCATTATTATTGGGCAAAAAAAACACATCAAATGTCATCCCACCTTTACTTTGGTTAACATATGACCATTTTTAATTTTAACAAGAAAAAAAGTTAACTTCGGTTGGACCGAAGCTTATATACCTATTACACATCATTTGACGTGGATAGATCTTCGTATGCAGCAGTTGTATTAAATTTTATCTTAAAATAATAAACAAATTAAAAATATTCTTAAAAATTAAGAAATTCGCAGTCCGATTTGAACCAATTTTAAACTAAAGATTTGGCATGGTATAAGAGGCATTTGTGCCATATTTGAAGCCATTCGCTTTATAAATATATTTTTTCTTATAAGAACTTGTCAAAATGTTGTACTTTTGTATGGGAGCTATACCTAAAAGTGGGCGTGGCACATTGATTTTAACATAGAAAGTACACAGCCCCTCGAAAAGCTTAAGTTTAAAATTTTAGCTTAATATCTTTAAAACTGAGCGAATAAATCGCGCAGAAAAACAGACAGACGGACATGGCTAAATCGATTCGTCTCGTCGAGGTGATCAAGAATATATATACTTTATAGGGTCTACGATGCCTCCTTTAATGCGTTACAAACTTTCCGACAAACTGAATATACCTGTTTTACACTATGTGTAACAGATATAAAAAACGATACTTTGTTATGCCTAAATGCTTTATGGGGTCTACCGTGTCTCCTCTCATGCCTTACTAATTTTTTGACAAACTGAACATACCCTTGGTATAAAAAACCATGATTAGAATGTGAATCGATTGGCGTGATATTGAGTTCATTTGAAAGAGGACAGGCTGATAACGTTTAACAAAGGACTTCATATATTCATAGGATTTATATTAAAAGTTCGGTTGTTTTTCGGACATACCGTTTAGGTACCGGTGGAATGTAGTTTCTGTTATACATTGCACCGATAAAAACTTATTGTACATTTTGGAGCTTTCATAGTTTGTTATTTCGTATGAAAAGTTTTCAAAAATTTTTTTTGTCAAAACTATTTTAAGTAAATTTTTAAATTCAAATTAATAGCTTCGGTTGTAAAAATAAAAATTTAAAGTCTTATTACGAACAAATAATATCATGAATCAAATTTAAAGCGAATGTTTTAGTGAACGTATTGCTCTTTTTGCAGGACGAATCGAATTCCAACGCCGACGGTGGCAGAAGCGGCAGAAGTGACGTTAGCTCAACAACCCCATTTTGGTGTACATTATGGCTGTCCTGGTCGCAGTCATGGCTTCTGCTCCACCTTAGTAGCTTTTACACTTAGTTGCCGTTTGGTGCTTTGTGTAAGTATCTTATATAATCACACTCAGGTTCGCTTATATACACAAACATACATACATACATATATAGTCCTTTCGTATACTAAATGTACATGCTAAACCAATACCAATGCAACGAAATCATCGACTCTCGTCGCAGGTTCGTAACCATTTTGAAGCATCATTTCTCGGATGAGGTCTTCGTTGTTGTCGTTTTTGCTGTTGGCAGCTTTAGTTTTTGCTAGGTTCAGAAACAGGTCATGCGCTGGTGAGTGGCTCGTGTTGGCTCAAGTATATACTCGTTTTTTTTTTTTTTTGTATCTAAGAGCATACATTATGTTTATACGTACATATGTACATATAAAGACATATACTAGTAAACCTATACATGGATTTAGATGTACCGAAATTTTTTTATATTGTACATTCTGCATATGAGCATTCTGTTAACTATTGTATTTTTTTAAGGTTTATTGCTCTAAAACGAGACCTTTTGTTACATTAAGAATTTTCGATAAAGAAAAAGTATTCAAATAACTTGAAATTTCTTCAAGTCTGCTCACACTAGAATTAAATGGAAGATATCGCATATCCATTTCACATTTCTTAACTGATTAAACGTAAGTCCTGGAGAAAAGTTTTAACTCCTTTTGGCAAATTACGTTCACACTCAATATTTACACAAGTAACTCTTACAATGTGTGCCAATTACTTAAAATAATCTTTTTCTTCAGGCATTTAGATTAAATCTTGCCGAAGACAAATAAACGAAAGATTTTATAAAATAAATTGCATTGAATACGTTAAACGAGTTGCAAAAAGAGAAAGGGTTATTATCCCTTTTGTTTTTCTCTATTTTGAATATAATAGTTGATTTGATGCTATATAAACAACTAAAATTGATGCAACAAATTTGTATTTGCAATGCTTAAAGATTTCTATTTTAGATTACGAATTGTAAATTTCTACAAATACATTTTGTTTTTTTGTGGTTGATTTTTCGGATTAGAAGAACTTTAAAGTTTTTGGCAAATATATTTCATTGCGATAAGTGAGTATTATAAAAACCGACATTAAATTATCTGTTTGCATTTACCGATGTCCTAAATATCCAATTTAAACAAATGCACGTATGGAGAAAAAAGATATACATTTACAAAATTTTATCAAATTCAAAGACTCCATATAATACATACCTATTATTGATGCTGGGAATACTATATTCCGGAAGACCTTCACCAATACTTAAATACTTTTTATAGAACATTGTTCATTCTGTGAAACTTTTAAATCAAATGTGTGCCGCAAGTAATTACAGTTTAGTCATTTTTAAAAATAATTTCTTTTTCATACAGGGCTACCCCGCTAAACGGAGTTTTGTGGTACTGTCTTCAACATCTTTGCTTTAATATACACGTAACTTTTTTTTTTTTAAATGCAATAAAAACAAAACGGTTCATCCGATCATCAAATTTATTTTTTCATATTAAAGTACAATCCTTCCGGTTACTTATGGAATATAGTTCGTTCAAATGGCTGCCTCGGCTGGCCTTGCGTACGCCATTCGGTCGACCCAATTTTTGAGGACATTTCAGATTGTTTGCGGCCGTATTTCGGCAATGGCGACGCGAATGTTGTCCTTCAAAGCTTGATTGTCGCTGGCTTGTCCACATAACACTTGTCTTTGACGGCGCCCCACAAATAATAATCCAACGGTGTCAAATCACAGCTCCGACGGCCAAACGACATCGAATTTCGGCTGATAATTCGGTCTCCGAAAACAGTGCGCACAGATCGATCGTAACGTTTGCTGTATGGCACGGTGCGCCGTCTTGCTGGAACCAAATGTTGTCCAGTCCTCGTCTTCATTTCCGGAAGAACCAATTCGTTAAATGGCGCGGTAGCGTTCGCCATTGACCGTAACGGCGGCTCCTGCCGCATTTTTGAAGAAAAATGGGCCATGATGCCGCAGGCCCAAAATCCGCACCAAACAGTAACTCTCTGAGGATGCATTGGCTTTCTTCGATCACGTGCGGGTTTTCCGTCCCCCAATACGACAATTTTGCTTATTGACGTAGCCGCCAAGATGGAAATGAGCTTCGTCGGAAAAGATGATTTTTTGGTAAAATTCGGGTCTTCGGCCAAGCGCCCATCTGCCCATTCGGCAAAGGCAAACCGCATCGGATGGTCTCGTGGCTTCAATTCTTGAACCAATTGAACTTTGTACGGTGTCATACCAGGTCATTTTCAAAATTCGCCTAAGGGACGTCGTGAAATGTCCAATTGTTGAGCGACGCTCACTGATGTTCCGGGCGCCTCGCACACTCGGTACGGCGATATTATCGGCGTACGCACTGTTTTTGGTTTCTCACGCGTTGGTTTATCAAATTGTGCCGGTTTCTCTCATTTTTCAAGAAAGCACACATACGGACGGTGCTTCTGTTCGGCTCATTTCCGTGCGTAATTTTTACACATTCTGCAACATTACCATAATTTTCAAAGTAAAACTGCACTATTTTAACGCGTTCCTCAATCGTATACACAACCATTTTCGTTCGCGGAAGGATAAAACTAACTTTCTGTCAATCAGATGTGACATCAGTGTTGCCACACTCGAAATAACCACTAGTTCAAAAAAAGTTAGATGGCGGACCCTGTATAAGGATGTCAAATATCTCCCTTCCGCTTTGTTGCTCTTTATTCAATGCCATATAAAAAGTGTTACAGTGATCGGATTTAGTTCAAATATACGCCGTTTTGTTCGATAATCTGTTTCCATCTGGACGGCAACTTCATAATACCCCCCTTGTAGAACCCCCCTCCTTATTTGCGAAGAACTCGGACATCCACTTTTCATAAGCCTCTTTTGAGGCCAACTTTACACCACCAAGGGCGTTCGCCATGGACAGGAACAGGCGGTTATCACTATGTCCGGGCTATATGGTGGATGCAATAAAACCTCCCATCCGAGCTCCCAAAGCTTCTGACAAGTCACCAAAGATGTGTGTGGCCTGGCGTTGTCCTGGTGGAACACTACCCCCTTCCTGTTGGCCAATTCTGGACGCTTTTTTGTATCCTTCCTTCTGTAGATGGTTTAAAATGGTTTGGTAGCTAACTCTCATCTCCTGGGCGATGTCACATGCCGTTCTAACTCGACGTTTTCCATGATTTGATCGGTATTCGTGCGGTTCGAATGATAGAGTACCACCCCCCAAAACCAACCCTTTTTCTTTTACAGGATAAGTCGATGAGCCGAATCTATTGGTATTTCTGTCTGTCTGTCTGATCCGTCTGTATGTCGCAAAGCGTTTCACTCTGAAAGTTTTAGTGATATCGCCCTTATACAAAATTACCACTTTTTTTAAATTTTTTGTATGAAAATAGTTATTGTTTACAAAAGCATTTACTAAACTTCAAATTGCGTAAAAACACTTGTAATGTCATCCAATTTCAAAAGCAAGATGATATGCCCAGTTTTAGCTATAGCCCCCATACAAACCTAGAGCACATTTTTGAGTTTATGTGAGTATTAAAATATTCATAAAAATTATTATAAATTCACTGTTTTATCATCAAAGTCAATTAAGTTTTGTCAAAGTTTTACTGATTTGAAGAATACATCCTTACCTAAAATATCAAATCTTCACCCCCCTCAAGTCATTATAAATTTCTTTGTTACAATCATTTAGGACACCAATATACCAAAGTTTCAAGTAAATCGCAAACAATTTTTTTTTTGGCAGGGGCAGCTGATGAATATTTCCCATATGCTTCTTATTTGAGCTCCAACTTGAGTTGTCACAACCCCTTTGCGGAATATTATTTACGTCACATGATCATACATGAACTATTTAACTATTTGCCTGGTATTTGAGCTTCGGTTCTACCGAAGTTATGGTTTTCCTTGTCCATGAGTCATTTAAGCGTGTGCATTTATATTAAAATGTGCTTGGAATTTCATTAAGTTCTGTTACTCGAGGATTTTCCGATTTTCAAAATGAAAGATTGAATATGTCGCACAAAATTTAAAATTTTGTTTTCAGTTTATAGGTTTTTTATTTTGCACGGAATATTAGGTCAATCTTCCATCTTGACGACTAGCTTTTAGGAGTTACTTGGAAGAAATTTGGTAGCCTAATTTTTGAATTGAATCTTTCTGGTTTTGAATAACAAAAGAAACAAGCAGCTCCTAAAAGGACGACCTAGCTAATGGCTAAGAAAGCGGTTATTAGGGTATTTGTTTCTCCATCTAGAGGTTTGAACGGACAATTCTTTCCAAACCATCGCCTAAGCGCTCCTCTCGATATAGCTTTATCTATCTGTCCGCCCGTCCTGACGTCTGCCAAATGAATACAATTATCTCGTTTTCAAACGATTAGACCTCCATATGTGAAACTTAGACTCTCCTAAGCCGTCAAATGGTCACTTACAAAAGGGGTTTTCTCTAGCCCCATTTTAAAAGGTAACCCCATACAAACCTACCCCAAAAATTTTTTTTTTTCATAAATACATCTGTGTTATATAATCTTTGAACTTAAAATGTATTATGAATTATGTTTACAAAAGCCCAAATAAAATATCGCAGCATTGGTATTAGCTCAAATACAAATTTACACAATTTTTTAACTTTTTGTATAAAAATCCATTACAACAAATATTGGGTACAGGGTCTCTTGGAGCGAAGCATACTGGTCTTCAGCGTTCTTTCTTATTTTATTTGTGTTGGTTTACCTTTACATATTTTAATTCTTACAAAATTTTTTAAGTGCCCCCACATTGAAATTCATTTTTTTTCCACTTCACTAAATTTTTGATAAAATTGTTTTATGTAGTTGAAGCAATTTACTTAGTTTCGTCACTTACATTTAGCTAAAATTACTGCTACTATAACCACGGATAATATATATTCGATGATAAGTAAGGTTAAGTTTGAGCAAACACTCACAATATACTGCGGTTCCATTCAAACTTCATTTCTGGTAAATGTATTCTTTTTTGCGAAGTTTGGTACTACATATTGCCCATAGTAAATAAGGTTTAAACAAAAACACATTTTTCTTTATATCTAATGTCAAACGTATTTTGTTAATAAAACAAATGTATTTAATCATGCTTAATTCAGAATATAAAAATCATTCTAAGAGTTACATTTTTAAAAAAAAGTGCTCTCCTCGAAGTTGTAAGCATTTGTAACCAAATCCCATTCTAAAGTTAAAAATTTCGCTATGAAAATATATTTTTGAATTGCTTTAAATTTCCGTTTCATTCTGTTGTTGTTGCGTTTTTTATTGTTGCTGAAAGGTTCAAGCGATGTCAGCGAAAAAGTCATAAATAATAATGTTTTCCAATAAATGTTCACATATGAGCGAACACACACACACACACACACACTCATTTTATGGGCCCCCCTCTTTGGAAAATTTGAAGTAATGCCATAAGTGGAAGCACCAAACATTTAAGTTGACCACCATTCTTAATCTCAGTCTTCTGAATGATGAAAAACAGGACCACAATGAGCAACATGTACGCAGCCCTCTTATAATCGACAAGGTCATTTCTCCAAGTAGAATTTTCTACTTGGAGAACATTTTCTAAATTTTTTTTTTTGCATTTTTACATTTTTACAATTTAATGCTCATGTATGACGAATTTTTTTATAGCAACGACAAATGATTGATGATATTTTTTTTGTTGCAGGCATACAATGTTCTTAAATTCGGAAACTTAAGTTTAAGAACATTACAAGCAAGCGTTTTCGAAAATGTATGTTCCTGACTTCGCTTAGAAATTAATGCTATTGTTCAATTTTTAAGTGGGTTGAGTAAAAGTCGAGTGAAACTTGAAAATTGTTACAAAGAAAGTGACAAAATGCAAGTTTAACGAAGAAATAATTCGAAATAAGATTAGATAAGGCTTTGTTTAGCCATCGGCCCTTAGACACAGAAAGAAACATCTTCCAAAATGTAAAACAGACCAAAGTAACAAATTGCGCCATTTTACACTCCTTTAAAATAAATTCAACATTATTTACAGTGAAGCAAAATGTAGTAAATTGTCTTAAAATTGAAGTAGAAAATTGAAAGTATAAATTGCAGTTTCAAAACTAAATTACTAAAAAAAAAAAAACTAAGAACTTTTTTAAGTATTAATTTATTATGGGGAAGGGGTGATTTCGAGTTAAGCTAGGAGTTTTGTGCTTTTGTTTTTTTATCCCAGCCTAGCCATGTGCCATGCCGAAAAGAACAAGTGATAAGCACCATATATCTAATTATATAGTTCCATAAAAAATGTAAGAAAACAAATTTTGATAGTGACACTCTCTTAAACTCACATTTCAATATATGTTTATAACTTAACAATATTTTTTAAATAGCGCCAATAGAATCAAAAAGTAGGTTAAACCGCCACAAAGCAGGCTTAGCCTAAATGCTTTAAAATTAATATAAGCAGATTTTAAAATGGTGTCTTCATTATTTTAGTATTTTAAAGGGTAACTGGGGTGCCGCAAACAATTGATCTACTACATCAGATTCAATGCGAAATTCACATTCTGGCAAACTGAAAACACTCCTTTGATAATAAATGTGACTAGTACAGATTACTACTAAACTATTAAATTCGTATTTTTGATTGGTTTAGCACAACTAAAATTATGTGAAAGTAGTCGTACCAGTCTTATAGATGATCCATTGAAGGACGTCCATAAACTTCATCAACGCAAGATCTCATATTAAAAATATAAAATACATGATATTGATTTAGTAGATGTGTAAGGAAAAAGTTTTGGATTCCAGAAAACTTAGCAATTTGGATAATTAAATTTTATTAAGCAATAGATAATTTGGAGATGGGTTTTAATTAATCGTTTAACCGTTTACACCGTTAAAATTAGAAAAATATGCTGGTGATCTTGGTCGTTATAAAAGCAAGTAGTTTAGTTTGCCCAGGCAGGTACCATGCTAATACAGTCAATATACATATCTATTTATATACTGTACATAAATATATTTTAAATATTGACAAAAATATTTTTTTTTTATTTTAAGGTAGATTGCATGCCACTGTGCGCACCAACATGTTTATAAATTCAAAAGCAGAACATTTAGCTGTTCAAATCACAGCAAACCACAAAAGGCAATCCGAGTATACCCATTGTAGACTGACAATCGAATCTTTTATAATGCTAAACTTATTTGCGGTTTATGGGCAAACAAACGACGCGACGTTGAAAACAAAAAAAAAAACAAAAAAATCGACCCCCAATTGCACGACTTTAAAGCCAATAAAACGATTTTTTTTTTTAATGCGACTAGCAAAGAGACACCAACTCAAGTCACAGCGGCCTCAGCACTAGTTCGAATATAAATATTGTGCACTTGATATATAAAACATAAGAATTTACCCCACCATCAAATATTTATTCTACTGTCCTCACACCAGTGACGTAGATGACATCTTTAAAGCTGAAGTGATGAAAGTGGCGATATACGATAAAAGTATCATCAACACCAAATACTGTCCGTACTATCATTTGTCCTATCCCCACAGAAGCCTTATGTTGTTATTATTTGGGCTCTGGCGACTGTAAGGGATTATAGGCATAGAATACTATACAATATAGAAATAAAAATGTTTACGTTTTAAACATTTATTTTCTTCAAATTGCGTTACTTGTTAGCCAGCCTCCGTTGATGTTTTAGCATCATCACTGGTTCGAGTAACAAAACGAAACAAAACAACAAAATCGTGATAACAGAATTTTCATCTAATTTGCATTTGATTTTTGTTTTTTTTTTTTTTTTTTGTAGGAAGAGATAAAAAATACGGGAAATGCCTTCATTTAATTCTAAGGACTTTAAACTTTGATGTTGCGAAACAGCGGATTTCTTGGCGAGTTCTTCGAAAATTTGCATTCGTACATTTAAAAAACATTTAAAAAACCATTAAATATTTTTTTAACCTGTTAGCCGAAATCGTCACACCCTTGTTATTTACTTTTGTTATTTTTACTTTTTTTTTTATCAGGACTCGCTTTGCAAAGAGTTTAGTTAACTTGAAAACCGCGACTGTTCTAATCTTTGCGCCATTTATTTACACTTGATTAACACGCGAGTGGCATTTGTTTGACTTTTTTTAATACGGTTGAGATGGTTTTCCATCTGTATTGCGCATTTGAGCCCCGAAATTAAAATGTTAAAAAGAACGTTGCCGGTCGCTGTGTTGACATATCCCAAAGCAAAGTCGGAAAGCTTTGTCCTTTCGACTTTTGATTCATTTTTTTTTTTTTTGTTTTTTTTTTTTTGTGTATAAAAATTATTCATTTGTAGAAAATTACAGCGACGAGTGTTGTGAACTGCTGCAGTAGATTGGAGGAACGAACGAACAAACGAACGAACGGACAGACGGACACGCATTGCATGCGGTTGTGCGACACAGCCTGAGGCCAAACTGATTAATAAACCAAACGTCAAATGGAAACAATGCAAAAAAAAAAAAACGAAAAAAAAAACTACGAAATAAAGAGTACATGACATCCCATCCCCTTTAACCCTGACCGAGAAGCCAGCCGGCAGTGGCGGAAGGATATGGCATCAGGACCACAGCTGTCAACTAAATGTCATATTCAAATATTGTGCGTGGGCATGAGTAAATGTATTCAAATAGTGCATATGTAAGTGTGCAGGAGTGAAAGAGACAATAAAACATTTGTAAACGTTTCAGGAACACAAAAAGTTTTCTTCGTTTTCATTCAATTTCTTGTTCAACTTGTTTCGTTTTGTTTGTCTGAGTTTCTTCTGATAAGTGCATGGGCAATCGAACGAGGGTCGACCAAATTATGTCAAATAATATAAAAATATTCAACTAGAGTTTGTATAGAAAAAAAGCATTCACTTAAAAATATACGGTCTAAAAAACTGATCCAATATTTGGTCAAATTGTCAAAAAACAAAAACAGTTGATTTTCTAACTATTAAAATCATTCGCAGTGGACAGGAACACGTGGTAATCACTAGCTGCCTGGTCCGTTTTATAAAATCGGAGATTCTGGCGAGTCGATATCGATCACAACTATTTTACCTTTACGTTGTCATAAGTGGTTCATTTTACATCACTAGTCACCATTTATAGTGTGCAACATGAACAATTAATCAAAATGATTCGGTTTTTTCAAAAAATGGATTCGATCTATTATTGTTTTGACAGTGCGCATGCACTGGTTGCTTGGGTGTAGATCTAAGCTCAGCCTAGAAAATAAAATTAGGCTATATAAAGCCATACTTAAGCCTGTGTGGACTTATGGAATACAGCTGTGGGGAACTGCAGCTCGATCTAGTATTAATATCTTATAAAGGTATCAAAACATTACACTTCGTTAGATAACTGGAGCTCCATGGTATGATCGAAATGAAAACATACATAAAGACCTAAGACTACAAACGGTTGTAGAGGAGATTGCACGTCACAGCAAAAATTATTTCGGAAAACTTAATATACATCCAAATACTTTGGCAAGAAACCTTCTTAACCTAAATATGCAGCGTAGACTGAAAAGAACTCATCACTCGGATCTTCCAAACCGTCAATCGTTATGAGGTACTTGTACTGGGACTGTTCAGTATTAAATTGAATTTCTTCCTAGCCAAACTGCATCCTAAGTAAACTATAATGTCAATTTGTTATGCTAGTTAATAAATTTTATTATAGTCCACAATTTCACTGATTGCAATAAAATAAACAATAAAAAAAAAAGGAAAAAAAAAAAATAATTGTTTTTACAATGGATCAATCGAATAGTATAAAAAGGGATATTTTTATATCGTATACCTTTCTTTTAAGTTCTTAATTCTGAAATTTTTTGTATTTTTATTTATTTATTTGCGGTTGTTTAAGATATTACATCTTTTTAATTATTTTATAATTTTACTTATACTAATTTAACAGATTTTGTTATTTTTTTGTGCTTTTTATATTTGTTTTAGAACTACGATTTCATTTACGACACATAGCTGCCCCGCTAATCGCGAGATACTACAACGTTCAGCTCGAACAATTGTCCTATACTCAATATATGTATAATTAATATTTTGTTCACCCTTTTTTGAGACTGTCGAAAAATATTTTAAAATATTCGACTATGGCTCGTCACCATCCGTTATAGAAACAGCTCGATTTTGGATTTGAAATTCGTAGCCGTCAATTCGGTCCATAAAGTTTTGTTTTGTTTCTAAACGGTTTTTTGTGCAATGCGAAGTTTTTAGACTATCTATCTATTTCCATCATCTTGTACACATTTTCTACAATTGGCTTTCTTGCGCAAGGTACATTTTTAACATAGAAATCGCTAGATTGGCTGTTACAGTTAAATAACCTTTTACACTATTCAAACTATTAGCCTGCTTTTTTTTGCATTTGCTGGAGTCCTGTTTTGAAACGCGTTTCGACTTATAAAGGTTGTCCCAGAACTTACGCAAGATTTAAATTTGCCACCTTTTGGTGGCAGATATATTTATTTGTGCAGATATACTGTTTTCTGGTTCCGGCGATTTGTATTCAATCTCGGAAAATCGATCTATTTCCTGATTTCTTGGAAATTGGCTCATTTGTCACATTTTCAACTAATTCGGCATTTCAAATAGAAGTGAGAACTTCGATATGTGTCTCGACAGGTAATAAACTAAGTTTCTTAAAAGAAGGATTTAAAAACAGTTCAAAATAGTGCAGATTTGTGGGCTCTCATCGATCAATAAGAGCATCTTTGCATTATTTATTCTGTTACACATAAAGTGAAACAGGTATTATCAGTTTGTCGGAAAGTTTGTAACGAATGAAAGAAGTTTGTAACGCATGAAAGAAGTATCTATCAACAAAAAAAATGCGAAAATGTTTGCTGTTTCAAACCAAATTTAAATTGTAATAATTTTTATTGTATGTTATATACTCACGCAAAACACAATAAAAATTTAAAATACTTTTGTATTAAAAATTGAGTTATTTTTAAGTCCCCAGATCAAATTCGAATCCCGAGTGAAATTTTGGGAGTTGCTGGAGTTTCGGGATAGTTAGGATACTGAAATTTCCGCAAATTTTAGAAGATTCCCGATCCCGCCCAGTCCCGAAAAAATTTTCGTCACCCGCGGGACTTCCGCCCGTCGCCCATCTCTAGTTTGTATTGGGCTATATTCTATAGTGGCCCGATATTGAAATTAGAAGTGTTTTTTATTCAATTAGGAATGAATACATTCATATTTTCATACAAAAACTGTAAAATGGGCGGTATATTTGAATGGCACTTTTATTTTAACACTGAGGAAAGCTTGAGTTTCGAATTTCAGGTTAATATCTCTAAAAGTAAAGGAATAAAACGCATAGATACAGACAGACGGACATGGCTAAATCAGCTTGTCTCGCCGAGCTGATCAAAAATATAATACAAAAAAATACAAAAAAAACATCAAAAATATATATTAGATGAACAACCGTTCAATTAACCCTCGCACATAAGCTTCCATTAATTTAGTTTACATTGTCGTATTTATATCTCAAAAGAGCATATTGTTGTCAACTTGACTTTTTGTATAGATTTTCTATGACTTTCTTTTCGAAAGAAATGACATCAGGCTTTTCTTATCTTGTCATCTCCATCTTTTTCTTCATCAAGTACATCGTGGGTCACAGTTGGCTGCCATTTGGCCAACAAATTATTTGCATATTAAAAATGGCACAAAATATGCCATTGAAATAAGAGTGGTGGAATCGTTTCTATCAGTTTTTATGTGTCGTCCAGTGAAAATACATTATCGAAAAAATACTCCTTGTCATTTACCCACATTCATATGTATTCATTTTGGATTTGGAAGAGTTTTTGACTTTCTGTTTAGAGCTCAGGTGGAATGTTTTCCTCTTTCAGCTTTCATCAAAACATAATTACAAAGTGCACTTAATGTTAATGACCAGAAAAGTCAACCAACAGCTGAGCCCTCCAATTTTTTTTTTTATCATAATTAGTGGTAAGTGTTTGATGGTTGGTTTTTCCAAGTATAGTCTAATTTTGTTAATTGGCTGATGGGAGTAAATTTAACATTTTTTGAAAACTTTAAACTGTGTAAAACACATATTATTTAATTTTTTTAGAAATACCGACTTATACTTAAATGACTTCTATCATCCAATGCTACATATTAGTCTAAAAATATTTTTAGTAAAAAACAAAGTAATGCGGGTTTGACCTTTAAATGTAATACTGTAATGAAAGTGGTTTTATCCGCCTAAATATTTTTTTTAAAATAAAATATGCAAAAAATTAATTACAATTGATTTTATTTCGTAGAAAAGTTTTCCCCGTTTAGTAATAGTCAATCACACCAATATTATGTTGATATGGTAAAATCATTTTTAGAGGTTTAGTGGTAAATTTTATCGATCAAATTCCTTAGGTGATTTTGTCGAATCCATTAGCCAGTATATTTTTAGCCATAGATCCCATTCAAATTTACCGCCCATTTTCGGGGTTTTGCATGAAAATAATAATAAATTTGTGCTTGTTTTGGTCCAAAGTTGTTTGTATATATTTCAGAACCAAGCTGTCACGCTCATTGCTTGTATACCGCTATACAAACTTGACCAAATCCATCGTATAATTTTATCTTAGCCCCTGGCGAAATTAACGTTTTCCGTGTTTAACATAGTTTGCACAAGAATATTTTACTATGATTTCAAAAACATTTTTGAAATGAAAATAAAAATATTTAAATCAAAAAATGTAGAACACTTATCTTTTTACTTAATACTTGTTACATTGTAGTTTTTACTTGTGGGACTATCCTCGTGAACAAATCTTAATTCTTATATCCATTAAATCACTTATTTATTTGTATTGAGATTTATATGTTATGTGTTATGAAGAAAAGCTCGTTCATAAACTCAAAATCAGAAATAAAAATAATAAAAAACTATTACATGTTTCAGGCAGTCGATAAAACAAGTCAAATTTTTATTTATAGAGTGTCTAATGTGTTTTTATGTGAAACAATATAAAACACGCGGGCACACTTCAATATTTACAAATGATAGGACTATTATTTAATACCCTGCACTCATTTATATGTGGTGTGGTATATTAGTTTTATTAATATTTTATTAGTAAGGAGCATATATGTTAGCTGTACCCACATATAACTAACAGTAAAATTCGCTTTTCAACAATTAAATTAGTCAACAATTTAATTAAAGCTGTGTATTTGTATGTTTATTATTCTGCTTTTTATTTGAATTATGAAATTGAAAGCAAATAATATTTAACTAATTTCTTCAAATGTTACGCAGGGTATCATCTAATCGGACACCGTAGCACGTATTTTCATTTTTTGGTTTTCGATATTTTTCACAATATATCCTGCAGCTTTGTGGTCAATCTTAGCCCTAACCGTAACGAATCTCTCTTTATGTAATGGTGGATAAAAAACAAGACAAGATGTGGGGTGATACATACAACGAACTTAGATGAGCCTTTAGGATATACGTACAACTATTTGAGTGCCATTAATCATTTTCATTGGTGGGGAGTGCTAAGAAATATTTTAGATTTATTTATAGACAATCTGAGAATATTTGCGGTTGCTGGACAATTGAATATATTTCTTTTATGTATTTATGTACATATGTATGTGTATGTATGTATTTAATAGTTTATATAGTTAATACATAGTTATACTACATATATTAAAAAAAATCTATTTTAAAACCATTTTTTTTTATCCTTTAACGGGTCTAAGTATTAAAAGTATGAGCCTTATTAATTTTAAATGAAAAACTGAAATAAGTTAGTTCCATAAATGCTATATCATTTCCTAGCGCTAAATAAAAACGTTACACATTACGTTTAACATATAGTACCCCCCATGTTTTAAGATAATAACTTGAGTAAAACACACAAAAATATTTTTATGTACTTGATCGGAACTTTTTTTGGACCAATTTAAGTTGTTTGGTCATTAACGGAAGATGATATCCTAGCAAATGGCCGCCCTCAGCAGCTTCGCAAAAATTTTATCTTTTTTCGACCCTTCCCATCACTTTTTGAATACTGGCTTTAAACTGAATCAGGGCTTCTGCTTTACAGGTATACTCTATTCTCTTCTGATGACCCTAGGAAAAAGTCTGGAGGCGCACAAATGAAAATTTACAATTTCATTCGTGTGTCATATTTTTAATAGGAACAGGATTACAAAATCTAATTTTTCCTTTTCTTAGTTAAATGTAAAAAAGCTAATTAAATCTCAAATTTGTAAATTAAAATTAACAAGAAAGAACGCTGAAGTATTAGATTTTCATTCAAAAACTTAAAAAATGGCGTATATTTGTATGGGGCTATAGACCCGTGACGACCATCTATTTTTCTTTCGGTTTATTTTGTTTTTTTATTTTTTTTCGCTCTGTTTTAAAGCTATTTCGCTGAAATTTTAAATTTAAGCTTTTCAATGACCAGTGTACTTTTTATGTTGAAATCAATGCGCCACACCCACTTTTAGATATAGCTCCCATACAAACATAAATCGTTTTGTCAATTTCTTATACAAAAACAAGAAAAAAAGTTAAATTCGGTTGGACCGAAGCTTATACTATACACCTGTTACACATCATTTGACGTTGATAGACCTTCGTGTGCAGCATTTGTATTAAATTTTATTTTAAAATAGTAAACAAATTAAAAATATTTTTAAAAATTTAGAAATTCGCGGTCCGATTTGAAGTAGTTTTAAACTGAAGATTTGGCATGGTATACGAAGCATTTGTACCATATTTGAAGCCATTCGCTTTATAAATACATTTTTATACCCGTCACACACAGTGTGGAGGGTATTATCATTTTGTCAGTAAGTTTGTAACGCATTAAAAGAGACATCTTAGACCCTATAAAGTATATATATTCTTGATCAGCTCGACGAGACGAGTCGATCTAACCATGTCCGTCTGTCCGTCCGTCCGTCTGTCTGTCTGTCTGTCTGTATGTATGCGTTTCATTCGCTTAGTTTTAAAGATATTGATCTGAAACTGGGAACTTAAGCTATTCTTAGTCCTTAGCAGTTCAAGTGTTAAAATCAAAGTGCCACGCCCATTTTAAGGTATAGCCCCCATACAAATCTAGCGTTATTTCAGATTTTTTGTATGAAAATAGCTATTATTTATAAATGTAGTCACTCCAAGTTGGGTAAAAATACTTCTAATGTCATCCAATGTCAAATTCAAGCTGCCACGCCCACTTTTAGCTATAGCCCCATACAAATATACCGCCCATTTTCGAATTTTTTGTATAATAATTGGTATTATTTTTGAGACTATTCATTTAAATTTGTGTAAAAACACTTCTAATGACATCCAATAACAAAAGCAAGGTGCCACGCCCATTTTTAGCTATAGTCCCCATACAAACTTATCGATTATTTTCGAACAAATGTATGAAAAAGTAATTATTTTCGAATATATATTTATAAATGTATATAAGCCACTGATGATCACACATAAACTTATCAAAGATTCGTGTAACGGGTATTTAAGCTTCGGTTCCACCGAAGTTACCGTTTTTTCTTGTTTTCTTATAAGAACCTGACAAAATGTTGTACTTTTGTATGGGAGCTATACCTAAGAGTGGGCGTGGCACATTGATTTTAATATAGAAAGTACACAGGATCTAGAAAAGCTTAAGTTTAAAATTTCAGCTTAATATCTTTAAAACTGAGCGCGCAGCAACAAACAGACAGACGGACAGACGGACATGGCTAAATCGATTCTTTTCATCAAGCTGATCAATAATATATATACTTTACAGGGTCTACGATGCCTTCTTTAATGCGTTACAAACTTTCCGACAAACTGAATATACCTGTTTACACTAGTGTAACAGGTATAAAAAAGAGAAATTGTTTTTGCACAGACTCTATGCGATCTTGGTGAACTGCATAATGTGGATTCCATATACAAGATGCCGAACTAACGAGGTATAAAGAAGTTTAGTAATATAACTATCATCAATCTTTTTAGACCAAAAAACGAACTCCTTTGGCTTTGTTTACCACTCCATATATAGCTAAATTTTGGGTCCATGAAGACACCCTCTAAAGTGTGATTGTTTAAGAGGTAGGACGCTAAAATCGGCTATCTACGATGATATTTCATACAGTGGCATTTGACAGTATTTAATCTAAGAAAGTTGGCTACACACCATGAATACAATGAACTTAAGTTTGCTTGAAGTTTGCTATGCTGGGATGCATGAGCATAAGACAAGCACAATTTGACGTCATCAGTAAAAATTCCATAAATAATGTTTTAAGATGACTCTCCTGGGAAACACCAGACGAAACGTGTATGGTTTTTGGTAACAAATATTTAACAACACTCTTTGGGTTCTACCATCAAAATAGGATTCTAACCGGTTGATCAGAATATCAGGAAAACCTAAAATTGTTAATTAAAAATAGAGAGTTTATGACAAACACGGTCGAAGCTTTACTAAAATAAAATTACCATACAAACCCATTATTAACGATGGTGGAAAACTCTAGAAGATTTTTTCATATGGACTAATCTTTAACAAAGCCATGTTGATGGGCGCTTACAACTGATTTTAACGAGTGTTGCAAAGGATAACAAATCGATTTAGAACATTGTTTTGATATGCAGCTTGGGATATTATTAGGGTCTAGTAAATAGAAAAACTTAACGGAATGAAGGCATAAATGAGGCAAAGAAATTACAGAAGATGATATTATATGCATACACATATGCAGAATTATTAACAGAAGAAATACTAGTATAATTATGTTTATTGAAATGTTTATATTTCTTGAGTTTTTTTTCTAATCTTACCAAATGCTACAACCCTAATGCAACTCCAGTTTAATGTTAGATCAATCAGTTTAAAGAAGCAAATGATTAAGTTATCCAAGTTCGTTTTTTAAGACATCTAATTCTTGTACGGCGCTACCTTTAATTGCTGAATGGTAATCACTAAAAACAATAAACGATAGCTGCAGGGTAGAGAGATACTATATATGTCTTCGAACGATGTTATTGGGAAGATTCTGCTAATAGTTATCTCCAGACCATTGTCCACAAAAACAAGATCTAAAAGACGACCGCAAGTATTTAAAATTTTATTACACTATTTCAACGATAAGTTCAATAATCGATCAAGAAACTCATGGTTTACAGAAGAAAAAGAAGCGAAAGAATCGTCTATAAATGGCCAACTTACGTTTGGCAATAATGTTTAAATTTCATGAAAATAGTTTTCCCTAATTGTAGTTGCACTGTTTTTCATTTAACTTTTATCTGAAGGATATAAAATCCTGATATGTTCAACTGAATTTACTATTTTATTTTCTTTTTTATCATATACTAATGTTGTATATTGTAGTTTAAAACATAAAATACAATTTTTAATTTTAAATGTGCTTAGTTGTAACTATTTTCTATTCAACCTGAAATTTACTAGTACAGAAGTTCTAAAAAACTTTCCTCGATGAAGTAACAAATGCTAAAACTTATTTGCTATGGAAAATTTAGCAATATGTTACTCGCAGCCAAAATTATGCAAAAATCTTTTACTAAAAAATAAAAAAAAATAAAAATGTTCTGTTTTCTTTCTTAAGTTGGAAAAGATTTGCACGGAAATATTCGTTTCTAGTAAGGGTGAGCATCGATGTTAAATTTAGGCTAATACTGCGATGTATTGGCGTTGTTTATAAAATATTGTTTAGTTATATACAATAAAATGTGGACTTAAGAGAGAGAACTTTCACAGTCACTATCGAAATTATTGTTAAAATTTTTATGCAACGGTACACCAATGTCGTTTTCGAGGTCGATTTAAAGTTTTGTAAATTTCATTGTTCCTTTCAACATGAAAAACATGACGTAAAAGAAAGATGATTTTTAAAGTTCCAAAAATATTTTGTTAATGGGAGTTTGCTTTTCAACTTTTATGAACGTTATGGACGTTACACCCGTTACTATTTTTGTCTTTCAAAAATGAATAATTTATTAAATTAACATAACAAATACTAGATGAAAAAATATTATATTATTTGACCTATATTTTAGCAATATAAATGTCTGGAAAAATGATTTCTAATTAAATTAAAATTGCGTATGCATGCATCCTTTTTTAAGATTAAGCCATATGCCAAAAAAAGTTTCACAATTTAAAGATTTTTAATACGAGTGATGTAAGGTACAATTGAATCTAGGCGACTACCATTAAATTTGTAGTTAATATTTGTGTTAAACAATAATTTTAGTTAAAATGCTACTTTTAAAAATTTAATTAATTGAAAACTGTAATTAAATAGATAATAAATATAGTTTTTGCAACATCGACAGTTGGGTATCGATGCCCATCTATAGTTGTCGCACTTTCAGTTTACAACTCATTCGCATTCAGTTGGCATTCCACAAAGTGGATATTGATATTTTGTTCTTAAATTTTTGTTATTTATGTGCATTTCTGCATTGTAACATTACATCCCGCTATTTTCAAAAACCATCCAGCCTCCATATTCCCCTTCTGTACGTGTACGTTGTGCCTGAGTTCCAACTGAACCAAATTGAAGCAGAACTTTACAATTCATGCAATAGAAGCTGTCATTTTTGCAAAGTTTTGCAAATTTGACGCGACATTGTTTTCTTCGCCGAATTTATGGGTGAGTGGGCGTTTGGGCGTTCCGAAGGGCGGAAATTTGTATTGGTCGTCCGGCTGCTAGCTGTGCGTTTATTTTCACTTTTTTTTTGTTGTTTTTTTTTACAATATTTTTTTTATTTGTGTTGCTCTTTGGGTCTCGTTGACATGCAAGTCATGTGTCAGTGCAGAGGCCGCTTAACTCTGACAATAACCCATACGACGCATATTTTATGCTTTATGCAATAAATTTTCTGTATGCTGTCGTCAATATTCAGTGTTTAAAAGTATGAACCCACTTAGGCTTTCAATTGTCACAAATTTAGTTTGATATAGCGTGAAATTTATGAGTGACAAATTGAATTTGCAAATTGAACAATTTTTTTGTAAATTTTTTAAGAAAGTATTTATATATATATGTACATACTTGTATATTGGGTTAAAGTTTAAAGAAGTTATTAAATTTTGAATGAAAAACGAATATTAAAAAATGTTCTTCATCAAATGTATCGCATCGTCTTATTCCGCATTTATTAAGAAAAAATCAAGAATAAACAAAATACAAAAAAAAAAAAAAAAAAAAAAAACGTTAACTTCGGTGGAACCGAAGCTTCAACACCCGTCACACCAATCTTTGAATAGTTTATGTGTGATCATCAGTGACTTATATACATTTTTAAATATATTATATATTCGAAAAAAATTACCTTTTCATACATTTGTTCGAAAATAATCGATAAGTTTGTATGGGGACTATAGCTAAAAATAGGCGTGGCACCTTGGTTTTGTTATTGGATATCATTAGAAGTGTTTTGATTTGAGTGAATAGTCTCATAAATAATACCTATTTTAATACAAAAATTCGAAAACGGGCGTTAAATTTGTATGGGGGCTATAGCTAAAAATGGGTGTGGCAGCTTGGATTTGACATTGGATAACATTAGAAGTATTTCTACCTAACTTGGAGTGACTACATTCATAAATAATTGCTATTTTCATATAAATTTCGAAAATGGGCGGTAAGTTTGTATGGGGGCTATAGCTAAAAATGGGCGTGGCAGTTTGGATTTGACATTGGATGACTTTAGAAGTATTTCTACCTAACTTGGAGTGACTACATTCATAAATAATTGCTATTTTCATACAAAAAATCAAAAAAACGGTAAGTTTATATGGGGGCTACCCCTTAAAATGGGCGTGGCACTTTGACTTTAACTCTTGAACTGCTAAGGACTAAGAAAAGCTTAAGTTCCGACAGACGGACATGGCTAGATCGACTAGTCTCATCGTGCTGATCAAGAATATGTATACTTTATAGGGTCTAAGATGTCTCCTTTAATGCGTTACAAACTTTCTGACAAAATGATAATACCCTCCACACTGTGTGTGACGGGTATAAAAACAACAACTTTAACTTCGATAAAACTTTAAAAAGGTCACACCAAAAAAGTTTAGAGTTTCGGCCCAATATCTTTAAAACCGAACGAATAAGTCGCGCAGCAACAAACAGTCTGACAGACAGACGGACATAGCTAGGTTGAAACATCTCGTCGAGGTGATCAAGAATAAATATAATTTATAGGGCGATATGTGACAAGAATAAAAATGTACAAAATTTTTAAATTAAACAAATGTAGCCGAAAACTCTAATTTCAACTAAACTTTATTAATCTAAATGCTAAGCGCGACCCCAATTACTAAGTATTCCCTAAGAATTGATAAAGATCATAAAAATGTGTGAGAAGTATAAATGGTTTGGTTGTTGTTCGATCCAATTTTTCTCAATGTTTTCATAAAAAAATTATATTAAATATAATTTTTTTTATTTAAAAATTAGATTTATTTCATGCGTTTTTTTTTATTTAACTGCGGCATGAATCTTTAGTGCTCAAGTTCAGCCAAGTCAAATTTATGCCCATATGACATTATTCAACATTTTATATTCTAATCATTTCGTTTGTCATACTTGACTTGTTTTGATAGACTTTTGAGAGTTAAATGAATGTAAAAGTCAGCAAAGAAACATAACTAAGTACCAACTCGGTCGAGGGTTGACATTGCTATGAATAAAGAGGCTGCTAAGGTTTCGCTAGATTAATTTAAGGTCATGCATATAATATAATTTTTTATGAGCCGTGCACAGCCGCAATTACAAAGAATGGCGTGGGGTTTGGGTGTTTCAAGTAAAACCGTTCACTTTGATGCATGTAAGGATTTTCAAATTTTCATTATACACATGAGTCTGCCGTTGTATGGTATTTTGAATGTATTTATATTTGTTAGAACGTAAAAACATTTGTAAGACTTTGAAACAAATCATTTAATTTATTAGTTTTTTGGCAACATCTGTGAGTCATTTCTCTTAACAAAAAAGATGTAGAATATCTATCTTAAATTATAGAAATATTTATTTAATTTATGCATGCATGGCAATTAGATACTTTTGATGAATTTATTAGTCCTGGCCCAAGAGTTGGGAGAAGGGTTGCGTTCATTTGTTTACCCCGTCTGCAAGTGGCGACACGTAATGGTGAAGCAGCAAGAGCACTGGATCAGGCGCCTGCTTGTGATCGTTCAATTTGGCAAGTTTTCATAAAATGAACAGCACTTTTAGACATTTAGTTTGTGGCGCAGTTGCTGTGATTGTTGACATCTTTTTTTGATTTAATTCTCGTTTGTCATGCAACATGGATAGTAATTTATGAATAATATTTTGTTGGGATATTTCCAATGGAGTTAACACTCTTGAATTAGCTTTTGCAGATATTTGCAACGAGGTTTGTTGTTGGTTGCATTTTTTTATAGGTTCCGTTCTTTGTCTTAGATCTATTGCTTTATCTGATGTAAATAGGTGATATCGATGGCAATAATCAATTCAATTGTGATTTCTTAAGGCTGCAAAGATCGGATTATGTTTAAATTCATCGTTGGCAAAACAGTTACTAATTGATAAAAGAAATATGAAGAAAATCGTTCCGTAATGGGTTTTAAACAACATGTTGAAAAATTAACTTAAAGATCTGTGGAGTTTTACACTTTTATATTTTTCAATGTTAACCATTACTCGTAGTCTTCGATAAAAATAAATGAAAACAAAATAAAAAAAAAATTTAATAATTACAATATTTTTCGCGCACAGTGCAAACAAAGTCAAGAACATTGACCATACGTACTGTGTATATGCGGTTATTAACCATTTAGGAATTAAACAATTTTTATTTGTCTTTTAAAATGAGTTTTTTTTTTTTTATTGGCTTTTGAATTTTTTATGCATAAGCATACATACGTAACAATGTACATATTTACATATACATTTATAAATTGTAGGTTTAGCTTAGCGTATTTACCACTTCTTCAGAACCAGAATCAACCACCACAAAAAAAAAAAAAAACAAAAAAAAAAAATAAGGCGGAATAATGTATGCCAAGTAGGTGGTAATTTGTGCGGTTAGCTTTCATGTATCTCCTGGGGTGCTTCAGGAATCATCGTCAGCAAATGTGTTTATGTATTCTACGATTCATGGAAAAAAAGTATATTCTTTATTTGAATCACTTAAAAAAATAGCTGTCGCGTTTCTGTAAATGAAATTGACATAAATCTGTAATACCTTCGGGGCGCATTATCACCTTCACGTGTACGTTTTATTTTTAGTCGTCTGCGGATTTTTGCATGTGGGGAGCATAATTTTTAAAGTGAATTTCTTTTTATTTTTTTTTATTATTATTTATCGCTTAAAAGATAAGAGCTTGTTAAAGAGTTACAAAATTAAAGGTTCAACTATCGTTTTGCTCTTTGAAATTTGTACACAATAGAATGACACGCATCTGAAATATTCGAGGCCCTCTTTTCAATCCATAAAGCAGCCTTTTTAGTTTTAAATCAATAACCCCCACTTAATGAATGAGTAAAGAGTTAAAATCGAAATGTTTACTTAATTAGGATATAAGATATATGTTCTTTAAAAGTCAGCATTATATCAAATATCACAATATGAGTTTGAGGCAAAAATATTAATTTACAATTAATGCAAAAAAATATGATTTGCGAAAGTATCGATCTTATTGAGTAGTAAACTTTTTTTTTTTTTTTTTGTGAACAACGCAGCTTTCTATATCTTATAGATTTCTAGTTGTGGTTGGGGTAAAGTAAAGATTTTTTTGAGGAGAACAACTGGGGATCAAAATCTAGACGAAATAGGAAGTTATCTTCTTCAAAAAAATTGTTGCCAAAATATCTGACTTTTTGGCAGCAATTCTATCAACAGCGCTGGCGTGTACCGCAATTATTACTCTGTTCATTTATTACAATAATATATCTATTTTGCTTCCACTTAATCATTGTATTAGAATTGTTGCAATTTATTGCTCGTTTATAAGGTATTAATTGAATATTCTTGATCTGCTCGACAGGGTAATTCGATTTAGCCTTGTCCGTCTGTCGGTAAGTTGTTCAAGTACTGAACTTTTAGGTATATTTATGTGGAAAAGACTTGATTTTGATCGGGCCACTATACCATATAGCCCATAAACAACCTTATCACCTTTCAAGTAAAAATATTTAAAATCTGTATTTATAGCACGAAAGTTGAAACACAGGATCTTAATGCAAGCCCCAACATAGTGTCTAGGTATGCGCTATATTGAGTCATTAACCCCAACCCACTCCTTAAGGAAATATTACCCACGACACTGATGATCATTAAGAAACTATTAAAAGTTTCGTGTGATGGGTATTTTAGCTTCACTTCCCCCAAAGTCAACGGTATTATACCCGTTACATATAGTATAAACGGGTATATTAAGTTTGTCCGAACGTTTGTAACGGATTAAAGGAGGCATTGGAGACCCCATAAAGTATATATATTATTGATATCCTCGATGAGACGAATCAATTGAGTCATGTCCGTCTGTCCGTTTGTCTGTTGCGATGCATTTTACTCAGAATGTTTTTAAGATTTTTTGCTCCTAGGAAGATTGTAAGTATGTCAGAATCAAGGTGCCACCTCCATTTTTGGGCATAGCACCCATACAAATCTACCGCCCATTTTCGAATTTTTATATGAAAATATTTATTATTTCTGAATGAATCCAATTAAGATTTGGTAAAATCAATTCCATTGTCCACCTAGGTGAACACTCTCGATATGGTAAGGATCGGATATAAATTTGACCAAATTCATCGTGAAATTTATTCAAAGTGCCTGGTGAACATATGGTCTGTCTCGAAATCTCGGCCATTAGTATTATTATATGGCATGCTACGATCATGCTTACTGAAATAACAGTGCACTGCTACTAACAGAACTGTTAACTAACATACAAGAGCCGCCTAAAAGTATGTTCTAAATTTTTAACAAAAGACTGTGAAATACATTTTTTTTCGGGTTTAAGTCTTTGCTAAGGCTATATATTTTTCAAATGATCGCATTTGTAGTAATATTACTTTTGAGAATAGTTTTCTTTATTTCTACAAGAATACAATTACTATTACATACGATACATAAATTAACAAAAATTATAAAATAATAAAAATTAAGACTTATAAGATTTTAAAATTTGGTTCCGAAAAGTTCTGTTTTTTAAATGATATTTTTATACCCGCCACACATAGTGTGAAGGGTATATTCAGTTTGTCTAAAAGTTTGTATCGCATTGAAGGAGACTTCGTAGACCCCATAAAGTTTATATATTCTTGATCAGCTCGACGAGACGAATCGATCTAGCCATGTCCGTCTGTCCATCTGTCTGTCTGACTGTATATTTCTAGGCATCTTTATTGTTGAAGATATAAAGATATTAAGCTGATATTGGAACTTAAGCTTTTCTCGGCAACGACTATGTTAAGTTCGAGAATAAAAGTGCCACGCCCATTTTCAGGTATAGCCCTCATACAAACTTACCGTTTTTAAAATTTTTTTTGTATAAAAATACTAATTATTTATGAATGTATTCGCTCCCAATTGTGTAAAAACATTTTTTTTATCATCCAGTGTTAAAACCAAGATGCAGCGCCCTCGTCTAGGCATAGCCCCCATATATTCTGTCCTTTTTTTCCGATTTTTTGTATAAAAATAGTTATTATTTATGCATATATATTCACTCCAATTTGGCTCAAAACACGTCTAATGTCATCCAATGTCAAACCAGATGTGCCACGCCCATTATTTGGTATAGCCCCCCTACAAACTTTCCGCCCATTTTCGAATTTTTGTATTTATTCATGTATTAACTCCATATTGGGTAAAAACTCTTCCAATATCATGGTGCCACGCCCATTTTTTCAGATACTTTCGAGAAATATGTTGTTATACATATTTGTATTTTTAGCTCAAAATTTGAAATTAATATTGTTTGTAAACTTGGGTGACCACTGATGATTACACATAAACTCTTTAAAGATTCGTGTGACGGGAATTTAAGTTCGGTTCTACCGAAGTTAACGTTTTTTCTTGTTTTATATTGTTTTTCAGAATAAATAAAATGTCTAAAGTTTTTGAAAATAAATTAAGGCATTCAGAACTTTAACTTTGCACTCGAAGGCAAAGTAAACGACCCTTGTGAGTGTAAATTTGTGAAACTCAGTGCAATTTTCTGCAATCAGCTGTTCGTGACTTTTCTTTATTTATTTTAAAATAAAGTTCTATGTTTATATAAAAAATGAACCGAGAAAGCATAAATAAACAAGGAAAAAAGATAACTTCGGTTAGACAGAAGCTTATACCTGTTACACATCATTTGACGTTGATAGACCTTCGTGTGCAGCATTTGTATAAAATTTTATTTAAAATACTAAACAAAATAAATATATTTTTAAAAATTTAGAAATTCGCGGTCCGATTTGGACCAATTTTAAACTGAAGATTTGGCATGGTATAATAAGCATTTGAAGCGATTCGCTTTATAAATAGATTTTTTCTTATAAGAACTTGACAAAATGTTGTACTTTTGTATGGGCTAAATCGATTCGTCTTACCAAGCTGATCAATAATATATATACTTTATAGGGCTTACGATGCTTCCTTTAATGCGTTACAAACTTTCCGACAAACTGAATATACCTGTTTACAGGTATAAAAATTAATAAATTATTAAATTAAAGGTACTATTTGCGAAATATATTTTTTTTAGAGTATGTAAACTTTATTGTTTAGTGCTTTTCTCACTTTCAAATAAAACCTGATTACTGACGCGTTGCCAACTAAGTTACATGAAACTTGCTGAAATTATTTTGCAGCACAGCATTGTACGATGCAATGTGATTTTGTAGTCAGGGGCATGGGTAGTGCAAAGTAAATTAACATTATATATATAACATATGTTGCACTACTGCCGATTGTCGGCCTTGGCAGAACGTAAGATTTGGCACCAGCGGCTGTAATCCAGTGCCTCAATTTACAAATTCGGGATACAGATCCTGCGGATGTCATCTAAAACCTGGTCCTCCCAACGCTGCGGCGGACGTCCTCTCTGCCGCACCCCTTCGATTTGATTTACGTTTTGCTTCCAAACTTTTCTTGCTGGAGCTTCTGTGTCCTTCCGACACAGGTGACCAGCCCAGGACAACTTTTTGAATTGGATGTTCCATTTGACGTGATTTTAAGATCAGTCAATGCTTCAAAAAACGTTGATCTGATTGGCGTGTCGAAGCTTCCTTGAAATCGACGAATAGGTGGTGTGTGTCGACTTGCTTCTCTTTTGTTTTTTTCAGGATCTGTCGCAGCGTAAATATGGAGTCGCTGGTTGACTTTTTTGGTCTAAAACCGCACTGGTACTGTCCAACCATACGTCCTACGTACGGTTTCATTCTATTGCATATTACGCCAGATAGTATTTTGTATGCGATAGAGAGGAGACTTATTCCGTGATAGTTTGCGCAGACTGCAGGGTCTCCTTTCTTAAAGACTGGGCACAGGACACTTAGACCATATTTTGCACAAGAGTTGATGCATACATCGAATCAACTCGTCGCCGCCGGTCTTAAATAACTCTGCGGGTAATTCGTCTGCGCCTGCCGCTTTGTTATTTTTAAGCCTTTGTATGACTTCGTAGACCTCGTCGTAGTCCCAGATATTAATCATCTCCACTGGCGGTATTGTTCCCGTTGTCGCCCCCAAGTAGGGTAGAGAAGTGGGACCTCCATAGCCTTAGTGATTCCTGGACATCTGTTACCATGTTTCCTTGTTCGTTCTTGCAGAACGAAGCTCCTTGCTTATGACCATCTGTCATAGATTTGATTTTTTGATAAAAACCAGAGTTCTTTGTCATGCCATATTCTTCTCTGCCGTAGCGGGACGACATTCCTTATCGTACCATGTGTGCCTTCGAGGATTAGTAAAGTCAATAACCTCTTTGGCTGCCGTGGCTAATGAGTTTGAGATACGCTTCCACTGATCGTTTATACAGTCGGAGGCCGGAGGATTCTCTCGGAGTAGATGTGAAACCCTTGTTGAGATGGCAGCGAAAGTCTGCTGTTACTTTAACCTATCAACATACAGCATTCGTTGAATGGTAGCTCGCTTGGCGTGCGCTGTGCTAAGTCTAGTACGTACCTTGGCTAGGACAAGGTAGTGGTCTGAGTCGATGTTAAGACCTCTGTACGCTCGTACATTAAGCACGCTAGAAGAGTGCCTGGCATCAATCACCACATGATCTATTTGGGTGCGGATACTTAGGTCGCCACTGCGTTATGTTACTTTGTGAATCTCGAGATGTGGGAATCTCGTACTACTTATAATCATGATTCTGCCCGCAGCAAAGTAGCTTAGCCTTTCTCCATTACTGTTGGTGGTGTCATGTAGGCTAAATTTACCGATGGTAGGGCAAAAGAGTTCTTCTTTCTTGCGCTGAAATCAACGATGACAATTTTGATGCTTGAGGCAGCGATCGTAGAGGCTTTCTAATCGCCGAAAGAATTCATCTTTCTCCATCTCATCTTTAACATTTGTCGGGGCGTGTACACATATAAGGCTAATGTTGAAAAATTTAGTTCTGATGCGTATCGAGGCGAGACGTTCTTCTACAGCTGTAAACCTGGAGACGAGTCTGCGTAGTTTACTACCAACCACGAAGCCACATCCAAATATTATGTGTTTCCTCTCATGACCACTGTAGTAGATGTCACAGGTTGCTAAGTTTATGCAACCATGGCCAGTCCATCGCATTTCCTGGATAGCAGTAATGTCTGCTCTGATGTTGTCAAGAGTGGTAATAAGTTCTTCTATTGCACCATCCCTATTAAGGATTCGGACGTTCCAGGTGCACATACAATTGTCGTGATCCTTGTATCGTTTTCGAGGGTATTTATGTTTACTTGGTCTAGCGGTAGTTTGGGCCTCCAGAATCCTTGCCCCTGCCCCCGGAATTATTCACGGGTGGATCAACACATCTGTGGCTGCCACCTGGAGTACTTTCATCATTGCATTTGGTACACTTTGTTATGTGTGTGTCTTACGGGTTCTTTCTCTTACGTCGCTGTTAACCACTCCACCGACCAACCTCACATCGTGGATTCGCTCTTTGGACAACTCTTACGTCAAGTTGAACCTTTCGTGGTAGTATTCTTGACCGCCCGCTCATCACACGGGCAGATTAACATTATTGTATGAAAATTGTTGTTGGTTGGGCAACATTCGTTGTGCAAGGTCAATCTGAATACCCATAGTTATTTTCGAACCTTTCAAAGTGGAGTGAGTTATTTCTGATCTTTAGAATAAAGTCAAGCTCTATATGAGAAATGTAGTTTAACATCTTCCATTTTTTGGGAACATCGCAAAGCTACAATAATAAAATTTCTGGTTTTATAGCTATCGGGTTTTTTTAAATAAAAGTTCCATTTTCTTGAAAAACGAAAAAAAAATTTTGTGTTTGAATGCTTCTAGTTTTTGAGATAACACTTAAAATTATTCCAAATCACCTGGATGTTGTTTGTTTACTATCCATTGAAAATTTGACATGGTATAGGTTTAATTTAAAAATCTGTCAAGAATTGCGCTCTCAAAATCAATTTGTCCACGGCTACTTTTTTTTGCCCCACTGTGCGGCGTTGACAGTAATAATTGCCTGGCGTAAATACAAATTTACATTAAAAACTTTAAAATTTTTTATTTTTTTTTTTATTTTTCTATGATTAAATTTATACATCTGTCTACAACAACATTTTATAGTATCGATAACGGAATAACATTAATTCAAAAGAACAATTTCTTTAAATTATAATTAAAAACAAAAAATAGATCTATGAGGAAGTTATTGGGAATAACAATTTCTTTATTAAATAAGTGGGCGTTTATTGATAGTGCGGTAAGTCAGCTGGTCGGATCCTTTTTGGACGTCGTCTAATAGTTAGCTCAAGTATGGGTAAGTTACTCATCTCGTTGTTTGAATGTACTATTTCTTCTTTAACGGTGGGAATTTTGAGATCTCTGTGTATATCTGCGTTAGAAATATACCACTCCGCTCTTGTAAATTGTCGAAGTGTTTTTGACTGCTGCCGTTGTATTTTATTGATGTTTGATATTTTAGATGTACCCCAAACTTGAAGGTTTAATGATGCTTTTATACAATAGAAGTTTATTGCTCATAGAGAGCTTCGATTTTTTGTTCATAAGCCAGCTCAGTTGACGATATTTCTCTTTTATTTGATTTTGTTTTTTTCTATGTGTAACTTCCAAGTCAATTTATTGTCTAGGTGAATTCCCAAGTATTTGGCCGATTTCTCAATAGGTATGTCTACATTATTTATTTTTGAAGGAATATCCGCGAAAACTCTTTTGGTTGTAAAGATAACTTGAGTAGTTTTGTTTTTGTTAATTTTTATGGCCCATTTGTCAAACCATTTTTGGTGTTATCAAGTATGTTTTGAAGCTTTTGAAGCATGTGTAAAAAGGACGTATAAGAGTGGTCCAAGAACACTACCTGGAGGTATACCTGCTTTAATTGGCCTTAATGAAGAGTGAGCGTCTTTAACTTTTACATAGAAGTGTCGATCAGATATAAGTTGTATTTTTGATTTATACAATAGACCAATGTGCCATACCTTGTCGAATGCTTTTTCAACATCAAGAAATACTCTTATACAATATTTTTTTATACCTGTTACACTAGTGTAAACAGGTATATTCAGTTTGTCGGAAAGTTTGTAACGCATTAAAGGAGGCATCGTAGACCCTATAAAGTATATATATTCTTGATCACCTCGACGAGACGAATCGATTTAGCCATGTCCGTCTGTCTGTCTGTCTGTCTGTCCGTCTGTCCGTCCGTCCGTCTGTCCGTCTGTCTGTGTGTTGCTGCGCGGTTTATTCGCTCAGTTTTAAAGATATTGGGCTGAAATTTTAAACTTAAGCTTTTCTAGGTCCTGTGTAGTTTCTATGTTAAAATCAATGTGCCACGCCCACTTTTAGGTACATATAGCTCCCATACAAAAGTACAACATTTTGTCAAGTTCTTATAAGAAAAAAATTTATTTATAAAGCAATTGGCTTCAAATACAAATGCTTCGTATATTAAGCCAAATCTTCAGTTTAAAATTGGTTCAAATCGGACCGCGAGTTCCTAAATTTTAAAGAATATATTTAATTTGTTTAGTATTTTGAAATAAAATTTAATACAAATGCTGCACACGAAGGTCTATCCACGTCAAATGTTGTGTAACAGGTGTATAGTATAAGCTTCGGTTCAACCGAAGTTAACTTTTTCTTGTTATCTTCTAGATCTGTAGAAATTTTGTTAACTACTCTATGAATTTGTTCAATGGTTGAGTGCTGTTTCCGAAACCCAAACTGATGGTCAGGTATGATGTAGCTATTATCAAGAATGGGTTGAAGTCTGTTAAGGAATAATTTTTCAAAAACTTTTGATAGTATTGGAAGAAGGCTTATCGGACGGTAAGACGCTGCACTTGTGGCATCTTTACCAGGTTTTGGAATAGCTGTGACCTTGCTACCTTCCACGTCTTGGGAAAATATTTGTATCTTATTATTGCGTTAAACATATTTCGCAGATAATAAATAGCATTTATAGGAAGTTCTTTAAGCAACTTTCCGATTATCATGTCATAGCCAGGTGACTTGTCAGCCTTGATATTGGCGATAATATTTTTTAACTTCCTTAGTACTTACATATCTTATTTTGATATTTTGTGAGTTGCTTGAAGAAGTTTCTGGATTATTATAACAGGTTTGTTTGTCGTTTGTAAAGGCATTTTCATAAAAATCAGCTAATAGTGTCGATTTATCACGTTCTGTCTTAGCCCAAGTACCATCTGATTTCTTTAATGCTTTAAAGGTTGTCGATTTTCTGATTTTTTTAGAGGACTTCCATAGGGAAATTTGTGTCCATGGTTGGGCCTAAATTAGCCAGATAATTTTGTATACTCTTATTCTTATTCTGATTAAGCCTTACTTTTAAATCCCTTATTGCCCGATCAAGTTTTTTTTTTGTAGTTTGCCGGATTTTCCTTAGTCTTCGTTTATTCTCTATTTGATTTCGAGTTGAAGCAGGTGTAAACAAGTTTCTAGTATCCCTTTGAATTAAATGCGGGTAGAGTTCATTTGCTGCCTCAGCGACGGCATCATTAAAATAAATTATGGAGCTCTTTTTTTTTTATTTTAATGATGCCGTCGCTGAGGCTAGCCCGCATTTAATTCAAAGAGATACTAAACATAACATAAAAAAAGAATTAGAATGTGACAAATTTTCTTGAAAAATGGAAAACATTTTTTATTGAGTATCAAAATATAAGAAATATAAGCAACGAAAAAAATCTAAACTTTCTATGTAGCAAATTTATACTACTTATAAATGATAAGTAGTTGTAAAAAAATAGTCTTCCATTTTAGATCCGCCATTTCGTTTTCAGAACTTTCGACATCATATTCGAGTTAAAAAACCCATGGACACCAAATTTCCTTTCAAAATAATTCTGCCATTTTGGATTCACCATTTTGATTTCGAAACTTTGGACATCAGACTCATAAGTAGCGACCTCGAAAACATGAATATCGAAACAACTTGTATTTTTTATACTTTTTAAGTATTTGCAATGGTTTAAAAGTGGCAATTTTGGTGTGAAAACGTAGGCCTCGGAAAACCAACAAAAAGATTTCTCTCTCTCTCCTGCCTATCTTTGGATGCTAAGATTGAGTTAATTTAGTGTTAAGTTAGTATAAAATTATGACTCCCCACGAACTGTATGTTCCGACAATTATATGACAAGGAGAGTGTCAGAATAGACACCAAAAAAGTTAATTTTCTGCTGGATTATTCAACATCACACAATGCAAGCCCAGTCAACTAAAAAGACCTTTTCTGGGAAGTTCATGTACATGCGGCTTACTCGCCAGACTCCGTTCGATTACGCCTTTGCTGAACAGAGCTTCACTTCTTACAAAAATTTACGAAAATGGCTCTATAACTAATTTGCCTCAAAGAGCAACTTTTTTTTTTTGGCGTGGCATCCACACTTGTCAGACAGGTGGGAAAAATGTATGGCTAGCAATATGGGCAATTCTTCAAATAAAAATTTCGGTTCCATATTTACAGACCTGGTATATGATCGTCATGTTTATTTTTCTTCAAAGAATTAAATATATTAAAAGGAATTACTTTTTTTGTTTCTAGTCAAAAATGTTAAATTAAATATTTAGAGTAAACATTCATTTATATTCGGACCTACAACACTGGATACTAAGCTATTATTACGTCAGATCAGTGTGGTGGCGTCTTTGACACGGATAATTGATAATAAAATAAACGACGAATTGCCGTTAAAATAAACGAATAAAAATGTTTGCACTTGTTCCAACACTAACATAAGCGAAAGATACTTTTTTACAATCCTAAAAGCGCTAAAAAAGTATGAAATTTATATTGCTTAGTAGATAAATTAAGTAGTATAAACAAAGGAAAACAAAAAGAGTTAGCACTTGCAGTTTTGCGGTTTGGTTTATTGTCAAGATCAAATAGAAATGAAAATTGAATTGAATGAGGAGATGCTATCTATTCAGACATTAAAATAGCATGAATAGATACAAAGTCATAAGTTATAATTTTATAGAAATAGGAAGGAGTATAATGCAGAAATCTGAAGTGTACGACATGTTTTTAGTCTTACATGAACAAACTTAAAAAAACAAACAAGGAAATGATCTTCCGTGATATAGATTATATTCACTAAGGGGTTTTGTGAGACAACTCAAGTTGGGGCTCAATTAAGACTCATATATGAGAAATATTAAGCTAAAAATACGGATATAACAATTATTTTCTTGAAAATATTAAAAGAAAAAAGTGAAAGGTGAGTTTGTATGGGTCTGTATGTTAAAGAGGCCCGATCCTTGTCATATCGGCAGTATACTCATAGGATGAGAGTAAAGGTGGTGTTACTCAGATTGGAGTGAATATAACCATTTTCATACAAAAACTAAAAAAGGGCGCTATGTTTGAATGTTGAAATGGGCGTGACACCTTGGTTTTGATATTCGATGATATTACAACAGTTTTTACTCAACTTGTAGTAGATACATTCATAAATAATAGCTATTTTTATGCAAAAAGTCGAATAAATGGTAAGTTTGTATGGGGGCTTTACCTAAAAATTGGCGTGGTATCTAGGTTATGACATACAAGCTGCCTAGGATAAAAAAAAAACTTAAATTTAAAATTTCTGGTAAATATCTTTAAAACTTTCCGAGTAAAACGCATTGCAACAGACAGACGAACGGACAGGCGAAGCTGATGCATAATATATAATTTATTGGGTCTCCAATGCCTCCTTCAATGCGTTACAAACTTTCAGACAAAATAAACACTATGTGTGGCGGGTATAATCGTTATTATAATATTAATGCAATTTTTGAGCATAGTCCGATTAGCGTCAAATAATAACCGATTTATTTTAGAGAGGTGTGTTTATCTTACCCCATGTTAAAATTTGAAGAATGATAGAAGGGCCATGTCATATAGAGATTAAAAATACGAAAAGTCTTGTCTAGAATATATAATAAATTCTAAAAGCATTAAAGAAGATTTGACGGCCTTCAAATCACCGCAGATTATTTTATAAAATAGTTCAGAATTTAGAAAATGTGGTTTTAACTAGGTTTCAGTAAACCGTATATAAAAACTATTAAGGTAAAAATTCCAAAATTTAGTTCTTATTCCTCTCACATTTTAATGGTTCATTTTGAGTCGATCAGCGTTTTTTTTTAAACATATTCATGAACTATGCATACTGAAGCTGTACTTTTGATCGACATAGTGTTTTGAAAATTATCCCGAAAGAATGCAGATGTGTATTGATCTTTAAGCAAAATATTTTGATAACTAAGAATCGAATTATTATTGATAAATTAATGTTTTCTCTTTATTAGGTTCAAAATATGAAAGGCAACCTTTTTACGAAATGCCTTTGTCTAATTGTGCATGCTGTTTACGTGTAAAGTTTCTTTTCAATTTACTTTTATTTTACTTACATTCACACACATTCTCTTTTCGCACTTGTGTTGATTACGCCAAACTCTAAAAAGCACGAAAAAGATAAAAAATTTCACACAGACCAAACCGAAAACGGAAGGAAAAACCTATCGAATGTACTGAACATGATTTATTAGGACGCATAAACAACAGCTAAACTTCCGGCAAAGTTGTTTCACGCCAACTACTTCAGAAAAAACAGAAAAAAAAAAATATAATACAAAAAATGAAGAAAAAGCATAGGGGGACTTGAGAATGTTCACTAAAAGCCCGTCGATGATGTCAAACACCCTCAACTTCATAAACATACATACATGATCCAGGATAATGGTCACTCAATACGCCTTCACTCACGGTCAATGACTGTCAATGCATTTACAAACTTTTAGCAAAGAGTCACCGGTAGCTCTTTATGTTCTTTTTTAGTTTTATTAGCAGCAATTGAGGTAAAACTGCTGCATAGAGAATTTCGAATCGTCAATGAAATTGTTTTTTATGCCATTTATGTGCGTTTTATGAAGTGGGTGAGGGATGTCCAAGTTATTTTGCTGGCATTGTACTAGCGTTCAGCCAAAAAGTTCTTTTCTCTCAAAAGCATTTTGTGTGTAAGACCTCTAATCAGATGGACAACTGGTCGGCTGGGGAAATAGTTTTTTCTCATTGTGAGTTTTTGAGGTATCAAAAGGAAATTTATTGTTTCAATGGCATTTGAGTCAAAGTTTGTCGCACAAATTGCGATTCAGGTGCACTCGAGTATCACATATTGTATATGGCATGGCATAAAAAATGCGCTTCTGGTTGTTGGTAGTAGGCGGTGAGTGGGGTGTCACTTTTGACGTTTAAGACGAACAATGAATGCTTCCGAAAGGACACTTTAATTTATACAACAATCAATAGCCTTCGGCTGACACCAACAGGAACGAAAGAATTTGTCCATTTCGTTTGTTTTATTAGTGTCAATTTGCAATTCGAATGTGACCATACTTTTCTGAGGTTTTGTCAATTTTAACAAGGATGCTTAGCATCCAAAATTAATTTGTTAGAAATGTTGACTATAAACTAATTCTGAAATTCGTTTTTTACACACTTTCCGAAAAGGAAGTGAGTTTAAGTAATTATTTTGTATAAATATTCTTTGTATATAGCACCATAACGTAACTATCACCTACAAAGTCTTTTTTTAACTCAATAATTTGATTCAAAAATATAATTCAATATTACAAAACTTGATTGTTGCCTATATTTCTCTATAAGATTGCAACTTCCGATCTCCACTAGATTTTGCTTGCAGCATGGGTGCAAGAGATTTTGCTTCATTTTGGGTGAAAAGACCATTTAGTAGGTTTTAGGGAAACGACTGTAGCATAAAGTTGTTAAAGACAAGGCATTTCACAGTCGGCTATAATGATTAATAGTTTGACGAACCATTGCCAAATCAAATATTTAATTCTCATTTAAACGCATGTTTGTTGCTATATTTTTTTACGTTAAAATTATTAAATATTTACTTCCATAGTCATAACTAAATAATTAACATAAGATAAATAAAAAATAAGAAAAAAAAATTAACTTCGGTTGGACCGGATAGATTTTCGTTTGCAGCATTTGAATTCAATTTTATTTTAAAATACTAAACAAATTAAAAATATTCTAAAAATTTAGGAATTCGCGGCCCGATGTGAACCAATTTTAAACTGAAAATTTGGCGTGATATAACAATCATTTGTTCCATATTTAAAGCTACTAGCTCTATAAATATTTTTTTCTTATAAGAACTCAACAAAATGTTGTACGTTTGTATGGGGGTTATACCTTAAAATGGGCGTGGCAAATTGATTTGAACATAGAAAGTACACAGCCCATTGAAAAGCTTAAGTTTAAAATTTCAGACCAATATCTTTAAAACTGAGCGAATAAATCGTGCAGCACAAAACAGACAGACGGTCAGACAGATGGACGGACATGGCTAAATCGATTCGTCTCGTCGAGGTGATCAAGAATACATTTTTTATTTATTCATGAATATCTATTTTGTCCCCTTCAAAGTAATCCTCCCGATAAAATACACCTATGCCAACGTTTTTTCCAATCCTAGCCATAAGCACCTTCTTCGATTTAGTTTTTATCTCCTCAATCGACTCGAAACGCGTTCCCCGGAGTGGTCTCTTGAGTTTTGGGAATAGCCAGAAGTTACACGGAGCCAAATCAAGCGAATACGGTGATTGCGGAACGATATTGGTTGGATTTTGGCAAAAAAGTCACGAAAATCAGTGCAGTTTAAAAAAAAATCAGTGCAGGTTTAAAAAAAAATCAGCATTTTTGGTACCAACCGAGACTTGTCACATTTGAGGCCCAAAACATCCTTCAAAATTGTATCAATTGATCCTTTCGATACGCCAATTTCATCAGCAATGTCTCTCTTAGTTAATCGACGGTGTGCAAGCACTAATTCCTTTACTTTTTGATGTGAGCATCGTCCGTTGAGGTCGATGGTTGATCAGGGAACTCTTCATCTTCAACACGTTCGCAACCTTTTTTCAACAATTTATACCAATCAAATATTGTTGATTTTGGTAGAGCTCGGTCCCCATAAGCCTTCTTCAACATTTTTATTCCATTTATTCCATTCAGAAAAAAAATTTGATACAGGTTCTTTTGATCCATTTTTTTGAATAGGTAAAAATCGAAGACGATCCAAAACACATGCAAGCAAAGCAGCTGTCAACAATTAAGTGAACATTCAAAATGGCCGAGCTTGTCGGCATAAGTGAGAGACATGAGTACCAACCTAACGCCACAAAAAATCGAAATTCGAATATACGTAACTCGCGAAAATTCAAAATTTGCGATACTTTTTGAGCACATCTCGTATATACTTTATAGGTCTACGATGCCTCCTTTAATGCGTTACAAATTTTCCGACAAACTGAATATACCTGTTTCACAATATGTGTAACAGGTATAAGACAATAATGACACTGGTTTGTATACCTACTGGTGTTCCAAGAAGGGTATACCATTTCTCAAACCCTATGGAATGCAGCGTCTGTCAGGATGTCACTTTCGATGATATCATTGTTGATAGATTTTACATTGTGGATTGACGAAGGGTATACCCATGCCACAAAGGGGTTTATAAATTTCAAGCCTAGTGGTAAACCTTTCGAATAACTGGGTTTTGTTTTTGTAATTTTGACAAAGTAAGCAAATATTAAAGGTATTCCCAGTTCCCAGGTGCTTTTTTGACTGAAAGTATGTATTTGCTTATTTTTTTACAACAACAAATGTACTTAGCAAAAGTACCCAGAAGTGCTCAACCCAGTTAAAATAATTTTTAATTAGTTCAAAAAAATTAGAGATGTAACAATTAAAAACAAAACAATTTATCGCGATTTATGCAAATTTTGCGATTTTTTGAAATTATTGCGCTTTTTTTTGAGCATTGCAATTTATAAAAAGATTTTTTTTGATTTCAAAATCCAGGATTGGCACAAATATGTTTAGAAAATTAAATGTAAAACTGAATGATAATTATAAATACGAAAAAAGAAATTGATCCGAAAAGAGCAACATCGCTTTCTAAAAAAGCACCCGTGGAAACCTATACTGTCAGTCAAAAAAGTGCTCAGGGGTTAATTTTATATAAAAAATAAATTTCAAGTTCAAAAAAAAAAAAAAAAAAAATGATAATAAAATAAAAAAAATAAAATCACGAAAAAAAATTAACTTTTGTTGAACTGAAGCTTATATACCTGTTACACATCATTTGAAGGTGATCGTTCTTCGATTTGTATTAAATTTAAACTTAAATTACTAAAAAAAAGAAAAATAAATATAAATTGATCAAGAATATAGCTGTGGTGAAAAGGAAAAATTACTTAAGTCGACTTAAGCACAAATTGAGATAAGAATAATACGCTGATCACCGTATTGAAAAGAACCTCCATGGAAAATTTTAATTATTTTTGACGATTTTTCAGGAAGTTATAGACAAAGTAATTTTTGTTTAATTTACTTTTTTACAATTTAAATTTTTTACTTAAGAAGGGGTCTCCTGCAAAACGGCAAAATCAACTTAAGAGTTTTTCCTTTTTCCCTTGAAATATAGCTTAAACAAACTTGCCGACAAACTAAATATACCTATTTCATACAGGTAAAAAAAAGGAAAATCGTTCACTTTGGTAGAATACCTGTCGCACAAAAATTTAAATAGTATAGTATATATATATAAGATCATAGTACTAAGGTAATAAGGGATGCGATGGTGAAATAGCCGGATACAACCCAAGCCTAGACACTATGTAGGGGCTTATTGAAATGACGTATGTTTAGAGCAAAAAATATCGTGAAGTTTCGATTTTCAATATCTTTAGAACTTACCCAATAAAGCGTATTGAAACAGACAGACATGACTAGAGCAATTTGTCGCTTCGAGCTGTTCAAGAATACTATATATAAATTTTTTGGGGTCTCCGCGTCTCCTTTAATGCGTTACAAATTTTTGAATAAACTGATAATTGAACAAATCGACACGCACCATCTCTTTATTTACTAGAAAGCTAATAAGATCTAATTTCTACTACACACTGACTAAATTTTGTATCCGATTGTACTTGTATGACGACGGTAATAAATATCAAAAGCGTTGTCTAATTGGGATACTTTATAGGGACTATCATAGGCTTTTGCGTCTTACTAAATTATATATAGATTATCCGTCTCATATGGCAGAAATAAGGCTGGACAGACATAACTACACTTCTATTAATGCTTCTGCTTGTTACAGGGCATAAAAACTAGAACGACTTAGCTTCTAGTATTACTTACGACTTTATCTGAATAAGAAGAATAAAAATATTAATTTGTTTTTGATTCGACATTCCAATGTTGTATGTCGTATGTACACGTATATACGTCAATTAAATAAATTTCAAACTCAAAATAATTCTAAAATCCTCATGACGGACAGTGGCGCAGCGTGATTTTTTGGCAACTGGGGTCAAATGTGATTTAGCCGCTCCATATAAATATAAGAAATAAAAATATTTTCACAATAAAATATATAATATTGCCGGACATTGAACGCAAAAAGAAGAAGCCATCCCCATCCCCACGCTACTGTTGATGGATTATTTTCTAACCAATGTAGAACACAGTAAATTGTGCTTACACACTCGTATACCACCAATAAACACACATACGCACCACACACACACACTTAAGAGTAACAAATTGTCATCGCATAAGTAGTCGTTTAATCTTCAACAAATCGTTGCCACTTGTTCTGGCTTGTAAGATAAACATCTCGCGCCCTTCATCATTCCTCTAGGCCGCATCCACTTAGAATGACAATCTATCAAGACGAATTACAAACCATGAGACCATATCAAAAGATAGTAGTTCGAAACAGATTCAACTACAAACAGAGAAACATGTTAGGCGGAAATTTGTAAAATCTTTCCATAGAAAAATTTGCATTTTAACTCAATAAATTCACTTTGCATACGAAAGCGTAGCGCCACCCATTCGCCCTCTCCCATCGTCTTAAAGATTCGTACTTTATAAATCTTCTTACGATTTGCATGGATGCAAAAGCTACTCACTCTTAAGGGTGATGATGCATGGTACTAAGCAAATTTATATATAGAATATTCCTCTCTTAGAAACTGATTTACTTCTGCCGCCGCATGTAAGGAATCCATCTCTGGCCTCCACTCAGCCACCGCACGCGCCTCATTTCATTTCACTTCAGTTTTTGGCTCGAGTAACTTAAATAATTCTGTCAGATGGTAAATAAGGAGGTAGATTTGCTGGAGTCGACTATTAACACTTTGAGCATAAGAAGCTGCTTACGCCAGTTGGCTTTTGTCGTTTTTTGGAGTGCTTAAGGCGATATTTGCGTTATTTACGATATTTACAATTTAAAATTTACATGCGCCAATTCAAGTATCTTTTGAGATTTCCATTTCCACTTTCATTTCTGAATTGTAATGTGTAAGACATCCTTTTGCTTGTACACATCAAGATGTGTTGAATTATTTTTAGGAATACAAATATTTTTATTGCAATTTTCTCTTCTGTTCTGTACTGTTCTGTTTGTTGAGAATTGTTATTGCAATTTAAATTAAGTTAGGTAAGTATTTGATGTCTGGGTTATGGAAACTGTTTCGAATATGTACAATTGTAAACAATTTACAAACATGGTTGACAACATAAGAGGCCTTTCTATTTCCTTTAAGAGAGAATGATCCAATTATTTTCTAAAATTTAAAATTTGAATGTTAGAATATTTTGATTTGTCGATGCGTCAGAAGCTATAAGGGCTAACAAGACGTGATGAGTCTAATTTCAACACTCCCGAAGATAAAAGATAATATAAATTTTATGCCTTTGTAGCGCCATTTATAAAACAAAAAATAAAACAAAGCTCAAATTCTCGCCACACAATAGTTTGAATAGCTTATATGATCATCAGTGACGTAGATAGTATTTCCTTTACTACACAACACAGTTCTTGACACCAAGTTAGGGTTCATATATGAAGCAAATTTTTTCAATCTTTAACCTTAAAATATAGTTACATTTTCTTTTAAAAGATCTGAAAATTTTCTGCTTCTAGGCAGTTTGTCAGAACCAAGGTGTCTCGCCCATTTTTAGATATAGCCCCCATACAAACGTACCACATTTTTCTGATTTTTTGTATGAAAATAGTTACTATTTATGAATGAGTTTACTACAAATTGGGTAAAAAAACACTTCTAATGAAATCCAATTTCAAAAGAAATATGCCACTCCCATTTTTTAATATGGACACATACAAACCTAACGATCATTTTTCAGATTTTGTATGAAAATAGTTCTCATTTATGGATATATTCACTCCAATCTGGGTAAAATCACTTCTACTGTCATCCTAGGAATATTCAACTGATATGACAAGGATTGGGCAATTATAACATATAGACCCCATACAAACTCACCTTCCATTTTTTTATTTTTTGAAGTTTAAGTTTCATGTGGCGGGTATTTGAGCTTCCTGCAACCGATGTTGACGTTTTTGCTTTTTACCCTTAAATAACACATCTAATATTTTAAAGAGAAACCTTAATTCATTCAAATCAGTGAGTTCATTTTTCGTAGTGTTCCTTGTAAGTATCTCGCTTAACAATATTTAAACATATAAAACATTTTTGACATTGCGAATTTCAATATTTTTTATAGTTCAATGTGACGCTTCAATTTGAGATCGTCTGAAATTAACGCGAATTTTGATTAAAAAATATTTTTGTGTGGAGTATAAAAGTATGGTTTTTAATTTTTTGCTGAATACTTCGATGTGCATACATTAAATGAAGAGGTTAAATATAATAATTACTACTCACAATCAGTAAGTATAAACTGAAGAGCATTGAAATCCTTCTAAGCAATGTCATATCTATGCAAATGAAATCCCATCGGAATCAAACTGGAGTTAGCCCTTGTATGGATTACCTCACAATTTTATATGTGAGCAAATCATAAATTTTTGAGTTGGTGCGATTTTTGTCCTGAGGCCTTTTGATTATTGAAGTGCACCCAAAAACTTTTGCGCATTTTGTGTAGTTTGGCAACTTTCCGAGTCAACTAATTGAATTATTAGAGGTTGTGGTTGTTGTTGTTGGGTCGGATTGCAGCTCGTTGATGCTTCTGCCCTGGCCGTGGTTGGTGTTGTTGACAAGAATCTGAGCTTGACGCCTTATTTGTATTCCCGTACCGGGTCAGCCTACATTCTCATATATTGCATTTAATTGTAAACTACATTGCCTTGCTATGGTGCTTAAAATACCCTTTGGCCATTTAAAGCCACTAACAAGCGTCTGTTGATATTTCGGGTTTTGTTACTTCCCACTTTTGCAATAAAATTTTGTTAGACGTAAAAGGTTGAACACGTTTTGTTGTTGTAAATCATTGATTAATTTTTCCTTTTGCATACGATTAAACGAAATGATTCAGAACATAAACAATTTATTACAGCTTATGTAATTTCAACTGCGTGGAGGAATAGTATCATACCAGTTTTTTTTATATCTCATATTTGGAAACTCTCAATTTTATGAAGAACAACTTTTAGTTGTATTCTGCCACATGTATATGCATTCAAGGTTCTACACTCTATTAGGTGTGTTATATAGATCTTTTAAGTAATTTTTAAAAGATTCTTTTGTGTCAAATCTTTTGCAAGTTTATTTTACAAGTTATAAAAATCTGATGCTTAAAAACGATGGTATTTCATTATTTGACAACAGTAAAGGCCTCGAGTTTTATGGAAATTTATGAACTATTTTGTACCGGAAAGCCTTACCTCTCCCAATGTCAGCCTGGTTTTGACTGTACGAAGTGTACTAAAAGATCGCTCTACAGTCACTGTTGTGCATACCAATGCTCTTAAAATGAAAACTCATTTGTTAATAATTTGTAATAAGAACTTCGTCTGCTTCCTTGAATAGGACAAAAACTTTTATATTCTTCAAATGTTTTTCTCATAAATTAAAGAATCAATTCCACGCCGACATTCAGGTGCTGGAAATTCTTAAAATTTGTATGTACCTCTGCATTATAGCATTTAATTATATAAGATGGGTTCAATTTAGATAGCGCAAAAGCGTGAGAACTTTCATTTTGAAATTAAAGCTGCTAAGAGATGGTTATCGAATCCAGAAACGGTTTAATTGTAGTCCATCGCCAGTATTCATTTTCGATGATTTCTGATGGATTACTTCTTACCCAAACGTGACAGAGACTTCGACTCCCATATCGGTTGTAATCACATAAACTTTATCTAGCAAAAATTTTTTGATTAATTCTGAATTTATCCTATCATTTTTGAGCTCGTTCTAAATATTCTCAATATGCTGACCAACCGAAATATAATCAATAGATTTTTATACCCGCCACACATAGTGTGAAGGGTATATTCAGTTTGTCTGAAAGTTTGTAACGCATCGAAGGAGACTTCGTAGACCCCATAAAGTATATATATTCTTGATCAGATCGACGAGACGAATCGATTTAGCCATGTCCGTCTGTCCGTCTGTCTGTATATTTCTAGGCATCTTTTTTGTTGAAGATATAGAGATATTAAGCTGAAATTTGGAACTTAAGCTTTTCTCGGCAACGACTATGTTAAGTTCGATAATGAAAGTGCCACGCCCATTTTAAGGTATAGCCCCCATACAAACGTACCGTTTTTTTTCGATTTTTTGTATAAAAATACTAATTATTTATGAATGTATTCGCTCCCAATTGGGTAAAAACATTTCTTTTGTCATCCAGTGTTAAAACCAATATACCACGACCTCTTTTAGGCATAGCCCCCATATAAACTTTCCGTTTTTTTTTCCGATTTTTTTGTATGAAAATAGTTATTATTTATGCATATATTCACTCCAATTTGGCTAAAAACATTTTAATGTCATCCAATGTCAAATCAGATATGCCACGCCCATTTTTTGGAATAGCCCCCCATACAAAATTTCGCCCGTTTTCGAATTTTTGTATGAAAATGGTTATTATTTATTCATGTATTTACTCCATATTGGGTAAAAACTCTTCCAATATCATGGTGCCACGCCCTTTTTTAGGTGTTTCTTCCATACTAACTTACCGCCCATTTCCAGATATTTTCGAGAAATATGTTGTTATACATATCTGTATTTTTAGCTCAAAACTTGAAATTAATATTGTGTGTAAACTTGGGTGACCACTGATGATTATACATAAACTCTTTAAAGATTCGTGTGACGGGTATTTAAGCTTCGGTTCTACCGAAGTTAACGTTTTTTCTTGTTCTTGTAAATTTTTGCTATAGGCTGCAATAGCGACGAATGTTTTGTTATAAGAGTTGTGTCATTAGTTGACATTAGAGCTGTGCCGATTTTTTTGTGTTTGAGTTTCTTACTGCTGACAACTTGTCCAAAGCTTTAACAATATCCGAAAAGCGTTCAAAAATATTCTGGTGTCCTTGTACTTTTCTAGCCATCTTGTTTCACTCATTTGTAAGAAGCATATTTCCTACGAATTGTGGACATTGTCTTTTAACAAAGTCACTATTTAATTTAGTAATTTATGACATTATTATAATGTTGTCTTCTATGATTTTCTTATGACATTTCTGCAACACATTTAACGGACACATCTTCAATACAAATACCTGACTGCAGCCGCTGCAGCAGAACGTTGCTTTTAGCAGTGTTCATGTTTATTTTTAGTGTTGGCAAATAAAAACGAATGTGGTGATAAGTAGTTGTTGATTCAAAGTAAAAATAGGCATTTGGGCACAGGGGGTTATTATTTGGACGCGACAAAAAACAAAAGTCAAACAGCTGATTTCGAAGAGTTACACAAATTAAATTTTAACAAAGGGAGCTCAGAGCGTCTTCTAGTGCAAAGTTAATATTTAATTTCTTGCAATATCTTCCGAGTGTCTACTGTTTTTTGAGCATTCATATATTTTTTCTTTATTCTAACATTTGAAGCTGTTGGAGGGGGAGGGGAAGGCCGCGTCCCCCTTACCCTTATCTGACTCCGCACATGCAAGCTGGTCCAACTTAATATCCTCTTTTAGTTTATAATAACAAGTCTACAATATTTTTGATTTCATATATCGACCAAAAGGTATATTTACGACGCTGTCAAAAGCATATGGCCACCTGTGCGCCCGAAAGAAAATAATCTACTTTCAAGGGAATATGATACAAAAAAAGCAAAGTCAAGCCGAAGTTTTCATTGAGTATGGCTTATAAACATTTACCAAAAATTTACCCTCACAAAAATATTTGATGGGGAAACCTAAGCTAAAGGGTACGTAATATTCTCAGGATCATTATTATTTTTTATGCTTGCCATACATAGTGCGAACGGGCATATTCAATTTTGTAACGCTTTGACGGACACGTTATAGATCCCATTAAGTATATATATTCTTGATCAGCGAACTGCGTAAAAAAAGTTTTTAATGTCATCTGATATCAAAAAGCGTTTTTAGCTGTTGCCCGCGTACAAACTTACCGATTATTTTTAAACTTTTTTATCAAAATGGTTCATGGTATGGAACATTTATAAATATATATAAGCCAGTGATGATCACACATAAACTATTCAAAGATTCGTGGGGGTATTTAAGTTCCGGTTCCACCGAAGTTAGCGGTTTTCATTGTTTAAAAGGACAAGAAATCTTAAATATAGAACTTATTTGTAGGTATTTAAAAAAAATCTGAAAACTGTTCCAAATCTAAATTGACATGAAAATCACATTCAAATTATTTTTAATAAAACGCAAACTAAAAACAATGCTTGGGTTTTAAGTACCTAAAGTCTTCCAAATTAAAAAAAAAAAAAATAAAAATAAATAAACAAATTTTAAACCGATTACTTTATCTGTTCCACAACTGGCAGCAGTGCCCATTTTTCAACTACGACCTGGCCGAATGTCGTAATTAACCTCAAACTCAATTCTACGTACATGTATAAGCGCACACAAACTTACAATGCAACATTCAGGATATGACTAATCCTGAATTATTGTTATTTTTGTGAACCAAATGGAAAATGGTTTATTTTCAATTTATTGTGCTTAAATATTATCAAAAAATTTTAACAATTAAAAGGGTTGCGGTAGCTCTCATCGCTAAGTGGCAGGCCTGGCCCAAGTTAGCAAATCATTTGCATATGAATCTTCAAATTGAGCGTAACCGATGCCGGAACGTGCTCCATTGCACTCGGTTGAGCCCTGAAATTATTATTATTATTATTATTCGCACTTATATGGCTGTGTCGTTGAGTGTTATTGCGAGGAGTGCGAACCATTAAAACTCACATGACCTTTTGCTCATTTTAAGGCGAGGGCCGCAACGACAGGGGAAAAGGAAAATATGAAGGCAACCACGATATAGCAAAAGGTTACGTAATGTTGTACTCGAGCGCCACATCCGGTGGCGTGTTTTAATTCTATTACTTGTGCTGTGCTTGTACGGCTGACGCTTATCGTTGGCGCGGCACACTTCCATACGGCTTTTCTTCCCTTTCCCCATTATGCAATGCCGTCTCAACCACAACACTTTCTAATTCGTTAGCAGCAGCGACGACTGAAAAGGTTAAAATTATAATTTCAAAGGATATGTGACTTTTTTGGCGCTTTCGCCGCTCGCACTTTATTACGCTTTCAATTCATAACTTTGGCATTTGATGAGATGGCGGCGAACTTCTTGGCCCATTTTCATGTGTAAACGTTCTTCGGGATTGTAAAAACATTTGTTCAACAAGCTATTCAATGTCGTCTGAAGTGTATGTTTGTTTACCGCCTAGAACAAAAGCTTTTTAATGGCTTTTCTGGCAGTCAACTTTGGCGTTTATCAACGGATATCCTTTCTATGTAACCGCCGCACGAGTAAAAGGTTAGTTAGACTTATGTTTATACTTTTGTTGTTTGGTTAGTGGATCATTCGTGGTTTGGTTTGGTTTGGTTTGTTTGTTTGGTTGGTTTTGGTTTGTTTTTAGTGCCAACAAGTGCGGAAATGTAAATGTCGTTTTTCTGGTCATACTTTTGCTTTTTCCAAGTGTTGACTAGCATAAAATTCATTTGAATTATTTTGTTACAACAAAAGTCCTTATCTAGCTTCCAGTCTTTGCAATTTAAAGAGATAACAAAAAATCGTTTTTGGTTTTGCAGAAACAAAATTTTCAAATTATTGTTTGTTTCCATTGTTATTTAAGTGAACTATTTGAATTTATATTATTGTTCACATAACTTTTGAAAAGATAATATTGTACAATGGATTCTTTGGTTTACCTTTAGTCTGTTCCCAAATTTTTGATGCACTTTGAAGGCGTTCGGAAGAGTAACAAAAAAAGAGTTATTTTAACTTTAAGTTTTGGTACATGCCCTTAAATTGGGAAAAATTTTGTTTAAGCTTTTAAAATTTGACATTTAAAACAAGTATTGACGATGAAAGACACTTGATATTATCGTAACAAAAAGTTCATTGAGATTCTAAATGCTATTATTGATATTTAATTTTTGTATTTGTTAAAAGTACTCCAGGTCTTTGCTGAAAACGTCTGAATCGCTTTATCCAAATCAGCCCCAGTGTTATTTTCTACACCAACAAGTGGCTCGGCTCTGTATAAGCAACGAACTAATAGGCAACAAGGAAAAACGAAGCTTTAGTCCCCGTCATACGAATTTGTAAATACTTTTTGTGTGATCATCACTGGCTTAGATAGAACTTCGAAATGGGATGGATGGGTGTCAATGGTCTAATACAACTCAAGATTGTAGACAATAGTCACAGTGCGCCTGTATTGATTTTAAGTAAAATTTTTTCCGCTTCGAAGATTTTAAATGAGGTTGATGTTTTGGGGATGTTTACTGATCATAAAAATGCACAAACAAAAATAATCGACAAAAGGCTTTTTCTATTCACATTTTTGTGATAATATTTTAATAAATTGGATAAATTTGGTTTCAAATTTTAAGCTAAAAAAAAGACATAAAAATAATTTTCCCAAAAATGTCAGACAACGAGATATGGTTGGTATATGGATGTATGTAATAGTGGCTCGATTCGTATCATATCGGTGGTGTGTACATAGGATGATATAAGATGTGTTTTTACACAATTTTGATTGAATTCGCTCATATATAATACATATAATACTTATTTCATATAATATTTGAAAATGGTAAGTTTGTATGGGGGGCTATACCTAAAAAAGGCACTTTCATTTTTGAACTTAACCTAGTTGTTGCCGAGAAAAGCTTAAATTTAAAATTTCACTTAAATATCTTAAATATCTTTAAACTAAGCGAATGATTTTCATATCGTCAAACAGACATGGCTAGATCGATTCGTCTCATCGAGCTGATCCAAATTATATATACTTTTTTGGGGTCTGAATGTAATGACCGACCTACTCATCAACTCTCGCTTTGAATCGGATTAATCGGTCTATTCAATGGCTAGAAACGGCAGATGACCAATGGTGGTCACAATTGACCGTGCAGTAACGGTCGGTCCACAGTAAAAGATTTGTCGGAAAGTTGTCGCAATTAGTCCTATTTCAAGAACTAATCTGCATATTTGTTTATAGATAAGGCATTGCTAAAATTATTTCTTATCATTGGAATTTAGACTTAATATGCTCATCATAAGTGTCATTAATCATTCGGTGGAACCGAACTTTTAATACCCGTTATAAGATGATGAGACTAACTTTTCTTAAATAAATCTGTGCGTTTGGTTTGTATATGGGCTATATACTGTCATAATCCCACTTCAATCATGTATCATACTGTAATTATAGGTTACTACAAAATTTATTTTGACCATATTTAAAAAAAATCGATTCATAAATATACATTTTTTCATATCAATGCTCAAAAGTTGGTGGTAAATTTCTATAAGGGTAACATGACGATGGGCTGACGATGAAAGTTTGTGATCCAATCAAGGTCTCAATTCGATCATGATGAACATCCAAAATTGGACTCCAAATTCAAGATGCAAACTTTAAGATCTGAGGCACAAGTAAAGTGTAAAAAGCTTTGTAATGTACGAGTCAACAAAGTCTTTAGCCCGACGCTCTATAAACATCTCTTGCCTTATTGAATCATTAAATATAAAACATTGTTTCAGTTTCTCAACTGCAAAAAAAAATGTACCCATTTTGATACACTGCAGATTTTCTTTTTATACGCATCAAAAATAAAGTGGATGGTATTAACATCGTTTGAAACGCATTAAAGGAAATATCGTATACCCTATAAAGTATATATATTATAGACCCTATAAAGTATATTTTTTGGTTAACTCCATATCTGGTAATTTATGTGTACAATATATTTTTGATTATAAGGATCATTGAAAATAGATTAGGTCATATGGGCCCTATACAAAGTAACCTCAAATTTCTGAGTATTTGTCACGAAAAATTCATGTGACAGGTATCAAAACAAATGTTCAACTGAAGTAAACGTTATTCCTTATTTTAATTTTTTTTTGGAATTTGAATTTATAACTACGTAAGCTATTCAAAGTTTTGTGTGTAGGGTATTTGAGTTTTGGTTTTACCGAGGTTAAAATATTTCCATGTTCATAATCACATTTTTACGACTCGTCTGCAGGATTTTTGTCGTTTTGATAAATTAAACATCTTTAAAGCTTTCAGTCTTTCGCGATATAGGATTACATTAGGAATGAAATAAAATATCCCATATTCCATTGTGGACATCATCCTGTTCTCTTAATGGTCACTTTACTATATATTAGGCTAGTTACAAAGTTTTCAGCATCTGTGGAATCTTAATTAATGTTTGGATTTTATCAAACGTTATCAAGCGGTTAGTAGTTTTAAATGTAAAGTTAGGTCTTTCTTCGGTTAGTTATCATTTGCTTGCTTATAGTTAATAGCACTGGCATAAGTTTGCTACATTTTACAAGTAAAAAGTTTCATTGTACCTAGTCATTGTCTAATTCTAATACAAAAGTATCACAGTCAGTTTCATTTCACACAAATTTCAAATGTGTCGCATATTTTGCAATCGCATACATCCTTTCTTAAGTCCTCATGCACCATTGTGCACTTTGGTTAATTGTTCGCAGCACAATCTTCAATTGTTTTATGGTTCATATGCATTTTACCGACTGCGTTAGCGGCAGGGACTCACTTTAACTAATTGGGTCGCTCATTATGCTGTCGCAAATGTGTCGCTTAACTTAACTCCATCCTTCCCAACCAAAACAAGAATCGGTTTTGTGTTGTTTTCTGTGGCATGCGTTGCATCTTCATGGGTTGTTCCACTTTCGTCAACCACTTAAAATGACAATTATTTGACAGCAGACTGTCTTGTCTCTGTTTTCGTAGTTGTATTTTTGTTTGGCCACCCATATGACATCTTCCGCTTTCTTCTTTTTTTCTTCAGCCACTACTCTTCTATTGCACTCTGTAGATTGCTTCATCTGCAGCACTTAACTGCTTTGAGATTTTTGGTTAAATGCTTTCTATAAGCGTTTACAGCATAAGCCATTAAGGCTAAGTGATTTCATTCTTTACTTATGTTTCCATTCGGTACTTCCCTTAGTAATATACTTGTGTACCAAGTTATAAAAATTTATATGAACAATGAGGTGCAAAATGACTGATGAATTTCTTTTTTAAGTCTAAGACAATCGTAACAAACTAATTGTGTGGAAGCAGCTTTTTTCATGGATTATGTTGTTGACAAACATTAAAATAAGAATAATTCCCCCAACCCTTTTATGCTAAAAGTCAATACCACAATCTTGGTTTCGTTGATGACTTTTTATATCTCAATAAAGCAATTTTATTGAAGCAATCATTCCCTTACCAATTGTCAACTATTATATTGAAACCTGTCAATGTGTCCCTTTATATTAATTTTGTAGTTGAACTCATGAAGCTTTGTTAACTCGTACAAAAAAGTTTAGGTCCAGCTTGGTCATCATTGCAAAGTTTTTCGTTTTCTTTGCAGTTTTGCAATAATTTATAACTTGCTTTTGAGCATCTTAAGTGTCAGGAACTATCAACATGCAAAATCGTGCCAAGCACGCGCAACCACAACGCCAACGGTACGTCCAAGGCCTACTCCAAGGCCGAGTACCAAGGACACGCGTGTCCAACGAGGCGTGCAACGGCATGCGGAGCGTGGATCCACTGCACAACGCAGACCAGGCGGCAGCCAGGTCAAAGAGGCCTTTCCTCCCACCACTTGGAGCACCAGGAGGTCTGGATGATCCACACCGCCGAGGACTAAGTGGGGCAGGGGTGAAATGGTGCCTGAGGTACATAGAGCAAAGCATACCGCAGCAGGAGGCCAAGGCGAAAGCCTTGAGCCATAAGACTGTGCAGGAGCCAAGACCAGCCGCTAAAAGAGTTAATAAGACGCTCACACCCCCTGAGCACAAGAGGAAGAGGAGCAAGACTACTCCGAGGGTGCAGGAAAGGTTGGACGAAAGACCATCCACGTCGGCAGCGGCCCTGGAGAGGAGGAGGGCTCGGGAGCATCACGCACCTACCACATCTACCGTATCAAAGGAGTTATGCCCCAGCTGTGAAAACCACAAAGGTGGCAGTCCTTCCGAGTGACTACAAGCAGGTGTCACTATCACCGGAAGACCTGACGGAACTGGAGGATCTCATCCTGTTTGAAGTTGCCCAGGGCTGGAACCATAAGATTGACTGCGCCAATGATATCACAACAGAATGGCTGCAGAACCACGTTCCAACGTTGAAGGACTGGAAAGGCCCAATCCTCACCAAGCTTACCGGCGAGAACATTCCCTCGACGGAAATCATCCACTTGTTGATGATGAGACAAAGCAGGCCCTTGTCGAGAACGGATTAAAAAGAAGATAAAATCAGCAACTGGCATGCATCTCAAGAACCCTCCATGTCAGATCATAGAATTATACGTTTTAACATAAGGGGGGAAACGACCCACCGCTTACTTAAAAGAAATTCCAATAAAACAAATTGGGACCTATATAGAAATAATCTGTCTAGCATAACACCCAGAGGGGAGCTTAATTACTCCAGACATCCCCTTGAATTAGAACAGAAAGTATTCGAGCTCAACGAAAATATAACCCGGGCTTATGAAGATGCCTGTCCACTTGCTAGATCTAGGCGCGAGAATGACGCCCCATGGTGGAATGAACGCCTAGAGAAGCAAAGGAAAAAAGTAAGGAAACTGTTTAATAGAGCAAAAAGCACAGACCGGTGGGAGGAGTACTCACAGGAGCTCACGCTTTATAACAAATAACTAAGAAAAGCGAAACGCAGGAACTACAGATCTTTCTGCGAGAGTATTTCCTCCATTAATTGTTTTTAATATAAACGATGTCAGGCTGATAGGCCTAAAAGATTTGGGGAAAGTGGGATCCTTTTTCCCTGCCTTGGGGATAAAGACCACCCTGGCCCTTCTCCACTGGGTTGGGATATGACATGTTGCCAAGCTACTGGTCATAAGCCTTTCAATTCTAGGGACTAATTCCCTACCCCTATTTTGTAGCAGAGCAGGAAAGATTCCGTCTACTCCAGGAGACTTAAAAGGGTGAAAGGTGGATATTGCCCACCTTATCTTGTCCTCCGTTATTATTCTCTTTGCAAGCAACAGGGTTTCCCGACTTTCTCGCCTATACTCGGGCTGAGACTCATCGTTTCTGGCTCCTGGATAGTGTGTTTCTAGTAGGATCATAATTTTTTGCTCCTCGTTTTCCGTATAGGAATTGTCTGGCCTGCGAAGTGCTATATTCGATTCTGCCTGGAATCCTGCCATAGGTCATCCATCAAAGGTAGTAGATAGGCATATTAGACAGACGGTCCTTACGAGAAAACCTCTACATAAGGACCAGCATGCATATAGAGCAGGTAGATCAACTGACACTGCCCTTTTGAACTTGACTGGAGTAATTAAAAACTCAGTTGAATACAAAGAGATCACTATTTGTGCCTTCTTAGACATCGAAGGGGCGTTTGACAACACGAACCACGATAAAATACGCAAGGTCCTAGTAGAAAGAGGGGTCGAACCGTTAGTGGTCGACTGGATACACTCACTTCTAAACACTAGAACGGCGGAAACAGACCTAAATGGCACGAGCGATAGGGTACAAACCGTCAAAGGATGTCCGCAGGGGGGCGTGCTGTCACCTCTGCTGTGGAGTCTGGTGGTAGATGGCCTACTGACTAGACTAAGCTGCAATGGAATACAATGTCAAGGCTATGCAGATGACATTGTAATCATTGCAAAAGGAAAATATGAAGAAACCCTATGTGACATAATTAACAGGGGTCTAAGTATAACCCAAGAATGGTGCAGGAAGGTCGGACTAAATATAAATCCGGCCAAATCCGTCGTTGTACCATTCACTAGGAAGTACAAGCTACCAAGACTTAAGGCGATTGTACTGAGAGGTGTGGAAATACCTTTTAGTACAGCGGCAAAATACTTGGAAAAGCCACACAGATGATTTGATTCTAAGATGCACTAAGGCCCTGTTCGTATGTAGGAAATTAGCAGGCAAATCCTGGGGATGCAAACCCAGTACCATGCTATGGCTATACAGCATGGTAGTCAAACCCATACTCCTATATGGTGTGATTGCGTGGGGAGATAGGTAGAACCAACTTACGACCAAAAGAAAACTTGAGTCATTACAACAACTAGCATGCATAGGCATCACGGGGGCGATACGTACTTGTCCTACAGCAGCACTTGAAGCACTTCTAGACCTGACACCACTAGATATAGAAGTGAACCTATGGATGAGAAGCACGCTCATCCGCATATTGATAGATGGAGATAAAACTGCATCTACCTTCTGCAAGAAACACCTGTCAACGTGGACGGAAGGGTCTCAACATCTGTCAATGCCTATGGACATTATAACCAAAAGGTACAACATTGACAAAGACTTCACCATCAGATGGTCAAGTAAGAAGACTTGGACATCTGAAAATGCTTATGAAATAAAACCACACACCATCAAGTGGTATACAGACGCACAGTGGTTCAGAAGTGCAATTCTGTGTTTTTTATTGTCTACAGGCTGTAATTTTCAATCGATTTTGATTTTTTTGGTCTAGAATTAAAGAGCGATAAATTTGCAAGAAACGTAAGGAAGCCGTTTTTTAATTTGTTTTGTTTAAATTTACGTTAAAATTTTTTTTTGCATTTTTTCTGGCCATTGCGAAAAAATGTTTTTCAGCAGAATATTAATTAAAATTAACGAAAATGAATATAACAAGGTTTAAAAAATCATTGGTTTGCAAAATCAATTGTTATAAACAATTAAAAAATACACTATATCTGCTAAGTGAACTTTTGTACTAAATGAGATATTTTTGTATCCTACATTTTTTTGATAAAAAAGACATTTATACGTGTCCGTTAAGAAAATTTATAAATGTTATAAACAAATTATGTGAACAAATACAATATATCTTTATTTATTTTCGAAAGAGATTACATTTTTCTTAATTTATCCATCTTTTTTATTGACACTCTTAATAATTTGTAAGTTACACTTCAGGGTAAAAGTTACATTGTTTCCTTTTAACGAATACAATATATGCTTATTTTTTCCGTAAATAAATTTTTTAACATTTATAAATTTCAGTAATTGATTATAAAGTAAGAAACACTAGGGCAAAATAATAAGGTGCAACTATTGTGGGTGCCAGGACATACAAACATCCCAGGCAATGAGCTAGCAGACGCTCTAGCCAGGAAGAGGGCGGCAACTCCTCTAACAGGTCCAGAACCGTATTGTCCCATTGGAAGCCATACACGTAATGAGACAATACGTAATGATATAAAATGTGCCAGGGATGAACACTGGAGTTCAAGGCAAGGCATGCGACAGGCCAAATTGCTAATAAAGGGATTCAACTCTAAGGTTACCAAAGCATTGGTTAAGCTGGATAGAACTCAGCTAAAGATCATGATAGGGGTCTTTACAGGTCACTGCAGACTTAGAAAACACCTACATGTAATGGGTGTAGCGAGCTCTCCTGAGTGCAGGTTCTGTGGTAGTATGAAAGAAACACCTATCCATATTCTATCAGAATGTGTAGCTTCGTCCAGAAGTAGAATGTTATTGTTAGGAAGTCACACACTCTCCTAAGAGCAGATTAGGAAAACCGAACCCATAAAAATAATTAGATTCATTCACAAAATAGGGCTAGAATCTGTAATTTAGCCAGTAAGGGTGTACAATATACCTCTTAAGGTAGCAGTACAATCATCCCCTAAACTAATAATAATAATATGTAAAAATGTAAACCAATTTTCGATAGATAGTTTAGCTAAAATTTTATTTTGAGTTAAAAAAAAAAATAACTCTCCTTTCAAGTGTGCAACACATTTCAATAAATCTTGTTTAAAGTTTGACTTTTTTCATATTCTCTCATAATATGTTTATATTATACTGGCTCTCAAAGAGACCTATCACGTTTTTTTTGTTTTAAGAGTTTTGACAGTATAAACACTGGTTTTTATAACATTATAAAAATATAGGTCAGTGGAGAAATTTTACTTATTTTACTAAGTGCAATACGTTGCTTGAATAAACTATTTAGTCAAATTATATGTAAATTTTAAAGTACGCAAACCTTTAAATTTGATACAAACATTTAGCGCCCACGAAAGCAAAATTAACCTGAAACCACGCAACAACTTTCAGTTAACACATAACAGCACCAATCTTTATAAATAAATGCTTATCTTTCATGACAGTTTTCATCAGCTTTCGTCCAACAACTGGTAACATGTGCTCGTGGCAAAGTAATTTGGGAGTTAGGTAGATTACTGTACACCCTACGCTCACATATCAGAAAAAATTACCGTAACAAATTTTTTTTTAAATGAAATGTTAGTCTAGTTAATTGTCAGTTAGCTAATGGATTATTACATGTGTACCCTGTTGCACTAGATTGCTGTCCAAACATAATGTTAACAGTTAAAATAAAAGTTCGTTTGAAATAATGAAACTAGTTAACTGACACTTTTAGCGAAAGGATAAATTTAACAGGACATTGAATAACAATGGGCATAAAAAGGATAAGAACATCCAGAGATAATTGCAATTTGATGTTATCAAAAATATTAATGTAAAAATAGTATAATAAAGAACGGTGAAGCTACAGGTCAGCATTTTTTTACCCGTTATTTTAATTTTGTCAGAAAGTTTGTTATGGTTTAAAGGGGATATAGTAGAGCCTATAAAGTGTATGTGTATATTCTTAAACTGTCTATCTGTACGTCTGTATTTATGCGATTCATTCGATAAGTTTTAAAGAAATTCGAGACTTATGCTTTTCTCAGTCCGAAGCAGTTCAAGTGTTACAATCAAACTGCCACGCTCATTTTAAGGCATAGCCCCCATCCAAACTTCCGATTTTTTGTATGAAAATAGTTATTATTTATGAATATTTTCACTCCAAATTATGTAAAAATACTCCTAAATATCAACACTAAGGTGCCATGTCCATTTTTAGGTATAGTCCCCATACAAACTCACTACACATATTCAATTTTTATACCCGCCACACAAAGTGTGAGGGGAATTATAACTATTTGGAAAAATTTTTAAAAAAAAAAAGAAGAAACCAAAAAAAAAAAAAAAAAAAAATATAAAAATCAAAAAAAAAAAAAAAAAAAAACAACCAACTCCCTTCTTTTTTCTCTCCCTCTCTCCCCCCCCCTTAAAAAATTAATATTGACCTAAAACTTTAAACTTAAGCTTTTTGTGTTCCTAAGCAGTTTGTATGGCAGAACCAAGGTGCCACGCCCACTTTTAGATATAGCCCCCATACAAACTTCCCATTTTTTTCGATTTTTTTGTGTGAAAATAGTTATTATTTATAAATGTTTTGACTACGAATCGGGTAAAAACACTTTTAATCCAACATTCATCCATCCAATATCAGAAGAAAGGTACCACGCCCATTTTTAGATATAGCCCCCATGCAAACTTACCATTTTTTTCGATTTTTTGTATGAAAAATGGTAATATTTGTAAATGCATTTACTACAAATATGGGTAAAAGCACTTCTAATGACATCCAATTACAAAAGAAAGGTGCCACGCCCATTTTTTGATATGTCCCCCATACAAACCAAGCGCCCATTTTTCAGATTTTGTATGAAAATAGTTCTTATTTATGGATATATTCACTCCAATCTGTGTAAAATCACTTCTACTGTTATCCTATAAATATACTACCGATATGACAAGGATCGACCCTCTATAACATATAGACCCCATAGAAACTCACCTTCTATTTTTTTTATTTTTTCAAGAAAATGAATAAAGTTTCGTGTGGTGGGTATTTGAGCTTCGGTGCTTCCGAAGTTAACGTTCTTGCTTGTTTTTTATTATTCTGTCTTTAAATTTAAATTTGACCCCATATTTGTGTCTAAACTTTGGTTGTATCGGACTATTGCCTCCAAGCCATCCCCTCTCTAAATTTTACTTAAGCCACAGATGATCATTAATAAACTAAACCAAGATGTGGCGGGTATTTGAGATTCAGTTCCACCGAAACTGTGTTTTTCCTTGTTCTTTTCAGATTTGTATACTTGTGTTAATTGCAATTTGAATAAAAATTGTAGCAACTGATAAAGAGACGAGTATGCATGATCGATTCGTATAGTGAAACAGTAGTCCGAAAAAAACAAGGTTAGACAGAATAATATGATCAAATTTTAAGCCAAAAATACAGATGTAACCATAATATTCTTGAAAATATCAGGAAATGGGAAGTGAGTTTGTACCAATCCATATTGTATCAGTTGTGTATACATAGGATAACATAAAAAGTGTTTTTTTAATCCAATTTGGGGTGAAAACATTCATAAATAATAAATATTTTGATACAAAAATTCGAAAATAGATGGTACGTTTGTATGGAGGCTACACCTAAATAGGGGCATGACACCTAGTTTTTGACGTAGGATGATATTAGAATAGTTTTTACCCAATTTGAAGTAAATACATTTATAAATAATAATTTTTCTTATGAAAAAACTCGAAAAGCTGTACTACAGAGTGTTCGTGCCATTCAGAATTTAACATACAAACTACCTGGGATGGAAAAGGCGTATATTTTAAAATTCATCCCCGTATCTTTAAAAATAAGCGAATGAATCACCTCGCAACAGAAAGGCAGACAGGCGGGCATGGTTAGATCGGTTCGTATTGTCTTGCTGATCAAGAATTTATGTACTTTATATATGATAATACCTTCCACAGATACTATATGATTATATAATCAAAAAGTATACTTAAATCCTGCCTATTTATGTATAGATATTCCGAAAAAATGTTGATTTGGTCTCTTGTCACGTTTCGTAATAACTATATGTGAAAGGGTATACAAAGTTGTATGGTACCAGTTAATTCTTTGTCTGTTTATATGTTTATATTAATATTAAGCCGCACACTGCTGCATTACAAATCATTTGCGCCACAAATTGTTTCAACACAAACGGAAAATTTACTGGATTAACAGCAAACAATCATTGCAAACTAATTCTAAATGCAACATGGCCTGACTAAATTGTTTCATTTTGTTGTCTTTGCTGTTGCCGTTGCCTGTGTAAACGCAATGACAACTGCTTTAAATTGCAACAATCATTTGTGGTATTTGTTGTCAAATTTGAATATTTGAAGCGAATGTCGTCGAATAGCTGAATACTTGAAGTTGTGTATCGTCATAAGAAAAATATACTATGTAAATATTCGTTTTAAAATAAATAATTCAATTGCCGTTTTAGAAATAAAGTGAGTTAAACTTGACCATGTCCAATCAAACAAGGAAAAACGTTAACTTCGAAGTCGAAGCTTTATAAAGGCTTAGATAAAGCTTAGATAAAATTTCGAGATGGGATCAGTGGGGGACTGATACCGTCCAAGTTTACACATAATATTTATATCAAATTTTATGGTAAAAATACAGATATAACAATATTTTTTCGAAAATATCAGAAAATGAGAGGTAAGTTTGTATAGGTTTATATGTTATAGTGGCTCGATCCTTATCATATAGATGGTGTGTACATAGAATGATATTAGATACGATTTTACCCAATTTAGTGTGAATACACTCATATATAATATCTGTTCTCATACAAAAATTTGAAAATAGGTGATAAGTTTGTATGGCGGCTTTACCTAAAAATTGGCGTGGCACGATGCTTTTGATATTGGATAACAAAAGAAGCGTTTTTACCCACTTTGGAGAGAATATATTTATAAATAATACCCTTATTCATAAAAAAAAATTAAAAAATTTGCAGTAAGTTGGTATGGGGCTATACCTAAAAATGGACATGGCACTCCCATTCTCGAACTTAAGTCGTTGCAGAGAAAAGCTTAAGTTTAAAATTTCAGTTAAATATCTTTAAAACTAAGCGAATGAATAGCGTCAAACAAACGAACAGACGGACATGGCTAGATAGACTCGTCTCATCGAGCTGATCAAGAATATATATAGTTTATGGGGTCTCCGATACCTCTTTTAATGAGTTACAAACTGTCCGACAAACTGAATACACCCCATTACAGTTTGTGTAACGGGTATAAAAATACAGCAGTTTCACAAAATTGGTACATTAAAAACATGTAGTTTATAATTATGAATTTGTTTTTTTTTTTTTGATCAGCTCGATGAGACGAATCGAGCTAACCATGTCCGTCTGTCTGTCTATTTGTTTGAAATTATGCGATTCATTCGCTTAGTTTTAAAGATATTGACCTGAAATTCACTTACAATTTTCCCAGCCCTATGCAGTTTTTAATCATAGCTCCCATACAAATCTATCGCCCATTTTAAAATTTTTGTATGAAAATAGGTATTACTTATGCATGTATTCTCTAAAAATTGGGTAGAAACACTTACTATTATATCCAATGACAAGAAAACGTGCCACGCCATTTATATATTGTATATAGGCCCAATACAAACTTACCGTTCATTTTCGAATTTTTGTATGAAAATAAGTATTATTTATGAACATATTCACTCCAAATTAGGTAAAAACACATCTTATATCGTCCTATCTACGCACCACCGATATGATAATGATCGGGCCACTATATCATATAGCTTTATACAAACTTACCTCTCATTGTCTAATATTTTCAAGAAAATTAAATCCGACCATTGACCCCCATCCAGCTTATCTCAAGGTTCTATCTAAGCCACTGATGATCACACTTAAACTATTTTAAGATTTGTGAGACGGGTATTTCGGTTCCACCAAGGTTAACGTTTTTCTTTGTTTTCTGTGACATAATTGTTTATTTGCGTTGAGCACTTTTAATTCATTAATGAAATTAACACAGTTAAAAAAGTTTTCATTAATAAGCGAAAATAATAACATTGGAGTGGGTTGGAGTCTCTAGAGGCGCCAATTACTAGTATTAATAGTGAGAGCCGAAGCCACCGGGTTGATCGGATCTTGGAGGCGTTCATTATACAGTAAGATATGTTGATTTATTACATCATATACAATGGGGATATTTAAAGCATGTATAATAAGAGAGTATTGCCCAAATTATGTAGCGTTGATGACATATTGCATGTTTTTATTCTAAATTGTTGTTACCCGTTCAATTCGTGTTTTCGAAGCAGTGCCTTCAAGCTGTAAACCATATCTCTACGATGGCATAAAAACCGTTTTATAGATAAGCAACTTATTGCAGACCCGTAGTTTGCCGGATGGATGTAGGGGCTAGTTTAATTTCTTTAGCTTAACTCGACAAGTATCAATTATCATGGATATATGTTTGCGCCAGGTAAGCCGTTTGTCTAATAGCATCACCAAATTTAGTTCTCGACGAAAGTTACCTGAGGAATACTTTCATTGTTGAGAGCGACCGATAACGAGCACTTTAAAACGTCCAAATAGAAAAGATCTAAAAATAAGGAAGCATGCAGATGGTAGGTGTGCCCCTAATTTTTGCATCGAAAGGTTTATTCCAAAATCACATCCAAAAAGAAAGCAAAGCTCTTTCGCTTTTCTGTAAAAGCGTCGACGATGCAATACACAACTCTTTGATATCGGTCTGGTGTGTCATGTAGGTGTAGGTAAACAAATATTCTGTCAAGAAAGATTCTTTAAAATATTTTTGAGAATATCGGGAGTAAACTTATCGGTCTGTAAGACTCCTCTCTACTTTTCACAAATAAGATAAGGGCTATACAAACGAATGCAGCATGAAAATTTAAGCATTGCTTTTCTATAAAGTACTGCGAAAAGCCACTTGTTGTTTTGATTTTAACTATAGTTTTTATTGGAATTTATTTTACAAAAGTTAAACAAAAGATATGTGTTTGTCTAGCGACCTGTGAATTATTTATTATGAATATTATCAGAGGCTCGAGGTCTGTACGTTCATAAATAATAACTACTTTGACACAAAAAAATCGAAAAATGGGTAAGTTTGTATAGGGGTCTTGTAGAGTTGATCAATCATATATATGCTTTATGGGGTCTTTGATGTCTTCTTTAATGCATTACAAACTTTCTGACAAATTGATAAACCTTCACCCTATGTGTCATATCGCAGACCCTATAAAATACATATATTCTAGATCAGCACAGCGACACGTGTCGATCTAGCCATGTTCGACTGTCTGTCCGTCTATAGATTTTTTGCTTAATTTTTCGGCAATAACTTAGTCAATTTAAAAAATGAAAATGTCACGCCCATTTTTAGGTTTTTACGTGATTATGCGACAATTATATACATGTAGCGCAGTCCTATACAAGTACGCCAAATTGCGTAAAAACACTTTTAATATCAACCAAAGTAAAAACCAAGCCATCACGATATTTTATATATAGCCCCATAAACCGAAGCTTTAATACCCGTCACACGAATCTTTGAATAGTTTATCTGTTAATTGCTCCAATTTGGAGATATGAAATTGAAATCTGGGGCATCGCAGCCAAATCAAATCGAAACAAAGTGCAAACTTTTCAAAATAAATCTCTTCGCTGGCTGCCCCTGGTTTGTTAGAAACATCAACCTTCACAGAGATTTAAACATCACCTACGTGGAGGATCAAGTATTTTTTTTCTCAAGTAGGTACAACGACCGATTGATTAATCACCAAAACCGCTTGGCTAGTCCTCTGGCTCGAGTAGTGCCTATTAGACGCCTCAAACGACGCCATTTTGGTCATCTAAAAGTTAGTTGGCCAACATTTGATTCTGGACCACACAGCTGGTCTTTTATCAAATGCGAATATAATATTAATCTCTTTTGGCTCCTCTTTGTTTACTTTACTATTTTTTTTAAGACAAATTTAAGAGGATCTTTCTTTTTATTTATTTGTAAATAACTCCTCTTAGTCTGACGTTAATTTAACTTTTGAATTTTTTAATATTGATAAGAATTAATATTAATTTGATGATTATGACATAGATATAAGGTAAATTATAGGGTCAATTTGATTCCCTGATTGTAACCTAATAAATATATGAAAGAAAAAAAAAATTTATCTGTGATCATTAGTGGCTTATATACATTTTTAAATATATATTTGAAAATAATTACTTTTTTCATACATTTGTTCGAAAATAATCGATAAATTTGTTTGGGGACTTAAGCTAAAAATGGGCGTGGCACCATGGATTTGATATAAGATGATATTAGAAGTGTTTTTACAAAACTTGGAGTGCCTACATTCATAAATAATAGCTATTTTCATACAAAAAAATCAGAAAAATGAAAATACCCTCCACACTATGTGTGGCGGATATAAAAATTCTAGTATGCTACAAAAATCTATTTAACTGTACTAACAATCTACACTTAGTCCCATCCCATAAATTTTGTTTTGATTTTTTTTTTTTTTTGTACCAGCGTGTTATATTCCCCAAGGGGGTTGGGTAGAGACAACTCAAGTTGAAGCTCAAATAAGACGCATAAATGTAAAGCTAAAAATGCATATAAAAAGAGCATTTTCTTGAAAAAAAAATTTAAGGTGAGTTTGTACGGAGTCTGTATGTTATAGTGGCCCGATCCTTGTCATATCGGTAGCATTTTCATAGGAAGGCAGTAGAAGTGATTTTACTTTGTTGGGAGTGAATGTATTTATAAATAAGAACCATTTTCATACAAACCTCAAAAATGGGTGCTAGATTTGTATGGGGGTTGTACCTGAAAATGGCCGTGGCACCTTGCATTGATGTCTTAAGAAGTGTTTTTACCCAACTTGTAATAAGTATTGTACATTCAAAAATAATAACTAGTTTTATACAAAAAATATAAAAAGTGGAAAGTTCGTATTGGGGCTATATCTAAAAATAGGCATGGCACTTTGGTTCTAACATACAATCTGCCTAGAATCAGATAAAGCTTAAATTTAACATTTTAAGTCAATATCTTTAAAAACTTTGCGAGAAAAAATACATTGCAAAAGATACACAGTCAGACAGAAACACGCCTTCGGATTGAATGGTCTAGACTCAACTTCAAGAGCTTCAGAAATGTTGCGTTGTAGAGCCTCAACATCAACCTCTTCAAAGTGAAACACGTTTATACAAACTTGAAATATTGTAAAGGGTGATTTTTTAAGAGTTAAGTTTTTCAGGTTAGAAGCCCTGGTTGGTAATGGCGTCCAAACGAAATCTGTCAAAATGAAAAGTTTTTAGTAAACTCTGTCATTTCATCCTGGAAAGTTTTACAAACGAGCAACGATTGCAAATTGTTGAAATTTAATATCAAAATGTATAGGGTTTTCCAACTTCAAATTCCGAAAGTAAATTGAAATAAAACACACTTAGAATTCGAATTTCGATGAAACTTTTATTTCAAGTTAAAGTTTGGTTTATGCCATTATGTGATATACAACATCATTCAAATGTCCACCTAGGGCTTCCTCGCACACCTTGATCCGGAACAGGTAATTTTCGATGACTTTTCGGCACATATGGGGCGATGACTCCACCAGACCATAATGCGCACCAAACAGTGACTTTTGGTGAATGCAATGGCTTCTCAACAATCACGTGTGGATTTTCTGAGCCCCATATACGGAAATTTTGGGTGTTCACATAGCCGTCCATGACGATCAAAATCCGTTCGTAATGCTCGAAAAACATTTACCGGTTTTTCATCATTTTTATTGTATAATTTAACAAAATTAACACGTTGTGCGATGCTAAATCGATCCATATTGTTAAAATGGCAGATATTAAACTAACGATATGACGCTTTGGTTTATAGCTATGTCAAACGGTTGTCAGCGCAGGGCTGCATACTTTCGGAAGCCCGAAATTATTTTTAAAAAATTAGGTAAAAACAATTCTAATAGCATCCAATATCAAGACCAAGCTGCCACGCCCACATTTAGTTATAAGCCTCATACAAACCTAGCGCATATTTTTTAGTTTTTGATATGAAAATAGGTCTTAGTTTTGAATATATTCAATCCAATCTAGGTAAAACCACTTCATCCTAAGAACATACTACTGATATGAAAAGGACTGGGCCGCTATAACATATGGACCCGCAAACTCATTTTCTATTTTTTTTTTCTTTTTTTTTGCAAAGAAAGAAAATATATTTTTTCAAGAACATACTATAAAATACATGAAAATTATTGTTACTATATCTGCACTTTTAGCTTAAAATTTGACATATATGAGTCTTATTTAAGCCCTAACTTGAGTTTTCCCCATGAAATATTATCAATGATGATCATACATGAACTAATTGAATTTTCGATTGGCGGGTATTTGAGCTTCGTTGCTACCGAAGCTAACGTTTTTTCTTATTCTTGTTTTATTTCGGTATTATGAAAAAAAAAACATTTAATAACATTGAATTAATGGTCAAAATGTCGTTTCCTTCTTGATAATCACTTCCAAGTTTTCTGCTATCACTTCCAAGTTCAAAATCATTCTTTACAAATAGTTTCAATTATATTTGTGCTGGGCCTTACAAAAGTTTGTCTCGTAGGTTCCTGGACTTTGTCTTTTTATACCCGTTACACATAGAACGGTATATTCAGTTTGTCCAAAAGTTTGTAACGCATTGAAGGAGGCATCGGAGACTCCACAAAGTATATATATTCTTAATCAGCTCGATGAGACGAATCGATCTAGCCATGTCCGTTTGTCTGTCCGTCTGTCCGTCTGTCCGTCTGTTTGTTGCTATGCGATTTATTCGATGAAGATTTAAAGATATTGGGCTGAAACTTTAAACTTAAGCTTTTCTCGGCAACGACTAGGTTGAGTTCGAAAATGAGAGTGCCACGCCCATTTTTAGGTATAGCCCCCATACAAACTTATCGATTTTTTCTCGATTTTTTGTTTAAAAATCGTAATTATTTATGAATATACTCGCTCCCAATTGGGTAAAAACATTTCTTTTTGTCATCCAGGGTCAAATCCAAGACGCCACGCCCATGTAACGGGTATTTCAGCTTCGGTTCCACCGAAGTTAACGTTTTTCCTTGTTTTTTTTGTTTTTATATTTTCGAGCGTATAGGGTTAACACGGACCATCCCCATCTCTGGTATAAAGTAAATTTAGAAATATAAAGTTAAATCAACCTTACCGTTTTAAAGGACTATTAAAAACTTGACATTAGTTGATACAGTGAGTGCAGGCCATTAGAATCGTAATCTTGCTCTCGAGCTGTCGAGTGTATATATACATAATTGTTTGCGATTATTTAAACACGGAATACCGCATAACTAAGTAGTAATTTTATTTACCACAACACCAACGAATTAAAACTTTCAAAGTATCAACAAAAAGGAAGAGTTATAATTATTTACGCTATATAATTAGAACATTAAGTTTATAAACACCAAAGGGTGGTCGTGGCACACGACTTTTTTTCGCATTGAACTGAGCCATAAAACTCTGTCAGCTGAGTTCGAATTTCGAAAGACTTGTCAGGAAACAAATGAAAGATTTAATTACACACAATTACCGGATTCCACAGAGCGATCTATTTACACCCAAGCTCTGAAAAGCCTGAAATCAACAACGATAATGATGCAACGACTATGATTGACTAGCAACAGGTAAGCTAAACATTGAGCTTTTATCCTTTCATTTTTCGTGCTTATTAATGTACAATCTTGGCACAAATTTTATGCAGATTGAAAATAGAAACACTTTCAAAGTGTGACTGCGGCAACCGAAAACCATTACGAACTCCCACGGGAAATTCGGAGCGAGTATAATTATCCAAAAGTTTCACCCAACCTTTGCCGTAAATTTATAGTCAGCTCCATATTTCGATGTGGATAAGGTGGTGGTGTGAATTAGAATGCGACACTTTGCGGAGCATTTTCGCATTTAAGCGAATCATTTTAGTAAATATATTCTTGTTATTTAAAATGTTCAATGTCATCGCATGGTTACACATCTACCACTCTGTTCACTTTACTCAGAGGAGTTTGTACATTCAAATACAATATTAGGCATTGTAATGTTTACATCTGTGTTTATTCAATTATAATTCAAAACCATTGAAATTCAATCAAAAACACTGCGTTAACTCCATTTTATTCAATTATTTAATTTTTATATTTTTTTTTATATGATTATTGTAGTGTAAGAAATAAGCTTTATTTAAACGTATAGTAAGCACGCCAGGTTTAAAAGAAAAAAAGGTGTAAAAACACCCAACAGCACGATTTTAGGAGTCTTAAACTTATTTTTACACCCGCCACACATTGTGTGAAGAGTATATTCAGTTTGTCGGAAAGTTTGTAACGCATTAAAGGAGACGTCGTAGACCCCATAAAGTACATATATTTTTTATCAGCTCGATGAGACGAATCGATTTAGCCATTCCGTCTTCCGTCCGTCTGTCTGTCCGTCTGTCCATCCGTCTGTCCATCTGTCTGTCCGTCTGTCTGTTTATTTCTTCGCATTTTTTTTTATGAAGATATATAGATATTACGCCGAAATTTGGAACTTAAGCTTTTCTCGGCAACGACTACTTTGTATGTTAAAACCAAGTTGCCACGCCCATTTTTAGGTGTAGCCCCCCACACAAACTTACCAAAAATTTTCTAATTTTTGTATTAAAATAGGTATTATTTATGCATGTATCCACTCCAAATTGGGTAAAAACTCTTCTTATGTCATCCAAAGTCGAATCCAAGGCGCCACGCCCATTCCTAGGTATAGCCCTCATACAAATTTACCGCACATTTTCGAATTTTTGTATGAAAATAGGTAATATTTATTTTGAATATATTCACTCAAAATTGAATAAAAACACTTCTAACGACATTCGATATCAAAAACAAAGTGCCACGCCTATTTTTAGGTGTAGCCCCCACACAAATTGACTGCCCATTTTTCAATTTTTGAATAAAAATTGGTATAATTTATGAATTTATTTACTCCAAATTGGGTAAAAACATTTCTTATATCATCCAATTCCAAAACCAAACCCCCATATAAACTCACCGATTTTTTTTTAACTTTTGTATGAAAAATTAATTTTTTGTCTATATATTTATAAATGTATATAAGCCACTGATGATCACACATAAACTATTCAAAGATTCGAGTGGCGGGTATTTATGCTTCGGTTCCACCGAAGTTAACGTTTTTCCTTGTTTTTTAATACAATATAGCACAAAAAATTGACAGTGGTTTGGTTCAGTAGTTCGTGATGCCTTTGAACCACTGGTTCGATTCATGAACCGGTTTTTAGTCACTGCTTCACATCATCTTTTATACCCGTCGTCACACATAGTGTGAACAAGTATTTGAAATTTTGTTGAAAAGACTGGAAGGGTTGAAAGACTGGTTCAGTTCAAAATTGGTTTGCAGCCCTGCTTATTACACACATAATATTTGATTTACCACCAGCTGATCAAACCGAGTTCGGTATCATTTGATAATTATTTTTATCACCTTTCTAGCTATTTATCAAATCTGCACACTGCGCCCTGGCTTCAGTAAATCATGTATTGAAAAAAAGAAATATGAGTAAATTGCAGTGACAGAAAATAAAAGTTATAAAGTGTATTTTTTTAAAGTTAAGTTTTTCAGGTTAGAAGCCCTGGTTGGTAATGGCGTCCAAACGAAATCTGTCAAAATGAAAAGTTTTCAGTAAACTCTGTCATTTCATCCTGGAAAGTTTTAGAAACGAGCAACGATTGCAAATTGTTGAAATTTAATATCAAAATGTATGTTCTGTGAAAAATGTGCATCGTTTGTTTTGACCATATTATGGTCGTCATAATCGACCTGGTAAATCAACAATTCGTGCTGTTATCACCAAACTTGGCATCAAATTTACTTTGTTGGACATTAAGCCATCGACTCGCATGTGTACAGTGTGTACCGAAGAGAATATTGCAGCCGTAGCGTCAAGTGTTAATGAGGATCGTGAAATGTCAATTTGTCGCCGTTCTCAGCAATTGGTCATGTATTACTCAACAACATGGAAAATTTTAAATTCAACTTCAGACAGAATTGGAGCCGAATAACATACCACAACGTCTAATTTTTGGTGAATCGGCCTTACAACAGTTCCTTGAAAATCATCTCATTTCTGGCTCAACGAATATGTAAACAAGCAAAACTGTCGCATCTGGGGTGATGAACAGCCACTTGCCAAACAAGAATTACCGACGCATCCCGAAAAAACGACAGTTTGGTTTATTTTATGGGCTGGTGGCATTATCGGTCCATTTTTCTTCAAAGACGACCGTGAAAGAAACGTTACCGTCAACGGCGAACGATATCGATCCGTGATAAGCGAATTTTTTCTCTCAGTTGGCTGCGTTGAAATTGGTTGACAAGACGACGCCACATGCCATACAGCTCGTCAAACAATCGACATGTTGAAGGATGAATTTGGTGAGCAGCTTATCTCAAATGGCAAAATGGCCTGTCTGTGAGTTGGCCACCAAGATCATGCGATTTAACGCCTCTTGAATATTTATGTGGGGTTATTTAAAGTCTATGTTAACAAGCCGAGCACGATTGAAGCCTGAACAAGTGACGTAAAATCAAAATTAGACCTTCCGAATATACCATTTGAAACGGAGCAGCGGGACAACATTTGCAAAAAGTTATCATTAAAACGAAGTTATCATTTTATCGATTCCAGTCTAAGTTTTAATATATGATGAAAATTTTGAGTGTTTTATTAGATTTTGAAAAAAACTACGCGTAAAAAATCACCCGTTATATGAAATGTGGGAAAAAATCATAGTAAACATTTGTTTTAAATTTTTTACTTTGTACTCTTATTTTTTTGGGCAGTGTTTCAATATCCAGTTAAAGTGTCAGTTAGCTAACTGAAACTACTTTAACTGCAACAGATTACAAGAGGGTACCCATTTTGAATATACTACAGGCTACATATATAAATAAAATAATGACCCTGTGCATTAACAGTGAACTTAAAAAAAAAAACTTTTATAATCCTTTTTTTTTTTTGTTTGAACATTATGTTGATGAAACTCTTTTTCGATAGTATAATTAAAAATCACGTGATTTTTATTCATTGCAAATTTTTTTTTATTATATTAAAATGGCATTAACTTTGAAATAGTTCACAGTAAAAAGCTTTAGTTTGATTTATCACAGAATAAATACCAGCTACACATTGGAATGACGCAATGTGTTGTATCGTTCAGATAACCGTTAAAATTCAACTGAACGGAGATTCCATGGTACCTAGTCAACCTATTTTCTCTCCAAAACTCTGATAGTTCTCATTTGGATCCAACTCTACGATACTCACAATACACTCCGTGATTAAGCTAAACTTATATAGCGTTCATATATTTTTCATTGTCGAGAGAGTAAAATAAAGCTATGCAACTCTATCTTTTCTAAAAGCAGAAAAAATAATTTATAAACACAAAAGATATCTCAAAATTTTGAAACAGAAGCAACAATGTGTGCTTGTTCTGTGTGCAATTTAATCCTTTTGAAATGTTGCAAAACCAAATTAATTAATGTGCGACACAGCCGGAATTTATGGCTCGAATAGAATATGGGTGTTTGTCGTTAGGGGTTTGGGGACAGTTGGGCATGTTAGATGGGGAGGAGTGATGGACTTTTGTTGCATATTTACTACCGACTTGCGGCAACGTACAATATAAAATATGAATATGCTCAATACAAAATTTCAATGCAAATTATCGAAACAAACTGTGGACACATAGTTGCACCCCTTTGATTCCGGCACCATGTTCCACATCGCTTCCTATAAATCTATGAACGGGTCTATATTTGCATGTATTAGTTATGAAATATGGCATAAAGTTTACTTTTAATTGAACGTACAACATTTTGCGTTATAAACTCATTGATTGAGCGCGATAAAATGGAAATAACTAAAATGAAAATGTATTACCTTATTTTCCACAATTTGTTCGGAAACTTCTGTTTTCCTCATATAGACGGATATGAAAGTATGGACAAAAAGAGTTGACAAAGCATAGTAAGTCGGTTTAATTGAAATGTACATAAAAGTTACAGTTCTGGTTTGTGTGCTTTGTAATGGAATTTTAATGAGTAGTAATTAATATGGTAATTTGTTGAAATGTAAATATATTTTTATTGGTGTGTATTGATGCTTCAAAATTATACCCTGCAGAATGTAGTTGCTTAAATTCACAACAAATCAAATTGAGAAATTAAAAAAAGTTATATTTTTATGGGCACAATACGAAATAATTTGTCTGAAAAGAGATAATAAAATTATATTTGAAGAATATATATATATTTTTTTTTGTTTGTTATTTTTTCATTATTTGCTTTGGGGGAATCTTCAAAATACAGGTGATAGTGTGAGATTTCTACTCACTTAAAACGTTAATCAGCTAACCCAATAGCTTTGGAACATATTTATGTCATATAATGATTAACTGACTGAGTGACATCAAGTCAAGACTAACTTAAAGTTAGAAGGGCGCTGTTTAGGCGTATTAGCGATACCACAGGTCCCTTGGTTTTAATATCTTTCGGCATGAATTTGTAGTAAGTGTCACCGCCAATTGGCAAGTTAATCTGCTCTAAAACACTCGGTATTCGATGATCTTGGTGAAGCCTTTCATTGTTCACATATCATGGTGCACCAGTACTTTAACTCATTTAATGCTGGAGAAGCCGCCCACATTGACAAATAGTATATATGTTCTGTGAAAAATGTACATCGTTTGTTTTGACTATATTATGGTCGTCATAATCGACCTGGTAAATCAACAATTCGTGCTGTTATCACCAAACTTCGCACCAAATTTACTTTGTTGGACATTAAACCATCGACTCGCATGTGTACAGTGTGTACCGAAGAGAATATTGCAGCCGTAGCGTCAAGTGTTAATGAGGATCGTGAAATGTCAATTTGTCGCCGTTCTCAGCAATTGGTCATGTATTACTTTCAACAACATGGAAAATTTTAAATTCAACTTCAGACAGAATTGGAGCCGAATAACATACCACAACGTCTAATTTTTGGTGAATCGGCCTTACAACAGTTCCTTGAAAATCATCTCATTTCTGGCTCAACGAATATGTAAACAAGCAAAACTGTCGCATCTGGGGTGATGAACAGCCACTTGCCAAACAAGAATTACCGACGCATCCCGAAAAAACGACAGTTTGGTTTATTTTATGGGCTGGTGGCATTATCGGTCCATTTGTCTTCAAAGACGACCGTGAAAGAAATGTTACCGTCAACGGCGATTTTTTTGTTGCCCCAGTGGTCTGCGTTGAACTTGGTTGACAAAACGATGCCACATGCCATACAGCTCGTGAAACAATCGATATGTTGAAGGATGAATTTGGTAAGCAGTTGGCCACCAAGATCATGCGAGTTAACGCATCTTGATTATTTATGTGGGGTTATGTAAAGTCTATGTTAACAAGCCGAGCACGATTGAAGCCTGACAGAATAACATAACACGCGTTATTCGTGGAATACAGGCAGAAATGCTCGAACAAGGGACGCAAAATTAGACTTTCCGAATATTTCAATTAAATTCAATTCTTTTTATTTTACTATTATAAGATACTTGCAATTTACAATTGATTACTTAAATAAATAATTAAGAGCTTAGGTATACAATAACCTTTTCAACTTAAACATACGCATAAAAAATAACATTTGGCTTCAAATTAAATATAAAATATGAATAAGGAGGAAAAAAATACAGAAAAACCTATTTGATATACTTAAGACTAAAAAGTGTAGAAAGAGAGGAAATACTTATACTACTTAGTTTGATACAAGTTCATTAATATGATCGTAGATTGATGTGAGACATTTATTATTATAGTTATGTGTTAGACGACGAATTCTATCGGATATAACTCTACATTAGCTAGTTGGTGAAGGTTTAGCGTGGAATGATGCCATGGCAGATTGTGTAGCATTTTTAATATTTTATTTTGGGTCACTTCAAGTTTTTACAGTGACAAGTAGCAATGATACCCCAAGCTGGAGCAGCATAGAAAATAATAGCTTGAAATATTGTTTTAAAAATCAGCATTTTATTATGCAGACTGAGACGTTAGTTCCTATTAATAAAAGGGTAGAGAGCTCGGATTAGAATATTTACTTTATTGACTATATAAGATATATGTTCTTTAAAAGTCAATTTGATAACAAATATCACGCCTAAATATTTAATTTTTTGCTTCCCACGGAATATTAGTGCTGCCTAGAATAAGATTAGTTTGTGGCAAAAATATTGACTTACGTTTTCTGCTAAAAAATATAGCTTGCGTCTTTTGTGGGTTAATTAGTGCTTTCCATTTTGAAAGATAACGTTTGACAGTATTTAACCCTAGTTGAAGGTTGGATACAATATCAGAAGCAAGAACACCAGAACTAATAATAGCGGTGTCATCAGCAAATATATAATACAGATTTCAGTGTTTTATTAGATTTAAAAAAAAACTACGCTTAAAAAATCACCCGTTATATCCAATAGCTTTGTAATAGCTAAATTAATTAATTTTTACAAATATTAAAAATACTTTATACTTATAACACACCGCGTTCAGCTAATTATTTATAAATGAAATTCGGGAAAAACACATCTAATGATATCCTACTTATACACAACACTTATGTTAAATTTGAATAGGGCTATAAAATATAGCCCTATAAAAATTTACCTTCCATTTTCTAATATTTTAAAGAGAATTATTCTTATATCTGAATTTTAAGTTTAAAATTGGATATCAATACTGTGTCTAAACGTAAATTGTATCAGACCGTTGACCACCACCCATCCCAACGCAAAGTTTTATCTAAGCCACAACTGACTGCACATAAACTAGTGTTGGCAAAAAGGGTGATTCTTAAGTCAGTGATAATAGCACACTTCTCGAAAAAACAATCAGCGATTACTGAACAGGTTCACTAACATAGCATACTGACTTTTTTTTAATTCATTGAAAAATAAAAACTACTTTTATTGTTACACACAAATGAAAATGCAAGCAAAATAATATCTGCGAAAAACAATTGTGTTCTTGGTTGCTTTGATTGCAATAAGTTAGCCACACTTGTTTTGGACAACAGTTTGGCAGAAAACAGTTTTGCATTCAGCGAATTGTTTTACTTTTTGTTAAAAAAAAATGTCACAACTTGATTCGTTTTTTATTTTTGTTGCAATTGCGCTTGCACCATTAAATCTTTTCAATAGACCGCGATATCAGTGAATTGAACGTTTCAAGTGACGAATCAAATTACTGGCAAATGAACCAACGAATTCGTACAGGTTCGGTGTTCAACCGAAAATGAACGATTCGCGAAGAGTGATAAAAGCAGCAATCACTGATAAACGAACAGTTTCACTATTCGCGAAGAGCGATACACAAAATTGCCGATATCTGAAGATGTAACTGAGGAACAAGAAATCGCAAATCACTACTTTCAGTCGTAGTGCGACATTATGATTTTTAAGTCACTTTGAAGAAATCACTGAAAGTGATCTTTGTCAAACGCTAAACTTAACTACTCAAAGATTCGTGTGACGGGTATTTATAGTTCGGATTAAATACCTGTTAACGTTTTTCGTTGTTATACCCTGTACCCAAATGTCACTGACGGAAGGAGACTAGATAGACCCTATATAGTATATAATGCTTGAACAGCATTGGAAGGGGAGTCGTCCGTCTGTCCGTCATGCTGTCTGCCGTATGAAAAGGATTAACTCGTAGACTATAAGATATAGCGCTCCTATATTTGAAACTTTAACTCTCCTGAGCCGTCAAGTGTGCACTTACAAACGGGTTTCTCTAACTCCATTTAAATGGGTACCCCCTTACAAATCAATCCCAAAATTTTGGGCTTTTGCATCAAATCGTCATTTTTTATAATTGTAGGAAGTCTAAATTTGGTATAAATTATGCCTATGATGGTCCCAATGGAATATTCCAATATTTTGGGTATTCCATATATTTTATTATTAAAAAATTTTAGGTAAAGACCAAATACAAATATGCCAGATACAAATATATATATATATACATATAAATATAAGTGGCATTACAGCCGATTGTCGGCCTTGGCATCACGTAAGATTTGGCACCAGCGGTTGTAATCCTCCATGTACCATCTCGGGATACACGTTTTGCTTCCAAACTTTTCTTGATGGAGCTTCTAAGTCCATTCGACACAGGTGACCAGCCCAGGACAGCCTTTTGTATTGGATGTTCCTGACTATGTCGATGTCAGCATATAGTTCGTACAGCTCATCGTTCGTGCGCATACTGATGTCATTTTCCTCTCTAACTGGACCAAAGATTCTCCGAAATATCTTCCTCTCAAATACGCATAACGCCGACTTATCCGCTTATGTCATGACCCATGCTTCTGAGCATCAGGACCTCAGGACCGGCATTTTCAGCGTCTTATAGAGTTTAATTTTTTTCTCTGGACAGCACTCTACTTCGCATCTGCTTACCGAGACCAAAATTGCTACGGTTCACAAGAGTGATTCTTCGTTTAATCTCCTGACTGATGATGTTGTTGTTGTTTACATCTGAGCCCAAATAGATAAAGTTTTCTACAGCCTCAAAACTGAAGTTCCCTGTACTCGAAGACCGTCTACGACGTGCAGATTGCTTGCGAGTGGATTCCAAGTACTTCGTCTTCTTCTCGTTGACCTTCAGTCCCATAGGACGACATTGTTTTTCGATGTCTGAGAACGCGCCGGTGATCGCTCGAGCATTTTGTGGATAATATCTATGTCGTCGGCATATGCGAGCAGCATAGTCTCTTTATAGAAAATATTGCCCGACCGGTCGACGTTTGGGCACCGCATCAGGATGTACTCCATCAGGAGGTAGAAAAAGTCGCACGATAACGCATCACACTATCTGAAGCCTATCTTGGTGTCAAAGGGGTCGGAGAGATCTTTAATACCCTGACAACGCTTTGGGTGTTTTCCAGCGTCATCATACAGAGGCGGACAATTTTGACAGGATTTTAAGATCGGTCAATGCTTCGAAAAACGTTGATCTGATTGGCGTGTCGAAAGCGGCTTTGAAGTCGACAAATAGGTGGTGTGTATAGAATCGCTTCTCTTTTGGTTTTTCCAGGATCTGTAGCAGCGTAAAAATGGAATCAATGGTTGACTTCTTTGGTCTAAAACCGCACTGGTACTGTCCAACTATACGTCCTACTTACGGTTTCAGTCTATTGCATATTACGCTGGATAGTATTTTGTATGCGATAGAAAGAAGACTTATTCCGTGACAGTTTGCGCAGACTGCAGGGTCTCCTTTCCAGTCATCAGGCATACGCTCACCAGACCATATTTTGTTGACGCATACATCCAATCAAATCTTCGCTAGCGGTCTTAAATAGCTCTGCGGGTAATTCGTCTGCGCCTGCCGCATTGTTATTTTTAAGCCTTACTATGACTTCTTAGACCTCGTCGTAGTTTGGTGGCTCCACAGGAATCCCATCGTAGGCCGGAGGACCCAGATATTAATCATCTCCACTGGCGGTATTATTCCCTTCATCGCCCCCAAGTAGGGTAGAGAAGTGGGACCTCCATAGCCTTAGTGATTCCTGGACATCTGTTACCATATTTCCTTGTTCATCCTTGCAGAACGAAGCTCCTCGCTTATAACAATCGGTCATACGTTTGATTTTTTGATAAAAACCACGGACCTCGTTTCTGCTACCCATCATTTCAACCTCCTCCACTTCACGCCTTTCCAGTTCTCGTTTCTTCCGTCTGATCAGGCGTTTCTCCTCTCCGTTTCTCCCTATATCGCTCAACAACACCTCGTGTTGCTCCCGCCTGCAGAGTTCTTTGTCGTGCCATATTCTTCTCTGCAGTAGCGACGCGACTTTCCTCATCGTACCATGTCTGCCTTCGAGGATTAGTAAAGCCAATATCCTCTTTGGCTGCCGTGGCTAATGAGCTTGAGATACGCTTCCACTGATCGTTTATACAGTCGGAGGCCGGAGGATTATCTCGGAGTAGATGTGAGACCCTTGTTGAGAAGGCAGCGGAAGTCTGCTGTTACTTTAACCTACCAACATACAGCATTCGTTGTATGGTAGTGCGCTGTGCTGAGTCTAGTACGTACCTCGGCTAAAACAAGGTAGTGGTCTGAATCGACCTCTGTACGCTCGTACACATACACATAATCTATTTGGGTGCGGAAACTTAGGTCGCCACTGCGCCATTTTACTTTGTGAATCTCGAGATGTGGGAGTCTCGTACTACTTATGATCATGTTTCTGCCCGCAGCAAATTAGCTTAGCCTTTCTCCATTACTGTTGGTGGTGTCATGTAGGCTAAATTTTCCGATGGTAGGGCGAAAGAGTTCTTCTTTCCCAATTTGTGAGTTGAAATCAACGATGACAATTTTGATGTCATGCTTGGGCCAGCGATCGTAGAGGCTTTCTAATCGCTCATAGAATTCGTCTTTCTCCATCTCATCTTTAACATTTGTCGGGGCGTGTACACATATAAGGCTAATGTTGAAAAATTTAGCTCTGATGCGTATCGAGGCGAGACATTCATCTACAGCTGTAAACCTGGAGACGAGTCTGCGTAGTTTACTACCAACCACAAAGCCACATCCAAATATGTGTTGCCTCTCATGACCACTTTAGTAGACGTCACAGGTTGCTAAGTTTATGCAACCATGGCCAGACCTTCGCACTTCCTGGATAGCAGTGATGTCTGCTCTGAAGTTGTTGTGGTAGTAAGTTCTTCTAATGCACCATCCCAGCTAAGGGTTCGGACGTTCCAGGTGCACATTCGTATGTCGTGATCCTTGTATCGTTTTCGGGGATCGTCTTTTTTATATGCTCTAACGGTAGTTGGGGCCTCCAGAAAACTTGCCCTTGCCGAGGAATTATCCACGGGTGGATTAACACATCTGTGGCTGCCACCTGGAGTACTTTCATTTATACTAGCCATCATTGCATTTGGTACACTTTGTTCTGTGTGTGTCTCATGGGTTCTTTGTTTTACGTCGTTGATAAGCACTCCACCGACCAACCTCACATCGAGGATTCGCTCAAGCTGGGCCTGCTGTGGTAGTATTCTTGACCGCCCGCTCACTATACAAATATGCCCCTTACAAATATGCCCCATTTTTGTATGAAAATCCAATACAATGAGGTGTAGTACTAAGATAGGACTTAACTTAAGATACATATAGTTTGGGTACAGGGTATCTCGCATTAGAGCATACTCGACTTCAGCGTTCTTTCTTGGTTTTAATATATGGTTTGGTTATATGTTTTGTGCCTGTAAAAATGTACTGAGTTATATGTTTTGTAATACAAAACATATATAGAACCTCACTACATTCACATAAGAACTTACCGCTCATTGTATGAAAATAGTTTTTACTTATGAATGTCTTCACTCCAAATCGGGTAAAACCAAGGTGTCACGCCCATTTGTAAGTATAGCCCCTATACAAACTTACCGCCCATTTTCGAATTTTTGTATGAAAATATGTATTATTTATGAATGTATTCACTCCAAAATGGGTGTAACACTTCTAATGTCATCTTATGTACACACCACCGATATAAAAAGGATGGGGCCACTATAGCATATAGCCCCCATATAAACACAAATCCCATTTTCTGATTTTTGTTAAAGAAATTCTTTGTTATATCTGTCTTTAGCTTAAAATTTGACTATTGACTTCCACCCACCTCTTCTCCAAAATTTACACCGAAGTTAACGTTTTACCTTTTTAATTACTATTTTGTTTACATTAGAAAACAAATATTACACCAAAGAAACAATATCTTGCAAATTTTACACCAACGTGACAAAGCCTAACAAAAATTATTTAACAAGTAATATTCCAAAGAAACAATTATCTACGATGTGACAAGCACCCAAAGTAGTGTCAATGTCACCAAGAAAGGCATCAGACATCGCGATGCATTGTCGTATATGGAGTATATACTACTCAAGTGCTCTCACTTCGATTTGAAGAGCAATATAGTATTTTCTTACAACAAACTATGTTGCACTCGTATGCTGATGACAAAGAGATTAAAGAGAAATCGCTCTCAATAGAACTAGCGGTGAACGTTGATTCTCTCAGTCCTAATCTATGTCTCAGAATTATGGGTCATGTCAGAGGCGAAGAAATCAGCTTTGGAAATATTTGAGAGAAATTCTTCGTAAAATATTTGGTCCTGTCAGAGTGCACAACGAGTACCGTATTCGCATGAATGAAGAGCTGTACCAGCTATATAACGACATCGATATAGTCAGGTGCATTATGGATTCGAATGGATGAACGGGTTCCGGCGAGACAAGTGTACGAAAAAAACGTGAACGAAATCGAAGGGGCACAACAGCGAGGGCAGCCGCCACTGCATTGGAAGGACTAGATCTTGGAAGACGTCCGCAAGATTGGGATCCGAAATTGGTACCGAGTAGCATTGGACCATCCCAGCTGGGTGAATACCCTAAGTGATGCCCAGGCTTATTATAAGCTTAAAAGGCCATATATAATAATTTGCAATTATTATGTCGCGTTTAAGATGTACGAAGGAACTCTTAGTCTTGTATGGAATATTCCACATCAATAAAGTAAGATACACAAAATTTGTGTAAAGGGATTCTTATTGTGTTGTCAAAATAAATAATTTCGGTGATTTTTTTCGTAGTGATATAAAAATAGAAGTATTGATCGGTGATTTTCTTCTTCTTTATTGAACATGTTCAGTTATCGAAGATTTTGTGTATCACTCTTTGTCCAGTTATTAGTGATTGGCGCGAATCATTCATTATCGCTTGAACTTCGAACTAACATTTGTCAGTCACTTGAATCGTTAGAACGTACAGTTTACTGAAAGCGCGGCCTGTTGAATGGATTGAATGGTGAACGTCCAATTTCAATAAAAATACGAAGAGAATAGCTTCGTAATTTTTTTTTATTTTATACAAAGTAAAACAAACGACAGAATGCAAAAGGATTTCTGACAAACTGTCATTTGCAAAGGAAGTACCCAAGAACATAATTGATTGCTTTGTGATTAATTTGGTCTGTTTAAAAGATATTTAATTGAAATTTGAAACTTATGATTATCTCGGCAACGACTAGATAAAGTAAATTGAAAGTGCTACGCCCATAAGTACAGCCCCAATACAAACTTTCCGCTAATTTTCGAATTTTCGTATGAAAATAGGTACTATTTGTGAACGTTTTGACTTCAAATTGAGTAAAAACACTTAAAATATCAACCTAAGTACAGACCACAGATATGATACCGATCAGGTCACTATAACGTACAGTCCTATACAAACTGATCTCCCATTGTATGATATTTTGAATAAAATTATTGTTATATCTGTATTCTTAGCTTAAAATTTGCTACCAATATTGTGTCTATACTTGAGTTACATAAGACTATTGGCCTCATTCCAACCCATCTCAAAGTTCTATCAAAGCCACTGATAATAACGCATAAATTTTTCAAAGATTCTCGTGACAGGCATTTGAGCTTCGATTCCACAGAAGTTTATTATTTCCAATGAACTAATTCAAAGTCGATTTGTTGTAGCAAAACAGTTCAGTTAGCGGCGATATTGTGTATCACTCTTCGCAAACAGTGTACCTGTTCAGTTATCGGTGATTGGTAATTCTATTATTTTTCAAGAACTACGATTTAATAACTGTTTGCAGTCAGTGCTATTTTCAAGTCGCTAATCACTCTGTGGCTCAAAAAATCACAATTTTTGCCAACACTAGTTTTATTAGGCTCTATGCGAAATGATTTTTTTTAATTTTGAGATATAGATTCCTTAAAGAAGCTCTTTTATGAAGACCGAAATATACACCTGGATTTAGAACCTGTAAAAATAATTTGTATATTATTAAAACTACAAGGTCGCCAACTAATACATATACTTATGTATGTGACCGCGTCTGAGGCAAGCTGTTGACCAAAATGAAATTTTCGAATTAAATACGTTTAAAGCTTATGATTTATTATTCATACCAAAAGCTTTTTGTGACGGGTTTAATAAATGCTTTTTTTTTGTGGCTTAAAATTTGATTTTTTTTTTTTTTTATTTTAAAAGAAAAATCGTCTGACTACAATTTGTTGTTATTGGAAATTATTTTCGAAACTAATAAAATTACAACATTGGACTTGATCATACGAATACTCTATTCTATGAATAACTGCTGACATTAAAAAATTTTCCTATTTTTGACGTTTTTAAATAACTTTTAAAATTATTGCTCAAAAGAAAATTAGAAAAATTCGCCATGAGTTCAACAAAAATTAACTGCATGACCAGGCGTATGTACAATATAAATTAAGTTTATCATAGGCCCAGAACTCCCACTGGGAAGGATCAATCAATTCAAATCACATTTCATTTTTACAAATGACTGAGCAAAGCCTAGTCAAGAAGAGGGATGAACCGCAATCTTGTGCACTGAACATTCAGATTTGAAACTATGAAACCATTACTTTAATTGTAATACAGACTAGCCTAAAAGCAATTACATATACGAGTATGAAATCACGCTTTACATTTCATTTTACTAGAAAAAATGGTCAGATCCTGTGTTTCTTATTGTTATTGTTGACAAAAGAGTTAAACAAGCAAATAATTTTAATAATTCTTAAAATATATGAATGTTCATAACCACGAAGTACATATTTAAAGTACTTTTAAAATATAATTGTATATTCTAGATACGCATATATGAATACGAGTGTTTACTTTCATTTCATTCTATGCGATTTTATTAAACAAAGCAGATGCTCTGAGAAATACATCTTCAATTTATTCATTTGATTTAATTGTACAAATAAACTTGCACACTTTGAATTCTGTTTTAGAACTCCAAAAGAAATGTTAATATACATTTAAATTTAATGTTTTGTATCTCACTTGGAGAGAACAAACATGTTTGAGTAGTTGTAAGGTACTAATTTTATTTATGAAAATAACATGCTTATATACAATTTCTATTTCTATTACAAAGTGGATTATGTGTATGTTTACAATGAATATGTATATATGTTAAAAATAGCTTATCAATTCTAGGCGTAGAGTTTTATTGTTTGTGCAGGAGTCAAGAGTCATCGCGTTGCTACTTAAATGCTGAGCATCACTTCGCACGATCGTAAAATGTTATGACTTCCCGTTGTGTTTAAAAATATTGTCGCTGCGGGATATCTTGTCTATTCTTATCACGTATTAAATAAGTAAGAACAGATAAACCGAATCCGATGTTCATACTTGAACATTTTGAATATGATAATCCACAAGCAGCACATGTTCATATTTGAACATTCTCCCGGGGCCCATAAGTGATATCTCTTTACTATTACGAGTAGCAGCGATAAATGTCCATTGATAGTGTAAATCGTTAATATGTACTTTTTTCGTTGTTCCATTTATCAATTTATCGATCAAATTATTTAAGCATAGATGTGTTATTTATTATTATAGATCCGTTCTATATTTACATCTCTTACAAAATGAATACGATACTGGGTGCCGAATTTTGATTGAGCCGTCTGATACGCTTTTAACATTTTCTATTTGACAATTGTTTTGCTGTATCTTTCTTTTAACATTGCTTGATAAGTTTGAGTTTCTTTTATTGAGAAGACGCTTCTGTTTTTGCCTTGGTCTCAAGATATTGCTCAACACTTTAATATCACGATGTCGACGATCGTTTGAATTATTATGTAGGCAACAACGACATTGTGATATTCCTCCCCGGTGACATGGTCTATGTCCACCCAATTTAGGATTCCAATCACCTTGCACAAATTTTGTGTTATGACGATGTTGTTCACCAGTTACACTTCTACTCATGGCGGAGTGATGATTAAATCGACGTTGTTCGCTTCCACTGCATCCATTGTAACCCCGAAGACAACTCTTGCGAGAATGATTTGGGTCACTGGAATCATTATCAATATGTTGTTGATGTTTAGCCGTTATATGTAGTTTTCCTGAATCTGACGTATTCTTTAGTCTTCTAAATCGGTCTGTTAACTTTGGTTTGTTATGACGTTGTTGCACAATACCAGATAATATCCAACCAAATTTAGTTTCTTGGCCAACTAGTCCATTCATCTTTATTACGCCACTTTCCAAGATCCTGCCAAATAGATCTCCACCAATCACCATATCAATTCTGTCAGATTTATTGAACATAGGATTTGCTATGACCAGGATGTACACTTGATAGTGTAGGTAAAACTATAGCTTCGACCATTTCACGGTGGTTGCTGACGAATCTCGGCTTAATTTGTATATTTACTTTAAAATTCGATTCAGCTACTACAGCTTCTCCAAGTCCAAAAATTTTTGTCTCTGTTTTTAGTTTTGGAACTGCTAACATTTCAGCTGCATCTGCTGATATGGCTGTAATTTGAGAGCCTTGATCTAGTAGCGCCCTTATCAATTTGTATTCTCCGTTGGCTGCTTTTACATTGATCTGTGCAGTAGCCAGAATTACCGCAGCAGATGAATCACATAACGTCATTGAACTTTTCCGAATTTCAATAGTTGATTGTTCTACGTGTAAACTGTTATGATGACTTTGCGAACAAGAATTGCATTTAATTTTTGGTGTTGGGCATTTTTCACCATATTTGTGATTTATACACTTATAGCATAAACTTTGTTTTTTTGCAAATATTCGTCTTTCTTCAACAGATATTGCTTTAAATTTTCGGCATTCGCTAGTCATGTGGTTCTGTAACTTACAAAAGAAGCACATTTTCTTTGTAGGTTGACTTACGACTCTTGAGATGTGAAAAACCTTGTAAGGCCGTTTTCTGTCTGTTGATGAATCACTGTCATTTACTGCCTTTAAAATCTCATAATATCGTTCCAGAAATTGTATTATGTCTTTTAAGGTTTGCACTTCTTTCGGCTTCGTATTAGCTTGCTCATACAATCTTAACCCTTTTTTGTCTAGTTTTCGACAAATAATTCTTGCAATAAAGGGTTCGTCATTTTTAATTTCAATGCCTAGAGCACGAATTGCATTTAGACATTCATTAGCTGTATCCAACAGCTGTCTGACACTTTCTGTATTGTCGCTGTTTATTTGGGGTTGATCTAGAACTCTATCCCATTGAGTCGAAAATAATATTCTTTTATTTTCGTATCTCTGTTGCAATAGTGCCCAAGCCACATTATAATTACTGCTTGATATCTGTAAATGCTGAATCAAGCGTGCAGCTTCTCCTTTCATACATTGTTGAAGACGCAACATTTTTTCCGAATTAGATATGTACACATTATTATGTACCATATCTTTAAATAAATTGAAGAATGTCGCCCATTCTTTTAAGTCACCAGAAAATGTTGGGATTTTGAGTTTTTCTAACTCTAAACAGTGGCTACTTGTCTGATTTTTCAATTCCTTCGCTTCTTTCATTACTGTTTTTAAATGTAGGATGCGAAGATCATTGAAAAGTATATCAGCTTCATCGTTTTGTAACTCACATATTTCTCCCTGATATTGATACTTTATATCATCGACCATTTCCTTTATCATAGCTTTATCGGATTCCGATGCGGTTTTAAAGTCTTCTTCTTTCAAACACTCGATGAGGCTCAATACTTCTCGTTTAAATTTTTGTAGTTTGAAGTAAGACTTATCTTGATAGTTATTGTCCTCCGATACTCCCTTGAATGATTCACTCTGATCCGGAGTTTTGGAGGACCCCCCTGGGCATTTGCTTCCAGAACCGATACGTTTTGTTCCAGTACCAAATAGTCTTCCTTTAGCGCTTTGTTGATGGTTGCCATGATTTCTTCGTGTTTTTCCACTGTATTTTCATACATGTTGTTAACGAAGTAATCTTCGTCAGCAATTCCATCTGCTAACAATTTCATATGGTTAGCTTCCATTTCTTTGCGATATTTCTCTAGATATTTCTCTAGCTCAGCGCAACTGCTTCTACGGATGCTCTTTGCTTTAATTTTATTGTATAATTGCAAAATTTTTTCTGTAATTTCTTTTTGAGAGTCAATTATTTTCACTCTGTTTATACCCATTTTTGCTTCTTAATTTCACTCAATTCGTACAAATAAACTTGTTGGAGGAAAATTTAAAGTCGCCTAGTTGACTTAGCTGTGCCTCTACTCACAGCTAGGTAATGTTTATTTGTATTGAATAGTGAATTAGCTTTGTGGGATTTTTTTTTTTTTTTGTGTATTGTTGATCGCGTTCAACAATTTCACGTCGAGATTGAAGCTTCAAAATTCGCCTTTTTGGCTATTTACTTGCTTTTATTTACTCTCAATTTTCCTTGAAGTTATAGCCCCAAGATCGCCTAGTCTGCTGTTTAAGCCTCAGACACGCCTTTATTTGATTCACTTTATTCGTTAAGACTTCGAAGATCAAAATGTTTTGTCGCCTAGTCTTTTACGGATCGATGGACCAATATGTGTGGTCGCGGTTCGAAGGACCAATATGTACAAATAAACTTGCACACTTTGAATTCTGTTTTAGAACTCCAAAAGAAATGTTAATATACATTTAAATTTAATGTTTTGTATCTCACTTGGAGAGAACAAACATGTTTGAGTAGTTGTAAGGTACTAATTTTATTTATGAAAATAACATGCTTATATACAATTTCTATTTCTATTACAAAGTGGATTATGTGTATGTTTACAATGAATATGTATATATGTTAAAAATAGCTTATCAATTCTAGGCGTAGAGTTTTATTGTTTGTGCAGGAGTCAAGAGTCATCGCGTTGCTACTTAAATGCTGAGCATCACTTCGCACGATCGTAAAATGTTATGACTTCCCGTTGTGTTTAAAAATATTGTCGCTGCGGGATATCTTGTCTATTCTTATCACGTATTAAATAAGTAAGAACAGATAAACCGAATCCGATGTTCATACTTGAACATTTTGAATATGATAATCCACAAGCAGCACATGTTCAAAATTTACACCGAAGTTAACGTTTTACCTTTTAATTACTATTTTGTTTACATTAGAAAACAAATATTACACCAAAGAAACAATATCTTGCAAATTTTACACCAACGTGACAAAGCCTAACAAAAATTATTTAACAAGTAATATTCCAAAGAAACAATTATCTACGATGTGACAAGCACCCAAAGTAGTGTCAATGTCACCAAGAAAGGCATCAGACATCGCGATGCATTGTCGTATATGGAGTATATACTACTCAAGTGCTCTCACTTCGATTTGAAGAGCAATATAGTATTTTCTTACAACAAACTATGTTGCACTCGTATGCTGATGACAAAGAGATTAAAGAGAAATCGCTCTCAATAGAACTAGCGGTGAACGTTGATTCTCTCAGTCCTAATCTATGTCTCAGAATTATGGGTCATGTCAGAGGCGAAGAAATCAGCTTTGGAAATATTTGAGAGAAATTCTTCGTAAAATATTTGGTCCTGTCAGAGTGCACAACGAGTACCGTATTCGCATGAATGAAGAGCTGTACCAGCTATATAACGACATCGATATAGTCAGGTGCATTATGGATTCGAATGGATGAACGGGTTCCGGCGAGACAAGTGTACGAAAAAAACGTGAACGAAATCGAAGGGGCACAACAGCGAGGGCAGCCGCCACTGCATTGGAAGGACTAGATCTTGGAAGACGTCCGCAAGATTGGGATCCGAAATTGGTACCGAGTAGCATTGGACCATCCCAGCTGGGTGAATACCCTAAGTGATGCCCAGGCTTATTATAAGCTTTAAAGGCCATATATAATAATTTGCAATTATTATGTCGCGTTTAAGATGTACGAAGGAACTCTTAGTCTTGTATGGAATATTCCACATCAATAAAGTAAGATACACAAAATTTGTGTAAAGGGATTCTTATTGTGTTGTCAAAATAAATAATTTCGGTGATTTTTTTCGTAGTGATATAAAAATAGAAGTATTGATCGGTGATTTTCTTCTTCTTTATTGAACATGTTCAGTTATCGAAGATTTTGTGTATCACTCTTTGTCCAGTTATTAGTGATTGGCGCGAATCATTCATTATCGCTTGAACTTCGAACTAACATTTGTCAGTCACTTGAATCGTTAGAACGTACAGTTTACTGAAAGCGCGGCCTGTTGAATGGATTGAATGGTGAACGTCCAATTTCAATAAAAATACGAAGAGAATAGCTTCGTAATTTTTTTTTATTTTATACAAAGTAAAACAAACGACAGAATGCAAAAGGATTTCTGACAAACTGTCATTTGCAAAGGAAGTACCCAAGAACATAATTGATTGCTTTGTGATTAATTTGGTCTGTTTAAAAGATATTTAATTGAAATTTGAAACTTATGATTATCTCGGCAACGACTAGATAAAGTAAATTGAAAGTGCTACGCCCATAAGTACAGCCCCAATACAAACTTTCCGCTAATTTTCGAATTTTCGTATGAAAATAGGTACTATTTGTGAACGTTTTGACTTCAAATTGAGTAAAAACACTTAAAATATCAACCTAAGTACAGACCACAGATATGATACCGATCAGGTCACTATAACGTACAGTCCTATACAAACTGATCTCCCATTGTATGATATTTTGAATAAAATTATTGTTATATCTGTATTCTTAGCTTAAAATTTGCTACCAATATTGTGTCTATACTTGAGTTACATAAGACTATTGGCCTCATTCCAACCCATCTCAAAGTTCTATCAAAGCCACTGATAATAACGCATAAATTTTTCAAAGATTCTCGTGACAGGCATTTGAGCTTCGATTCCACAGAAGTTTATTATTTCCAATGAATTAATTCAAAGTCGATTTGTTGTAGCAAAACAGTTCAGTTAGCGGCGATATTGTGTATCACTCTTCGCAAACAGTGTACCTGTTCAGTTATCGGTGATTGGTAATTCTATTATTTTTCAAGAACTACGATTTAATAACTGTTTGCAGTCAGTGCTATTTTCAAGTCGCTAATCACTCTGTGGCTCAAAAATCACAATTTTTGCCAACACTAGTTTTATTAGGCTCTATGCGAAATGATTTTTTTTAATTTTGAGATATAGATTCCTTAAAGAAGCTCTTTTATGGAGACTGAAATATACACCTGGATTTAGAACCTGCAAAAATAATTTGTATATTATTAAAACTACAAGGTCGCCAACTAATACATATACTTATGTATGTGACCGCGTCTGAGGCAAGGTGTTGACCAAAATGAAATTTTCGAATTAAATACGTTTAAAGCTTATGATTTATTATTCATACCAAAAGCTTTTTGTGACGGGTTTAATAAATGCTTTTTTTTTTGTGGCTTAAAATTTAATTTTTTGTTTGTTTTTTTATTTTAAAAGAAAAATCGTCTGACTACAATTTGTTGTTATTGGAAATTATTTTCGAAACTAATAAAATTACAACATTGGACTTGATCATACGAATACTCTATTTTATGAATAACTGCTGACATTAAAAAATTTTCCTATTTTTGACGTTTTTAAATAACTTTTAAAATTATTGCTCAAAAGAAAAGTAGAAAAATTCGCCATGAGTTCAACAAAAATTAACTGCATGACCAGGCGTATGTACAATATAAATTAAGTTTATCATAGGCCCAGAACTCCCACTGGGAAGGATCAATCAATTCAAATCACATTTCATTTTTACAAATGACTGAGCAAAACCTAGTCAAGAAGAGGGATGAACCGCAATCTTATGCACTGAACATTCTGATTTGAAACTATGAAACCATTACTTTTATTGTAATACAGACTAGCCTAAAAGCAATTACATATACGAGTATGAAATCACGCTTTACATTTCATTTTACTAGAAAAAATGGTCAGATCCTGTGTTTCTTATTGTTATTGTTGACAAAAGAGTTGAACAAGCAAATAATTTTAATAATTCTTAAAATATATGAATGTTCATAACCACGAAGTACATATTTAAAGTACTTTTAAAATATAATTGTATATTCTAGATATGCATATATACGAGTAGTATGTGTTTACTTTCATTTCATTCTATGCGATTTTATTAAACAAAGCAGATGCTCTGAGAAATACATCTTCAATTTATTCATTTGATTTAATGAAAAACGGAAATGCCAATTATTTTATTTTCGAGTTACTTCGTTTTCAGTAAAATTGTTCCTTGAAATGATTATTATTATTATTGTTACTTTGTTTTTAGCGATTAATTAGTACAATTAATCTGCAGTCCAGGGATGAGCATGAGTAGATGGTTTTATTACTTAGGATTTTATTTAGTTGTTGTGCGCGTTTGTGTTGTGTTCGTTAAGGATGGAGTGTAAACAAACGGGAAAGATTAAGTTGAGATTATTAGCAGTAAATAAATTAATTTAAGCAAAAAGTAAATGCAACAAAAACATAGAAGAACGTTAACTCCGGTGGAACCGAAGCTTAAACACCCGCGTCATCTGGATTTATTTTATTTTTGATTATCAGTGGCTTTGGTAAAATATGGAGTAAATTTTCATACTAAAAATCGAAAAAAACGGTAAGTTTGTATAGGGGCTATACTTTAAAATGGGCGTGATTTTAACACTTGTACTGCTTGGGAATGAGAAAAGCTTAAGTTTCAAATTTCAGAAGAATATCTTTAAAACTAAGCGAATGAAACGCATAAGTACAGACAGACATACGGACGGACAGGGGGACAGACAGATGGACATGGCTAGATCGACTCGTCTAGTCGTGCAAGAATATATATACTTTATAGGGTTTACGATGTCTACTTTAACGCGATATACACTTTCTGACAAAATGAAAATACCCTCCACACTTTATGTGGCGGGTTTAAATATGAGTAAGAGATGCAATTGAACTAATATATTACAATGTACCCTACACAACTGTATTACATGAAATCTATTAAAACTTCTATAATATGTTAGATACATTTAATTTTTATATATTTTTTTAACAAATTTTTTTATAAACGAAATAAATGTGAATTTTGCTCTAAGTCCACTCTCGATTCCTCGACCTGTTCATTTGTTTTTGTTGTTTAGATACCAATGACATTGATATAGATTGGCAAAAATCTAGATTTGTCGAATTTATTGAACACATCTCGTGTATGCTGTAAACTTTGGATTTTTGTTGGACTACTATTATAGTTGAAATCATTGGCTTTTTGAGGACGAAATTTTTGTTTGAGGTGGATAGCTGTTCTGCTCATCGATATGTTGAATGATTGAAACATTTAAAACGAATTTTTTACCACCAAGTGGTACACCAAGGCATTATTGATGATAACCAGGAATCAAAAGTAATATTTTAAATGCGATTTTAATGTAAGAAGATGCTTGGTAGAAAATATTTCTGTTGTACTATTTCGATTGTAATATAATTTGTCGATCAGTTTTGTTGTTTTCCTGATTTTATAAATGGAGCATGTTCAGATTCAACAAACATATCTTATATTATATCACATAAACCTATTATTCTTATTGGAAATAGCCCTGGCCGTCATTCAGAATTAGTTTTTAAAACCATTAATCCTAGAGAAACCCAATATTCGTATACTAGACGACATAGAATATTATATTATATATCTTTCTGATGTCTTCTTTGAATTGAACCCAAATCGTTCAATATGCCAGTATACTCGACCATCCAAAAGTATGGTAAGTACAAAAAGTAAAATTAAATATGCAAAATAAATGTACCAAACATCAAATGCAATGCAAAAGTTAAATTTCCACCCTTTTCGGTAACGAGTCCTGATGTTGAACTACGAAAAAGTTCACCCCTCCATGACCATAAACGAATAACTAAATTCAGGTTTCTGATCTGACGGCATTGAATTTAAAGGTAGTAGTGGGATGTTATTGTCGATAATCCCACAATGCGCTGCCACAATAGATTGCAAGCAAATTGAAGAGCTTTGTTGAGCGATACCAAAACCATTGCAACTTCTGTTGCCGCTTCTGTTCTCGCTTTTGCTGCGGTTGATTCGCGTGATTTTCAGTTGCTGTTGCCTTTCTTTGCCACCACTCTGGTATTTATTGTTTGGTCTGTGGTTTGCGGTCTTGTAAACGCAGATTTGTTGTGCGTCGGATTGACTTGTGCAGTGCTTAACATTTGCGGTTTCGCACTTTTGCAACATTTCGATGACTGTGACCGGGGGTGGTGCTGTGCTTTTGCGGATTGCTTACTCTGCGGGGCTCGGGTCGGGTGGTCATGCTGACTGACGGTGTTGACGATGTGCTGGATTGATTGTTTGTACGCAACAGGGTGGAAAGTTGAAGTGCATCCGGACGGTCAGTGGGAATTAACTGAATAAAAGAAATGTATTCGATGTGGGGCGCCGCATTTGTTATTATTGTTGTTGTTACAGTTGGTCCTGTTTGTTGATTCTTGTGGCTAAATTAGGAAATGAGACTTTTCGTTATTATGCGAATTATGAGCTGGATAAAAGGTATTAAACATTTTCGTTGGTTGTACCAGCCCCGCAGCTTCGTTGAATTTAGGCTAATTGAAAGGGACTTCTGTTCTCAAATCGTTGACAATGATGGTTACAGGTGTACATTTCGTGCTGTTCTGTTTTATTTTTTTTTTTTTTTTGATTATTTAAAGAATTCTGAGAATTTTTCAAATTTATTCATTTATATTTTTGTTATATTTAACATTGACATTTTTACTTTTTATTGTTGTTGTTTTTTTTTATTTTAACAAGTTGCTATCGGCTTTTCACGCATGACAGCATTCACACGTGAATCTGACTTTCAGTGAAATTGTCAAAGTTTTTGACATTTTCAAATTTTGTTTTTGACAGTTTAAATTGACACATGTACGATAAAATTTAAACTGAATGTGCGTATGTGCATTGTATAGTGTATATTAAAAATCAAAGCAAATTATGTGCACAGATGACGTGGTTAGTTAAAGGAATGTGATAACTATATCTAATAGGCTAATATGAAAATGGTTTAAAAAGCTCAGCATTGAACTATATGAGATATATAAAGCTTTAATCAGTCTCATATTAAAATTTAGTTACAACCATCAAGAAATAGTCGACTCCCTTGCGTACAATAATCGTATGTGAAACTTTTTGAATTTTAGTTTTTGATTGAAAGAGCTAAAGGAAACAGTCTTATAAATCTAGATCCAATTATATACAATACAAACAATTAAAGTGTTGCAATAATTTTATAATTTTAGTCACCTTCTGTAAATTTCATACAAATGAATCGCAAATATTGAAAATGTCTAAATTATTTTTGAAATCTTAAACCAGAATGACATTGCGTTTAATTAAATTTGTGTCTGTGACAAATTATGTTATACGTTTATTATCATAATATTAGACTCTTTCACCCTTCCGTACCTATGGAGAGCCCCCTTTTGATTATCGCTTACGATACGGCGCTAAGCTAACAACCCTTTTGTTGTATATTTTACCCTGTCCACGCCCTGTAGCCCGCCCGCCATATTGACCACCTTGATTAAATCGAGAAAGCTCTGTTGCGTCGGACTTAAAACGATTCAAAATCACGACAGTATGACAATTAGTGTGAGAATCTCATCATCATCATCATTGTCGTTTTTTACATCCTCGATGTGCTCATCTCATATTGACTTCAGCGCTCTTTGAGTTTTATTTTTTATCCAGAACTTTTTGCCTTTTGTAGTCGTATTCGATGTCATACATTAGAAGTGGTTTCAAATGTTCTATTTTTTGCTAGCTTTTTGAGTGATTTAATGGATCTCAAATACATTTATGCGACTCTTAGCCTCTTCAAAATCCGCACGTCATTAATTATTTATGACATTATCAAATGCATATATATATGTGACAAATTTGAAGTATACTTGAACATATGATGTATTTCCGAAGCATTGTAGTACGAAAGAGAATTTATTGAAATTCAAAATGTTTAAAGCAATTAGATTTATATGCATTTTGTTTCTTCAAATTTTCAAATTATTTTTATTATATAATAATTTTTTGTATTTTGCATTTCAAATCTAACATCAAATCAAAGTCGACCACTTCAATTTCGATTATATTTTTTTTTAAACATAACTCGAGACAATTGTTTTTAAATACATATGAAAATGAAAAATATAAAAACTCATAGGCATTGGAAAATAAAAAAAAAAGTAGGAAAAATTTAAGTTTGGTGGATTTGGTCACCGTCACAGAATGTTTGTTTGTTACATTTATAAAAAATGAACAAACAAAGCATAAGTTACATATCCATTTAATTTTGTATTACTTGTAGATAAAAATGTATAGGCTATCTGGTTTACCTACACGGGAAAACGCAAAATACATTTGTCCGAATCCCGCTCTCCCTCAGTTATATTCAAATTCACTGGGGTGATATTTAATCTAAGCACGTGGTGAACATATAAACTATTAAAAGTGATGTGTAACGGGTATTTCAGCTTCGGTTCTACCGAAGTTAACGTTTTCCCTTGTTTTTGATAACACTTTTCATTCCATCTGTCATAGTTCTTAACCTAAAACTATGAGAAGCAGTGATGACATTTTTCTCACACACATATGGTGTTTTGTGTTAAATTTCTGTTCAGTTTATCATTGCAAACTTTGGGCTTAAACGGTTTAGAACTTTTTAAGTCTATAAGCCTCGTATAAACGAACAGAGCATTTTTATATATATAGACATATGATATATACCAGGTATGGTATGATATACACCAAGGATTAAAAGTTATATTATAACAAGGAAAAACGTTTTTGAACGCCACACGGTTATAATGATCAACTTTTCTTAAATGATTTTGTAAGTTCGGTCTGTACGAAAGCTATATGTACTGGGGTTTTTCTACTTCAATCATGTTTTCAACTGAGAACATGGATTACTCAGAAGTATTATGACCATATTTGACACAAATAGTTCACTTTTCATATAAAAACTAAAAAATTGGTTTAAGACTTAAGCTATATGCTAAATTGGTCCCAGCTCAGACATGAGCTATTTTCTGAACATGGGTTGCTGCTAGAAGTGTTTTTACCATTTTCGAAACAAATGGCTTCATAAATAACGCAATTTTTCTATAAAGACACAAAAATTGGTGGAAGATATGTATGGGGGCTATATGCTATAGTGGTCCCACCTCAACCATGGGTAATTTTCTGAACATGAAAAAAAACTATGTTTCATGAAAAAACTAAAAATTTTATGGAACTTTGCCTAAAAATTGGGCGTGGCACCTTGGTTTAAACTTTTTAACTGCTAAGGGTTAAGAATCGCTTAAGTTTTGACTCTCTGTTCAACATCTTAAAACTTAGCGAATGAAACGTGTAACTACAGACAGACGGACAGACAGATAGACAGATATGGCTAAATTGTTTCGTCTCGTCACTTTATAGAGTCCACGGCGTCTTCTTTATTGTGTCTCGTTTAATGCTAAAATCGTCGCATTGGCTCAAATAGAGCCTATTTTAAAGGCGACACAATAAATTCCTAATATTAAATTGAAAAAATGTGTTTTTTTATAATTTCCGGGTATAAAAACGACGTTACAGCCAGCATTATCACATTCTTACTCACTTAGCCCATTGCATTAAAAACCCCAATAGTTATATCACCTAGTTATGGAGTTTAAATAATTGAAAATGACGGAATATTTCAACAAAATTTCAAAGCCTCAAAAGTGGAGTTTTGCGACATGCGGCCATTAATGGCTCCATTCCAAAGAGTTGCACGTATGAATCACCTACTTTAGTGTATGTATAAAAGTTACAAGGAAGAGCAGCCAGAAAAAATAAAAAAAATTATTATTTGAAAACATTCAAAAATTATAAAAAAACACAGTTTTACTCTTAAAAAAAAGACAAACTGTCAACGATATAATGTTCAATCAAACTGTCAATAAGCAATTCATTTGCAAATGTGATTGGTAACAATAACCAAAAAGTAAGGGAAAATGAGATTCCGAACAAAAACATTCGTAGGTGAGTCGTGCCATTGTCAATTGTTTGTCAAAAAGCCATTTCGGTTTGTATCGAATATCAGCAAAAGAAATATCGGACGCCAATGCGACAAAATATGAGGAAAAAAAATGTGGAGCGTGGCATGTACTCGATAAAATGGTTGCGAAAAATACTCCCTTGGGTGCTTCAGTCAAGCAGAATGAGTTTCCATGTAACATACAAACTTTCCAAACTGACAAAGACCACAAACGCCCACCCACCCATCTATGAAACCAAACCATTCATATGTATATTCATCCGACTCACTCGCCCAGAGAACGTATCGCGCAAGCCCATCTAACCGTGCGCTGACATTTGTGCGCTGTTTAAACAATCGCAGAGTCGATTTAATGGAAAAAATGATTTTTTGTTTTTATTTCAATGTATTTTTTGGTTTTGTTTTTTTGTTTTTTCGTTTTTTTTTACTGCTGCATCTGTCGAGACATTGTAGTGTGTGTGTGTTTTTTCTTTCTTTTTTTCTTGTTTCTGCTAAATTAAAATCTTTTAATAAATTTTTTCTCCATTGCCTGGATAACGTTTTTTATCCTTGGAAAAACGAACACGTACATATCTGTTAAAAAGCTTATAAAAAGTTTTACGAAGTACTTCAATAATGAACTTATTATTCGCTTTACAATTGTTCAGTTAGAGTAAGGGCCAGTTTCTGAAATACTTACCAAATTTTAAAGTTATTCTGTTATTCCTGTTATTCTGAATATCAATACAATTTCATGTTCTTAATGTTTGGTTAGAGCCTAACGGGTGTTGGACACTAACCAGAGACAGAATTCTTGATTTCAATGATAATAGTGTAAATTACAATAGTATTGAACTAAAAAATCAGAAATTTAAATACTTTAAATTCATACATTTTTGAAGTTATAGGATTTGCTATTTCTTAAGCTCAGAGATATTTGTAGATCATCTCACAAATTCCACCACAGAGAGAAATTTTCAAAATGTCTTGCTAAAAATTCAATGGCGAAGGTAATATTCTGAAGACAACATTTGATTTAAATTAGAGTATCTCAATACTAAATTGAGATACTAAAAGTCTCATTGGTTTTGAATGGTTATCGTTCGTAGTAGATGTAAGTACGCAAATATATTGATTATGAATGTTTGTATTTGCGAAAACCGCAAACAATTGAACTCGAATTCGCCTTTTTGTACTGTCAAGTGCGCTTTTTAATTAATTGTGGAGTGAGTTTTTAATTTTTTTTTTGGGAAAAAAAAGTTTAGACATCCGATTTTGTTTTTTTTTTTTCTTTTGTTCAATTTTGTTCCGTTCAATTGGAATTGCGGTTGCAATAAAAAAAGAGAGAAGTATCGAATTGTCAATTTTTGACACAATGGTTCGCAATGCTTTACGTTCTCCACCCCTGCATGTATTCTGAATAAATGTCGCTGTGAAGCGTATAGGAAATTAAATTTTTTCCAATCAAAAAATTTTCAATAGCAGTTCACACTTGCATTCGCATATATCCGATACCAGATAGCTAACACGAATTCACTCCAGTATCGCTGACGGACGCAACACTAGAGTTCGAGCAGGGCTATTTGTGTCAATACAGTTGCAAAAATATATTTGATGCATTCGCTAGATAAGAAAAAACTTTCAGAGTGTGGTTATGCATACGAGTATGTAGGTAAACCGTCTGAAATAAAATTTTAAAGCGAAGTTAAAAATACAATATATAAATTGTACGTACGACTTTATATGTTAGATACGAATATAGATGTTTTGTTTCACATTCTATTTTTTAATAAAAATCGTTCATAGGTTAAAAGTGAATAACGTAGGTATAAAAAAAAAATATAAAAAAATATAAAATACAGATGTAACAACAATTTTTTTAAAAATATCAGAAAATGAGAAAATGGTATAGTTGCCCTGAGCCGTATCATAACGGCGGTGGGTACATAGGATGATAAAAGATGTGTTTTTACCCAGTTTTGAATGAATATATTATAAATAATACCTATTTTCATACAAAAAATCGAAAATGGGCGGTAAGTTTGTATATAGGCTATACCTAAAAATGGGCGTGGCACTCTCATTCTCGAACTTAACGTAGTCGTGGCCGAGAAATACTTAGGTTTAAAGTTTTAGTTACACAGACACACAGACGGACATGTCTATTCCGATTCGTCTTATCGATCTAATCAAGAATATATATACTTTGTGGGGTCTCCGATGCCTCCTTCAGATGCGTTACAAACTTTTGGACAAACTGAATATACCCGTTTACACTATGTGTAACGGGTATAAAAAGACAAAGTCCAGGAACCTACGAGACAAACTATTGTAAGGCCCAGCACAAATATAATTGAAACGATTTGTAAAGAATGATTTTTGAATTTGGAAGTGATTATCAAGATGGAAACGACATTTTGACCATTAATTCAATGTTATTAAATGTTTTTTTTCATAATACCGAAATAAAACAAGAATAAGAAAAAACGTTAGCTTCGGTACCAACGAAGCTCAAATACCCGCCAATCGAAAATTCAATTAGTTCATGTATGATCATCATTGATAATATTTCATGGGGAAAACTCAAGTTAGGGCTTAAATAAGACTCATATATGTCAAATTTTAAGCTAAAAGTGCAGATATAGTAACAATAATTTTCATGTATTTTATAGTATGTTCTTGAAAAATATATTTTCTTTCTTTGCAAAAAAAGAAAAAAATAGAAAATGAGTTTGCGGGTCCATATGTTATAGCGGCCCAGTCCTTTTCATATCAGTAGTATGTTCTTAGGATGAAGTGGTTTTACCTAGATTGGATTGAATATATTCAAAACTAAGACCTACTTTCATACAAAAACTAAAAAGTGGGCGCTAGGTTTGTATGAGGCTTATAACTAAATGTGGGCGTGGCAGCTTGGTCTTGATATTGGATGCTATTAGAATTGTTTTTACCTAATTTTTAAAAATAATTTCGGGCTTCCGAAAGTATGCAGCCCTGCGCTGACAACCGTTTGACATACCCGTTCACACTATTTTCCAATAAAACTGTTTCGGAATATTTAGAATGGGTAAACCTTGAAGTAATGAGCACAGTTTTACCTAAAACTAAACTATACACGGGATTTCTGATATAGAGTAATACCAATTTCATTCCAATATATAATATTATTTGTTCAACGTTCTGGAAAGTTATGTACCTGAATTTCAGGTCTATTGTTTACAAATCAGCAAATTCATTTATCGTTCAAATAGAAAATAAAGAGATCAAACGGAGTTTAGTTTATTTCTCGATGAAGAACCAGTATCTTCAACTAAATAAAATGTTTGTGTAATACCCATATACCAATAGCATTGATAAATGCTATTAAGGTCAACCGTAACTAAGTCAACGTACGATTGTTAAGAATATTTTTTCTAGGCCTTTTTACAACAGTGGTCCTGGCACCGTCACGTAAAGCGCGATTAAACTAATCATTTCAACGACAAAGTTTCTAGGCCAAAATCGATAAACTATTCTCTTTCAATATATATACTTTATCTGGTTTTCAACGCGAGTAAAAAAACTTGCAGACAACTTTACAAAAAGACTAGAACTATTCTGACATATCACAATTTTATTTGAATGTAACTATAAAATTACACACTGATTTAAACCTGAAACATAATTTTTAAAGTAGAACTAAATTGAAGATTGTTGATTTTCATTTTATTTTTCACTTGATTTGAAAACGATATAGGAAAGTGGGTGGTTTTGAAGCATAAGGAGTTGCGATTCACGTACTTAGCAATGGTTTCGATAACTTTTACCTACTGTCAACATTTTTTATCCTTAATCTAAGTTTTGTACTAGCAGATTTTCGATTTTATAATTATCCTTTAATCAATGGAAACAAAAGGTTCCCATATGATTGTTATGTCCACAATGCAGGATTTGCCGATATTTTTTATTGCATATAAAACCTAACAAACGGAACTTCGTACGCAAATAGAGCGTTGCAATTTCAAATGCATTTGTGGTGTTTCGTATGAAGAAAGAATGCTGCGCTGCGATCGCATTATAACTGGAGTGGCTGATACAAAACATCAACTGAAGCTGCTGGATGGTCGTGATGAGCCATTGGTTCGTGTAATTGATAATTGCAAAACGTTTGAAGAAGAAGCAGGTGTCAGTAAAAGTATCTTGGAGTCAAGGAAGGAATCAATTGCTGCTATGTCGGTGGATGCTGTCAAACGTCGATTCAGTTTTAACCGAAAATATATTTCATCTGAAAAAGTGGAAATCGGGGACAATATCTTTACATGTGTCGTAAAATGGATGTCAATCTGGATATTAAATCATTGAAGTTGAATACAAAAAGTAAATCTGTGGTTAGCAAAATGGAATAAAAGGAATAAAAATGTTGAAGAAGGCTCACTGGGACCGAGCTCTACCAAAATCAACAACATATGATTGGTATTAATTTTTCAAAGAAGGTTGAGAACGTGTTGAAGACGAAGAGCGCCCTGGTCGACCATCGACCTCAACGGTCGATGCTCACATCCAAAAAGTAAAAAAAATTAGTGCTTGCACACCGTCGATTAACAATAAGAGACATTACTGATGAAATTAGCATATCGAAAGGATCAATTAATACCATTTTGAAAGATGTTTTAGGACTCAAATGTGTCAAACCTCGATTGGTACCAAAAATGGTGAATTTTCTTGAAAAACAACGTCGATTCTTCGTGACTTTTTCTCCAAAAATGCAACCAATATCGTTCCGCAACCACCGTATTCGCCTGATTTGGCTCCGTGTGACTTCTGGCTATTCCCAAAACTCAAGAGACCACTCCGGGGAACGCGTTTCGAGTCGATTGAGGAGATAAAAGCTGAATCAAAGAAGGCGCTGATGGCTATACCAGAAAGGGACTATTTGGCATGTTTCGAGGATTGCAAAAAACGTTGGCAAAATTGTATTTTATCGGGAGGGGATTACTTTGAAGGGGATGAAATTGATTTACCGGAATAAATAAAGATTTTTCATTTTACAAACAAATTTACTTTGTTAAAGGCCTGCAGTAGTATACATATTAAAATAATATTAATTATAGATTAAGCTCAGTTGAAGAAAGAAATAATCATTGGATACAGGATCGGTTGTTAATTGTATTCCATTAAGTGTTATTGAAAAAAAAGGAAAGCTCAAATACCCGCCACCTCTTTGTTTAGTTTATTTCTGATAATCCTTGGCTAAAGTAAAGTTGGAAAAGCGATGGCCTGGAGTCAATAGTCCGATACAAGTAAAGTTTAGTCATAATAATGGTGACAAATTTTAACTTCAACACAGAATAGTAAACATTTTCTTGAAAAAAAGAAAATCAATAGAGTAGAGATATAATGATATAAGATCTATTTTTACACAATTTGAAGTGATTAAATAAATAATTACTATTTTCACACAAAAATTACTAAAAGACACTGGCACTGTATTTTTGATATTGGATGACAATAAAAGTGTTTTTACCCAACCTGAAGTGAAAACATTCATAAGTAGCAGCTACTGTCATACAAAATTTCGAAAATGGGTGACAGTTTATATGGGGTTATACATAAAAATGAGCGTGGCACCTTGACTTTATTTTTTTTTTTTTTTTTATACCCGCCACACATAGTGTGAAGGGTATTATCGTTCGGAAAGTTTGTAACGCATTAAAGGAGGCATCGGAGACCCCATAAAGTATATATATTATTGATCAGCTCGACGAGACGAATCGATCTAGCCATGTCCGTCTGTCTGTCCGTCTGTCTGTCTGTCTGTTGCAATGAGTTTTTCTCGAAAAGTTTTAAAGATATTGACCTGAAACTTTAAACTTAAGCTTTTTGTGTTCCTAGGCAGTTTGTATGGCAGAACCAAGGTGCCACGCCCACTTTTAGATATAGTCCCCATACAAACTTACCATTTTTTTCGATTTTCTTGTGCGAAAATTGTTATTATTTATGAATGTTTTGACTACGAATCGGGTAAAAACACTTTTAATCCAATATCCATCCATCCAATATCAGAAGAAAGGTACCACGCCCATTTTTAGATATAGCCCCCATGCAAACTTACCACTTTTTTCGATTTTTTGTATGAAAATTGTTATTATTTGTATATGTATTTACTACAAATATAGGTAAAAGCACTTCTAATGACATTCAATTTCAAAAGAAAGGTGCCACGCCCATTTTTTTGATATGGCCCCCATACAAACCAAGCGCCCATTTTTCAGATTTTGTATGAAAATAGTTCTTATTTATGAATATATTCACTCCAATCTGTGTAAAATCACTTCTACTTTTATCCTATGAATATTCTATCGATATGACTAGGATCGGGCCACTATAACATATAGTCCCATACAAACTCACCTTCTATTTTTTTATTTTTTTCAAGAAAATGAATAAAGTTTCGTGTGGTGGGTATTTGAGCTTCGGTGCTTCCGAAGTTAACGTTCTTGCTTTTTTTTTTTTTTTTATTTAGTTATTTGTGTTGAGCATTCCACTGAAGCAACTTCAAACACATTATTGAAAAAGATACAAAAATGACAGAGATATTATGCTAAGTAATTACTAATTACAATGCCTATAATATATTCAAAAAATGTTTCAATATTTGAGTCTAACGTTGTGTTGGCTTGGGATCTATTGCCGCGTAGGTAGATCATCTGGGTGGAGTCTCTTGACGCGCCTTCTGCATGTGTTGACAGCGAAAGCCGAAGCCAATGGGTTAATGTGATCACGTAGACGATCATTGTATCATAAGTAGCAGCTACTTTCATACAAAAATTCGAAAATGGGTGACAGTTTATATGGGGGTTATACATAAAAATGGGCGTGGCACCTTGACTTTAACATTTCCGTGATCTTACCCAACAGACAGGCATTGCTAGATCGATTGGCCTCGTCGAGCTGATCAAGAATATACACATATATACTGTATGGGGTCAATGAAGTCTCCTTCATTTCGTTATAAACTTTCATACAAACTGAATATACCCTCCACACCATGTATAAACTGAATATACCCTCCACACCATGTATAAAAATAAAAGGATACATTTTCTGTGTACGATTATTGTAATAATAAGATACAAGTTCTGTGGTGAATAGAAAAAAGTGCTTAAGTCGACTTAAGCAAAAATTGAGATAAGAATACTACGCTGATCTTCGTATTGAAAAGTACCTCCATGCAAAATTTGAATTATTTTTACGATATTTCAGGAAGTTATAAACAAAGTAATTTTTGCTTATCTCACTTAGGCGTATAATTTCAATTAGATTTAAACTTAAACTCTCCTGCAAAACGACAAAATCAGACATAAGCAGTTCTTCCTTTTAACCACAGAATTTATGGTATTGTTCATCAAAAGCTTTTAAATGTTATATTGAATAAAGAGGCTGAATTTCTCGTAAAAGAGGATGCGTTTGCCCCGATACTAGGACGAACGTTTTGCGTAGAATTTTGTATAGTTAAACCTTTAGATATTGATTCAATCAAAATACCGAATTTAAAAAGAAGAGTTTATAATGGACTTGGCAGGATTCCTAGAACAATATCTATTCATTTAAAAGATGAAGTGAAACAATCTACTCATTATAAAAAAAGGTTTCCACAAACATTTGTTGATAAGCTTAAAATCAAACTTAAAGCGATGGCACAGGATGGAATCATTTCACCTGTATCTCACAAAAGCACTTAATGCTTGATTTAAAAGATATACATTTTCTGATTCCTACAATTGAATTATGTGGTAAAAGGGTTTTCACGGTACTTGATTGTTCAAATGGATTCTGGCAGATGGAATTACATGATAATAGTTCGGAACTAACGCCTGGCGCCTTTTGAAAGGTATAACTTTGAATTGTGCCCCAGAAATTTTTCAGAAGTTAATGGTGCAAATTTTCGGTGACATACCAGTTGTATTAGTTTACTTCGATGATATTATTTTCGCTTCCGGTGATGAGTTGGATCATGATTAAATTTTGGGAGTGGTCATTTAACGAGCCCGTGTAAATAATGTTAAGTTTGTAAATCGGAGGTAACATTCATGGGTCACATTATTTCAGGTGGTACTATTAAGTATCATACAAGTTATAAAGCAGCAATTTTGGAAATGAAAAAACCAGAAGATCAAAATAACAGACTTATTTGTGATTATGTTCAAAATAGGTGTCGTGGATATTGCCAGGTAAATGACATATGTTGAAAATTTCATAAATATTAATCGAAACTTCATTACAACAATGGCTTATTGCTTTAAAATCACAGATTGGTTGTGCCAACAAAATTACAAGGAAAATTGTCTACATAGCTTCATGGGTCTCATTTGGGTATGGAAAAAACGCTTGCTAAAGCTAGACAGTTATATTATTGGCCCAGAATGACAGATAAAATTATTGAAAAAATTGATTCACTAAAAAAAATAATCAAAGGGAACCACTGTTTCAGGAAGAAAATTCGAGATATCTATTTCAATTTGACTCGATGAATTTGTTTGACTATGCCGGCAAGGATCTGATTGCCATAATTGATAGTTTTAAAAATTACTTGGCAGTGTCCTAATTGAGTAACAAAACTGCAAATCACATAGTTGACGTTTTAAGTGGTATATTTGAAGAAATTGGGTATTCAAAGATAATTAAGTGCCATAACAGTCCTTATAATTCGTTGGACTTTGTAAAGTTTGTAAGGGACTTTAATATTCGAGTAAAATTTTAACACAATAAATTCACAAATATAAGAACAGAATTCTTGAGTATAACACTACTACACTTGCTTTTATGTCTTTTTCACCTTCGGAGTTGTTCTGTGGGAGGTTAATCAAAACTGAGTTTCCAATGCCAGAGCAATTGCTTGTTAGAAATGGTATATTCGACGAGGTAATTCAAGAAAAATTAAAAATAGTTTCACTATGAGAAGAGTGCAACAGCGTGTTCTTCTTTGAACATTGAAGATTTGGTAATATTTAAAAAGAATGGCAAAGAGTGGAATTATGGAAAGATAGTAGGAATAGTTAATGACCGCACGTATATTATTAAGGATTCATTTGAAAATCACTTCAGGCGAAATCGTCTTTTTATAGCTAAAACAAGGAATGAGGATTTTAATAGTAGTGATTTGTTATATGATGACAATATTAAATCGGAACTGCCTGGTATGTTGCCGGAAATTAAAATTGTTAAACCAGTAAATAAAAATATAATTGTAGAAAAGGGGTCTCCAGTACATGATGTACTTGTGGATGAACCAGACCTTCAGGAGATGACTGAGACAGATGTTTCACTATCAGACTATGAGCTTCCGGAAGAGAATGGTTCAGACACAAGTTCTGGAAGTGAAACGGAATTGAATTTTCAGACACCGACACCTGCTAGCTATATAACTAGGAGTGGTCGTACTGTTAGACCTCCGAAAATATTTGATTGTTACTAGTTTTGAGGTTGCCTATACAATGTATTTAATATTTATGATCATTATAAAAAAAAAGAAAAATACATGTAACGTGTATGTCGTTGCTACAATGTTTACCGTGATTGACATGCTCAGGGTTGTTTTTGATAGTCACCGTAATACAGAAAAGAAGATGTTATTATTGCTAATAAATTAACTATATCAATTATCTTAATTAAATGTTTTATTTGAAATACCACAATAGTTGCAGCAGACTACAGTTCCAGTCATTAGGCATACGCTCATCAGTCCATATTTTGCACAAGAGTTAATGCATACATATATATGACCAATTCCTCTCCGCTAGTCTTGAATTACTCTGCGGGTAGTTCGTCTGTGCCTGCCGCTTTGTTATATGTAAGCCTTTTTATGTTTTAGATTCTAAGCCCTAGTTTGGTGGCTTCACAGTAAGCCCATCATAGGTCAGGAGACCAAGATATTAATCTTCTCCGCTCTCTTTGACTGCCGTAGCTGATCGATTATACAGTCGGAGGATGGATGATTCTCTCGGAGTAGGTGGGAGACAATTGTTGAGAAGGCAGGGCGATCTGCTATGATTTTAGCCTACCAACATCTATTGTTCGCTGTATGGTAGCTCGCTTGTCAATAACAATAATTTTCTTGAAAAAAGAGTAAAGGGTGAAGGGTATAGTAAGTTTGTCTGAAAGTTTGTAACACATTGATCGAGAAGTCGTAGACTCCATAAAGTATATATATTCTTGATCAGCTCGACGAGCTGTCTGGCCGTCTATCTGTCTATTTATTTCAACGAAATTTACTCAGACACGACTGGAGATATTTAGCTGAAATTTGAAACGTTAGCTATTCTCGGGAGCGACCAGGTCGAAAATGCAAGTACCACGCCCATTTTTAGATATAGTCCCCATACAATATGACCGTCTATTTTCGAATTTTTGTATGAAAATCGGTATTGTTTATGCATATATTATCTTCAAATTGGGTAAAAACACTTTTAATGTCACCCAATGTCTAAACGCCCATTTTTAGATACATCCCCCATACAAGCTTTCCGCCCGTTTTCTAATTTTTGTATGAAAACGGTTATTCAAGGAATGTATTGACTGCAAATTGGGTAAAACAATTCTAATATCATGCAAAATCAAAATTAAGATGTCACGCGCATTTTTAGGAATAGGGTCCACACAAACTATCCGATCGTTTTTCTTTTTTTGATTATCTGTATTTTTTTCTTAAAATTTGACACCAATATTGTGTCTAAATGTGAAATATATTATACCATCGATCTCCTCCTATGTCATCTCGAAGTTCTCTCTAAGCTATTTAAAAATACGTGTGATGGGTATTAAAGCTTCGGTTCCACCGAAGTTAACGTATTTCCTTGTTATACATACATAAATTCGAAAATGGGCGGTAAGTTTTGGTTTTGATATTGGATGACATTAGATGTGTTTTTACCCAATTTGGAATGAATACATTCATAAATAATACCTAATTTTATACAAAATACCTGATACCGGTAAGTTTGTATGGGGCTACATCTAAAAATGGGCGTTGCACGGTGGTTTTGACGTTGGATGACAGAAGTGTTTCTATCAAATTTTTACTAAATAAATGAGTAAATAATACCTATTTCGATACAAAATTTTGAAAATGGGCTATGCCTAAAAATATTCGTGACACTATTTTGAACTTGACTTAGACGTGTTCGAGAAAAGCTTAAGTTTTAGATTTTAGTAAAATACCTCCAGAGTTCTCCGAGTAAATCGCGTCGAAATAAACAAACGGGCAGACAAGACAGGCGGACGTGGCTAGATCTACTCGTCTCATCCAGCTGATCAATAATATGGTCTGCATATGTATTAAGACAAGATGAAAAAAACATACATTTTTGATTTACATTAGTACAATTTATAGTTTTAATGATCTTTTGCATTATATAATATAATCATAATTCCAAAACATTTCAACTTTGAAAAAATTTGATTTCATTTTTGTATTCTTCATGAAATTATATAATAAAACAGATTACTAAAACTGTAAATCAAAAAGATATGTTTTTTTTCTTTTCTCAAATTACTTTTGCCCACTTGTGTATACTTTATAGAATCTATGACGTCTTCTTTAGTGCGATGAACCTAATATTAGTAGTTCTCACTGTAGTTTTCACAAAAAGCTAGATGTTTGGGTGCCACATCCACACGAATTAACGCAAAAAAAACTTTTGGATCGCTTAAACGCTTGTGATACGCTGCTGAAACGGAACGAACTCGACCCATTTTTAAATCAGATGGTGACTGGAGATGAAAAGTGGATCACTTACGATAACGTCCAGCGAAAAAGGTGGGGTTTAAGGGGGGGGGGGCCGCCCCCAAACCATCGCCAAGCCTAGATTGACGGCCGGGAAGGTTTTGCTGTGTGTGTGGTGGGATTGGAAAGGAATCATCCACTATGAGCTGTTCAACTTTGGCCAGACGCTTAATTCGATCATCTACTGCGAGCAACTCGACCGTTTGAAGCAGTCGATTGACCAGCACCGGCCAGAATTGGCCAAAAGGAAGGGTGTAGTGTTCCACCAGGACAACGCTCGACCTCACACATCTTTGATGACCCGCTAGAAGTTACGGGAGCTCGGATAGGATGTCCTATCGCACCCACCGTATAGTCCGGACCTGGCACCAAGTGATTACGATCTATTCCGGGCCATGCAAAACGCTCTTGGTGGTACTACGTTGGCCTCAAAAAGGCTTGCTAAAACTGTTTGTCTGAGTTTTTGCAAATAGGGAGGGGGTTTTATAAGGTGTGCATAATAAAGTTGCCTTCTAAATGGCAACAAGTTTGCGAACAGAACGGTGCACATTTGACTTAAATCGGATAATTCTAAGTATGTTAAATAAAGCGTCAAAACTCTATCATTGATACGACATTACTTATTGAACAACCCAATACTAACCGGCTCTAGCTAAAAGGTGATATGCTAGAATAGGTAAATCTTCCGATGTAATTTATGTTTTTGCCCCCTCAAATTTTTCAAGGCCATCATTATTAAAAAATGAAAGTAAATAATAAATAGAAGACTGTGTAACTTTTTGAGTAAAAGTAAACCTTTATCTAAAACTGCGTTCAGAAAGGCTCGGTTTCCCCACTCACTAGTTACGTGTGTCGTAAAGCTTATGATCTACAATAGGTTAATACTTTATCAAAAATCACTGCATATGGCATTTAAAGTAACTACTTAAATCTTTTAAACAAACGCTTTTGGAAACGTTATATTTTTCTACGTACCAAATTGTTTATTTATTTATTTATGCATAAATATTTATTTTAAAAAAATCTTAATACGCAGTATAGTGCGTTTATATTAGACTTTAAGTGACAATGACAACAACAAAAATGGCATTAAATCACTTAATGTGTCAGGCAGTCTTAAAATTTCTACAAGAATACATGCGCTAATATATGTGCTGAAGTGCAGAGTGTCCAGTCCAGATGGCATTCATTATCATAATCTGCAACATCATAAAGCAATTTGGTGCTTGTTTTTTTGTACGCCCTCCTCTTATAATGCTGCCAAACACCCTAACAATAAATATGCAAAAAGAAAAAGAGAGGGAGAGAACTTGGCACTAAAATAAATTCAACTGGTGTCTTGTTTACTGTTTGTATATGAGAAAAGAAATCTTAATTATTGTACTTGAGCAGTGAACGAACTTTTTGAGAAACATACGAGCTTCACTTGACCTTATGTAGATGAACTCCAACTCCAGCACTCAACTTCCACACACATACAAAAGACAGGACGGAGAGAAGTATAGTATGTACATAAGTCCAGTTTTGGTCGCCGCCTCAATCGGCCAATCGTAATGGGGGTTAATTGGGTTGTATGCGCGACACGCATCTATCTCGGTAATTAACCAAACCCGCTATAGAGCTCGCGACTAAACCGTTTGTACGGGACGAATCGTATGGTAGATATCATTTAGTGGACGCTTAGTGTCTAGCTTTGCATGGCTATTTTTTCTCCTAATTAAGACAAGTGGCAATTCTTGTGCATTTCATTTGGACCGCTGACTTTCACTTCTCATGGATTTATTAGAGATAACAAACGCCAAATGCACATTTTGTATTAATTTATGAGGCGTTACATTATTACTTGGCTTTCGCCACAATATTGACTCCGCTCCCTCAACGTACAGAAACAATTGCACTTATTAATAATAACTTTTGCAATAATATAACATGTACTGGAACAGCTATAGCAATGCTTTCTTTGCGCCCTCAACAATTATAATACTAGAAGTAATAAAGAAATGAAAGTGTCATTGGACTTTCTTCATTTCATTCGCAATATAAAAACTGCTTCATAATGTTAATTATTCGCAATTACTTAAACAATGAATATCGAGATATACTATATATGCAATCATTTATTAATGGTGTACGAGTGTGCTAAACGCACTAATAGGCAAGGAATTTTGCTCTCAAAAATACTTAAAAAAAAAAAAATGTTTATACCCTTCACATATAGTGTGATCGGAAAGTTTGAAATGCATTAAAAAAAGGCATCGGAGACCCATTTAAGTATATATATTCTTAAATAGTTCGGAGGGATGTGTCGATTAAGCCATGTACTTCTGTCTGACCGTCTGTTAGGAGAATTAGCGCACATCGGAATTATATGTGTTTCGTTAAGAAGTTTAGTCAAAACTGATTTTACTTTTTCGTTATAAAAATAAATAACTAAACGTTATATTGAGTTAGACAACAATGCTAACTAGAATACAATTAGTTATAATATTAGAATTGAAAATTCAATACCGTCTGGAGTGGAGTGGGGAAACTTGTTTTGGAATAGTGCACGAGCCATGTTCAAACGATACAAGTGATTTAAATGGACAGATATCATTTGGATAAAGGTGGGTTATATTTTCGGCGGGAACAAAGAAATCAAAGTGTCAAATAACTTAAATTTTTACAGAATGCGTCTTGTGCAATGTATTTTACAATTACAAATCATTGTTAAAAGCGTTAGTTTATAATAACACCATTCGAATATTTTATGGCATTACACTGTCTCATATCAATCAAAATTTTAAGTCAAATAAAATTTCCAATACTTAGTGGATTAAGTTGCTTACATTCTTTACCAATCTAAATCATTCAGCAAATCAAACAAAAAATTCAATAATGCTTTTCATTCGAGTATTGAGCTTTTAACAAATCTTGTCTCATCTGCGTTTTACAGAAATAATAAGAGGATTTAAACATCAAACGGCAACGCAAAAACTCGAAATAACTGAAGAGCTTTTACAGAAAAGAACATTTTAATGACTAATTTTAAAGGATAATTCATATTTTATCTGATAGGATAACGATGGTGTAATGATATCCTGTCAGATAAATGCAGTGACATCATTGTCAGCAAATTCAAATTTGTTTAGAGTGAGTGAAAGTAAGCTACCCTTTTTGTTTGAGAAATGTTATTAACCGAGGCCAATAAATTTTCAATTTTTTTTTTCATATTTGTTCAAGTTTTGTTGCCGTAACCCTTTTAACGCGGTTTGAGTTATCTAAAGGACATTACTCGCATTCGCTCAAGCGTTATGAAAGTTAAGTCATTTTGAAAACAAAAGAAAAGAATCGTAAAGGCCTTTTGCTCATGCTGTGCCCTTATAAACTCTATTTTATTGTATCCATTTGTTATAGCTTCCTTCAGAAATGTGAAAGTCTTAAAATCATATTATTTTTTAATTTCCTAACCATTTTGTTTCAGTTTGAGACATAAAATTTCAACGCCACTTAAATAAATATGATGTTCCCTATTTGAAGTGTTTGTTTTGCAATTATTAAAGCATGTTTTTTTAATTACTTTCTTGTTATTGTCTTCTTTAGTATTTAATTACAATCTATTTTCTTAAAAATTCAGCAACAGTTTGAATTTATGTTGAGTTGTGTCATAAAATGCAATAAAGGGATACAATATATTTAATTTCTATTCAAATCTTACGCTTCAGAACTTTTGTGTACTCTATTAACCGAGTATCGTTTATATTCCGTGATTTATAAGAGTTTGCATATTTTGAGTGAAATATTTTATAAGAATTCGTGTCCTCAAAAAGTTTAAACTCATTGCAGAAAATTTGCAGCAACGTACTCCGTTTGTCTAACTTCAGAACTCGGCTGACTCGAGAAAAGAAAACAGAGTAGTGGGAAATGTGATTTACAAAGAAACCAAATAATATATTTTTTGTTCACTCTTTATACATACAAAAGAACACAAGCAACACGTTGCAGGCATACATTGCTTAAAACACACAAGCTCGAGTCCTTAAACAACAACCACATTGCAAGAAAAAACAGTATGGGATACGTGGGCCTGTGACAACGATTATAAAACGTAAGCATCATTTGCTATAATGTGCATGTATGATCAAGTCGTCCACGTATGAAACAGCTTTTACACACAACTATTCGCAATTTGGTTAAACAATTTATGACCACCGGTAGCTATGGGACCAAATGACAACCCAGAAGACCTACCCAAGCCGCTAAAAACAAAAATATCGCTGACGTTGATGCGGATGTTCGTGAAACTCAAACACATTGTATCGTCGCCGAGCATTGCAGTTGGGTTTGTCGCCAACGACATTGCGGCGCATTTTTAAAGACGGCTTGCATCTTTGCAAATGTGCAAATTACACAAAGTTTGTTGTTGCAAGACAATCCGCTACGTCTTACGTACGCTCATTTCGTCTAAGACATGCTTTAAGGTGATGGTGAGTTTTGGTCTAAAATCATTATGACCGATGAAGCTCATTTCTCAATTAATGGCGCCTTATATACGCAAAAAATAGCTACTTTTGGGTCGTCGAAAATCTTTGTAAGATATTGGAAGACTTTCTTCATGATCAAAAAGATTACCGTGCCGTATTTTTCGAGGCGGAGGCTGGCGAAGCCGTAACGGTCAATGGCGCGTGTTGAAGAGCGATGCTGCGTGACTTTGAGTTTCCGGAAATTATACGAAATTGGCATTGTATACTTCTGGTTCCAACAGGACTGTGATACAGCACACACTACCCGCAAATCAATGACGCTACTGCACTCAATGCTCGACTGACGCATTATATCGAAAATCAGCGAATTTTAACTGTCTGCCACGCTCACCCGATTTGACGCCAACCTTCAAAGTATATTGAGAAGCCGCAGATCATAGCTCAGCACAAAGCCATTATTCGCAACGAAATATCGCTTATAACTGCTAATACTCTGGAAACTGTGATGCAAAAGGCACTTAATCGGATATGATTTTTGCATCAATGCTAAAGGTGGTTATTATCTCCATGATGTAATCAAAATAGAAAGGATCAAATAAAGTTTGTGTGAAAAAAGCTAGCTAAAACAAGGAAAAACGTTAACTTCGGTGGAACCGAAGCTGAAATACCCGTTACACAACACTTTTAATAGTTTATATGTTCACTAGGCGCTTAGATTAAATTTGACGACGAATTTGATCAAATTTGTATGGAGGTTTTTTTGTAATATCGTATTAGCCCGATCTTTACCATATCGATGGAGTTGACATTAGAATTGTTTTTACCAAATTTTAATTGAATTCATTCAGAAAAAATAAATGTTTTTATTCAAAATTCAAAATGGGCGGTAAATTTGTATGGGGCTATACCTAAAAATGGGCGTGGCGTCTTGGTTTTAACTCTGGATGACAACGGAAATTTTTTAACCCAATTGGGAGCGAGTACATTCATAAATTATTACTATTTTTAAACAAAAAATCAAAAAAAATCGATAAGTTTGTATGGGAGCTATACCTAAAAATGGGCATGACACTCTCATTTTCGAACTTAATCTAGTCGTTGCCGAGAAAAGCTTAAGTTTAAAATTTCAGTTAAATATCTTTAAAACTAAGCGAATGAATCGCATAGCAACAAACAGACGGACATGGCTAGATCGATTCGTCTCATCGAGCTGATCAAGAATATATATACTTTATGGGGTCTCCGATGCCTCCTTCAATGCGTTACAAACTTTTTGACAAACTGAATATAAAAGAGGGGGTTAAAAAGTTATTGAAGATTTATATGCTATCGCAACAGATGGTACCTTGTGAAGGGTGATTTTAAGAGCTTGAGAACTTTTTAAAAAAAAAAACTTTTAGCATAAAATTTGCAAAGTCTCATCGGTTCTTTATTTGAAACGTTAGATTGGTCCATGACATTTACTTTTTGAAGATAATTTCATTTAAATGTTGACCGCGGCTGCGTCTTAGGTGGTCCATTCGGAAAGTCCAATTTTGGGCAACTTTTTCGAGCATTTCGCCCGGAATAGCCCGAATTTCTTCGGAAATGTTGTCTTCCAAAGCTGGAATAGTTGCTGGCTTATTTCTGTAGACTTTAGACTTGACGTAGCCCCACAAAAATAGTCTAAAGGCGTCAAATCGCATGATCTTGGTGGCCAACTTACCGGTCCATTTCTTGAGATGAATTGTTCTCCGAAGTTTTCCCTCAAAATGGCCATAGAATCGCGAGCTGTGTGGCATGTAGCGCCATCTTGTTGAAACCACATGTCAACCAAGTTCAGTTCTTCCATTTTTGGCAACAAAAGTTTGTTAGCATCGAACGATAGCGATCGCCATTCACCGTAACGTTGCGTCCAACAGCATCTTTGCAAAAATACGGTCCAATGATTCCACCAGCGTACAAACCACACCAAACAGTGCATTTTTCGGGATGCATGGGCAGTTCTTGAACGGCTTCTGGTTGCTCTTCACTCCAAATGCGGCAATTTTGCTTATGAGAAATGAGCCTCATCGCTGAACAAAATTTGTCGATAAAAAAGCGGATTTTCTGATTTTGATAATAATTTTGATTTTGGTAATAAAATTCAATGATTTGCAAGCGTTGCTCGTTAGTAAGTCTATTCATGATGAAATGTCAAAGTATACTGAGCATCTTTCTCTTTGACACCTTGTCTGAATCCCGCGTGATCTGTCAAATACTAATGCATGAAAATCCTAACCTCAAAAAAATCACCCGTTAGTTTACTGTTTGACCAATTTTTTCTCGTGTTGTCTGTTCGCAGTATAAATGTTGTTTCCAAAGAACTTATGAAAAATTGAACCTCGAAATTTCGAATTCAGCTTATTATAGGGCTACGTAGGGTTAAATAGTATGAGAGAGAGAGAAATAAATGGTTTAACTTTATACAAATCTATTCTTTATTTTTGAGTCTTTGTGAGAAGGAGTATTTGGTTTCTTAATATATAGGTCACAAGTATTCGTATGTTGGCCCTTTCAATATGGTTTAGATGAAACTTTTTATAAAATTTATTTCAATTTTTTTTAGCTATGTGCAAACCTTATTAAAGTTTCAATTGTTTCCCAAAAACTAGCCAACCATTATATTAAAATTAAAGACTATTTTTCATCCACTTTTCAAATGAAAATATTTGGGTAATGTACGTTTGTGTCCACTATTGTTAAATGGGAGTATATTCGCAGACAAATTTCCATTTGTACATTTTGATGTTTTTGTGTACACTTTTGTTTGTATTTCAATGGTCTTTTAGGTGGGAGAACAATGCACAAGAGTTGCATTCAATAGTTTTGTTATTTTGGGCTTTTAATGGATCAATTGTTCTCGTGCAAAGTATAACATTTTTTAAAGGTATGAATTGCAAACCAGAAACTTAAAAAAAAAAACAAGGAAAAACCTTAACTTCGGTGGAACCGAAGCTTAATATTCCGTCACACGTATTTTGAACATTTACATGAAGTTATTTTTAAAACATTAATAGCAAAGGCCAATTAATCGATTTCAATAAAATTTTTGAATATATAGTATGATCCAAATTTCAGTGTTTTATTCGATTTTTAAAAAAGTAGAATAAAACGTGAAAATGAAAATAGTTATTATTTATGAAAATAGTTCTCATTTATGGATATACTCACTCCAATCTGGGTAAAATCACTTTTACTTTCATCCTATATAACATATAGATCCATGCAAACTCACCTTCCATTTTTATATTTTAAAAAAAAATGATCAAAGTTTCGTGTGGCGTGTATTTGAGCTTCAGTGCTACCGAAATTAACGATTTTGTTCGTTTTTCTCTCAGTTTTGGTTTCAATAACAATCGTGTTGCGTTTGTTGAAGTGAAAAAGAAACAACACCAGAGGAAAACAAAAAATATTCGATCTTCTTTAGACTTGCAAAACTACATACGAAATAAGTTGAAAGAATTTCCATCTCTTTTACTCATATGTTTCATTACTTTTTTCCAAATGTACACTTGTTTGCTAGTTTTAGTAATTTTATCATGTTCACCGACATTGTATCAAGACATTGTATCAAGAGTACTACGTTAATTTAATATAATCATTAAAATGAAAGCTACTCTTCATTTGATAAATATCCCAATAGCTCGGGAAGAGACAATTGTCGTTTTCTGAAACAAACAAAACGTATTGAGTCTTTAAATATGTTGAAAATGTACATAGTTCAAAGTGCAATTCTTAAAAATATACATTTAACCAATTGATTTCAATAGTGCAGGGAATACATTTTTAAATATTTTATTTATAATAACCCGTTACCGCCCCCAAAATAAATATACTCGTATAATAAAAAAAAGTAAGTCATACAGTTTTAATTAGAAATATACACATACCAACGCAATGAAATACCCACATGCGCATTCGAAAACCGGGTAAAACAATCAATTCGCAAACATAATCACATGTGGGGACTTATCTCTGACAGGATATCAGTGAATATAGCAGCTCAGCTCCATATCTTGGTGACACCCTTCATGAATTTTCAATGCATTACCATTTCTTTCTTTCTCTTTCGCTCTCCTTTTTCTATTTCGCTCTCTGTTTTATTCATTCGTTACACCCTCTCACCCACATCGTCAGTTAAAAAAACATTCTGCTTAGAACACGTTTTTAAGGACACTTTCGTTATTAGTTGATTTCCTGTTTAAATAAAATTGCTGTTGTTGTTCTTGTTTGTGGTTTCGTCGCTTTCAAATATTTACACAACATATTTAAATAAAGCGTGACTTAACTTGTTGTTTATGTTTTTGTACTTGGTTGACAAGCAAAGCTCCTTATTTAACTTTCTCCTTGGCGTATCAATTTGGGCCAAAATGTTTGAGCTTTTAATTATTTGTTTGTGTCGCGTTTCTTACGTTATATTTACTTCTAATTAAAAAGAATTCCATAACTTGTCGCCTGAACTCTCATTATTAAAATTATCTTTAGATCACTTAAATTTTTATTCAATTTACTTTGACATTCGCGCTTTAATTAAAAACCAACAGAGTTTGTATTTTTATCCGAGTTGTTTTTTTTTTGCTTTTGATTTTTCTTTTGTGTTTTTTATATAAGAATATGTGCATGTATTTATGTACAAGTAAATATATATGTAAATATGTACATATATATTCTTTACTTTGTTGTTAATTTATATTACTCTGGGCATGGAATGCGCATTAGCCGATAAATCACAACGCATTCTGAGCTACAAACACACAGCATACTTCTATATAATTCAGCTGCATTGTCTACATTTCCACGAATCGCATTGAGAGCTTTAATTTATTACACAAAACGTTGCACTTGCCAGCAGAGCACGCCATTTAATATTAAATAGCACAATTATCGACAATCATGTGGTGCATGTCCTTTTGTGCGTGAACCGTGAGGAGGAAGTGTTTTGATTTGTGCCACATTGTACTTGCCTTTAATGAAATACTGTTTCCAAAGAGCGTCTATAATCTGAATATATCTATATGTCTACTTATATAAAAAAAAAAAGAAATGTTTGTTTGTTCGTTTTGAATAGGCTCCGAAACTACTAAACGATTTAAATTCTTTCACCGTTGGCGAGCTACACTATTCCCGAGTGACATAGGCTATGTTTCATTTTCAAAAAATTAGGGATGCTTACTAAAACTTGAATAATCTAACCCAAGTTGTAAAAAATAAACAAAAAACTTACTTTAATCGAGTGCGTTGCGAAATAAAATTCACATTTTTTATACCCGTCACACACAGTGTGGAGGGTATTATCATTTTGTCAGAAAGTTTGTAACGCATTAAAGGAGACATCTTAGACCCTATAAAGTTTATATATTCTTGATCAGAACGACGATACGAGTCGATCTAGCCATGTCCGACATCTGTCTGTCCGTCTGTCGCTTTGTCTGTCTGTATTTATGCGATTCATTCGCTTAGTTTTTAGGATATTGACCTGAAACTCGGAACTTAAACTTTTCTCAGTCCTAAGCAGTTCAAGTGTTTAAATCAAAGTGCCACGCCCATTTTAAGGCGTAGCCCCCATATTTATGAATGAAGTCACTCCAAGTTGGGTAAAAATACTTCTAATGTCATCCAATGTCAAATCCAAGCTGCCATGCTCATTTTTAGCTATAGCCCCCTTACAAATCTAACGCCCGTTTTCGAATTTTTGTATAAAAATAGGTATTATTTATGAGACTTTTCACTCAAATTTATGTAAAAACACTTCTAATGATATCCAATAACAAAACCAAGGTGCCACGCCTATTTTTAGCTATAGTCCCCATACAAACTTATCGATTATTTTCGAACAAATGTATGAAAAAGTAATTATTTTCGAATATATATTTATAAATGTATATATGTTAAGCTACTGATGATCACACTAAACTATTCAAAGATTCGTGTGACGAGTATTTAAGCTTCGGTTCCACCGAAGTTAAAGTTTTTTCTTGTTCTTTACTAATGTGGTGTGAGCGGGCGGTCAAGAATAGTACCACAGTAGGCTCAGCTTGACGTAAGAGTCGTCTAAAGAGCGAATCCTCGATGTTAGGTTGGTCGTTGGAGTGGTTAACAATGATGTTCAACAAAGAACCCGTGAGACACACACGGAACAAAGTGTACCAAATGCAATGATGGCTAGTATAAACGAAAGTACTCCAGGTGGCATCCACAGATGTGTTAATCCACCCGTGGATAAGTCCGCGGTAAGGGTAAGGATTCTGGAGGCCCCAACTACCGTTAGACCATATAAAAAAGACGATCTCCGAAAACGATACAAGGATCACGACATACGTATGTGCACCTGGAACGTCCGAACCCTTAACAGGGATGGTGCAATAGAAGAAGTTAATACCACTCTTAACAACTTCAGAGCAAACATCACTGTTATCCAGGAAATGCGATTGACTGGCCATGGTTGCATAAACTTATCAATCTGTGACATCTACTAAAGTGGTCATGAGAGGCAACACATATTTGGATGTGGCTTCGTGGTTGGTAGTAAACTACGCCTTTTATGTGTTGTACACGCCCCGACAAATGTTAAAGATGAGATGGAGAAAGACGAATTCTATGAGCGATTAGAAAGCCTCTACGATCGCTGCCCCAAGCATGACATCAAAAAATGTCATCGGTGATTTCAACCCACAAATTGGGAGAGAAGAAATCTTTCGCCCTACCATCGGTAAATTTGGCCTACATGACACCACCAACAGTAATGGAGAAAGGCTAATCGACTTTGCTGCGGGCAGAAACATAATCATAAGTAGTACCAGATTCCCACAGCTCGAGATTCATAAGGATCTCGACGGAGAGACGGACAGACAGACGGACATGGTCTAAATCGACTCGTCTCATCGAGCTGATCAAATAATATATATACCATATGGGGTCTCCGATGCTTTTTTAATGCGTTACAAACTTTCTGACAAACTTAATATACCTGTTTGAACTAGTGTAACAGGTATAAAAATGACTATTTCACATCTTTTTCTTATAGGTGCGGCATGAGTGGGCATGGTTCCATCTGTTTCAAATTTTAAACAGTTACTACACACACTATTACTAAGAACTGTACGATGTTTCAACTCTCTACCTTCAGGATTAGACTTTATGCCAACAAATCGGGCTTTCCGTCCAGTGTGCGATATTTAATATTTTTTAACCTACATGAATTGCTAGAGACCAACGGTAATTTACTTGTAGAATTACATTTATTACTAAATGGAATAAACTTATCAAAACAATTAAAAATAATTGAATAAAAAGTATTTTACGCCATCTCAATTTTAGAGCAGACCTCGAGAACTGGCCAGTTTTAGCGTCTTTAGCGAACTTCGTTTTCTTGAAACATCTAACTCGATGATCAGAGTAACCATTTCGACTAGTACGATGGACATTATTAAGATGAAACGAAAGCTGCAAAGTCGGGTGATAACTACTCTCAGGTCAATATCTTTACAATTTTCCGAGTAAAACGCCCGATTTTTTTGCCATAAAGTCTAATCCTGAAGGTAGAGAGTTGAAACTTCGTATAGTTCTTAGTAATAGTGTGTATAGTAGTTAACTGTTTAAAATTTGAATTAGATCGGACCACGCCCACTCATGCAGCCCCCTATAAGAAAAAGTTGTGAAATAGTCATTTTTTGATTTAAAGCTCTCTGATTTCATTTTTAATGAACTGCTTCTCAAAATTTATCACAATATATTATTTAAATTTTAGTATAATATATTGTGATATTTTTATACCGCTTGAGCACATCTTCCTGAATATTAGGAATATGGTTTAATAAATTTTGCAAAGAAACTTCAGCATTGGTTTCTGTCACTAATATATCTTTGGGCCTGCATTCTAATTTGGCATGCTGTACCTTTTAAAAGAAGGATAAATATCACAAGAATTTTTTTCCATGTCTCGTATACTATGTTATTATACTGCTTTTTAGAAAAAGAATTCTCCCGAAAAAATGCTAGAGCTTCATGTGGTGTAAGCGGAACTGGATCGAAGGAAAATATTTTTCTTTTTATATATAGCTTTGACTTTCTTCGTCTTTCATATATTTCCTGAGCACTATTAACGTGTCCTTGTCGTTGGACTTGTTAGCTGAAACTGCTGCCGCGTGAAGCAGATAAGGTGCGGAATTATGTATTGCCAAATCGGAGGCTAATTTTTTTTAATCTTGAGCCTGCTTCCGAATACCCTAGATGGGGACGTCCCATTTTACTTTGAAAATGTGTGGCATGTCTTTCAGGACCCAGTTCAATTGAAGATTCCAACGAAAGCCACTGTGAGTGCTTCATTTTAAAATTGGAAACATTTCGGCCACATTTTGGCAAATATTTTCGCATGTAATTGGGAAAACTTTTGGCTTTTTGATTAATTTAGTCTCTCTTATTTAAGTCAATATCATCCAATCCGACTTGACCGAAAATCCACTCAGAAATTGCATCTTCTGTCCTCTTGTTGCTCCATGCTTCGAGCAACTGAAAATTGGTGAAAATAACAGTTGCTGCAATAAATTTATTATTCCGAAAACCCCGAAATTTGCCCAAATCTCAATAAACTGTATATTTTTATTCAAAACAAGAGATATTTACTTTTTGGCACAGATTGGCAGGGAACTAGTTCTAACTACTCCATAATTCACGAACACTGAGTTATACTTTTCAACATAAATCGGCTTAACAACACAAGTCACATAAGCAACAAATAACACAAATTAAAAAATTCTTACTTCGGATTTTTATTAAAAATACCTTGCTCTTCATTATCCATTTCAAATATAATTAAAAGATAATTACTGTTAAAAATTACACAGCTTTAAACTTTTAAAAGTTTTCGCACGTGGCAAACGTAAACAAAGAGTTGATATTATATTTGACTTTGACGCCCTGGTACAACACCAGGTTCGCAACTCTACTTGTTTAATTTATCGATTCAGTGTGTTTGGAATATCTATTTTCAATATTTAAAATGAAAATCACAAAAAATCGGACTTTCCGTCCAGTGTGCATCGTTTTGAAATCTCATTTCAAATTAACGAAACCAGATCGGGTCTGGTATCCTGTGTTAATAATTAAACATTTGTATATTATTTAATTAATAAAAATATCGGCCCAGTAAAAACATATAGACACAGACAGATATCTATTATTGTAAAAGTTGATAATTTTATATGAAAAATTCAAATTTGCGCTGTTAGTTGGGGTTATATGCTACGAGAGCGATGAAACCTGTTTATTAAGACGGGCGCACGGACAACAGACCGACAAGGCTAAATCGATTCCACTCGTCGAACTGATCAAGAATATAAATGATTTATGGAGTCAACGATGCATCCTTCGTTACAAACCCTTGTACTAAACTTTCCAAGAAAATATTTGTACTAGAGTTTTTGTTTTTCTTCTTTTTATTGGAGGCCCTTCAATAACATATACATATATACATTTTTTTATCATAATTTGAATAGGAAAAGAGCACCTGGGCCTGGCTAAATTGTTTAGTGTAATGTTTATACGAGTATGGTAGAAATAAACACAAATTTTCTTTCTCTAGTGTCTTTTTCCCCGTTTCACTGCATATAGATATGTAGACAGAAAATAAAGAGTAGAATTTTTTACGCAATTTTCTTTACCTTTTTTATGGTAATTAATTGTGATGGAGTGGCTTGTATATATTTCCACTGACACATTCAAAAGCCACATTTGTCTAGAATTGCGGTTAAAATGAATATAACAAACAAAAATATTAATTTCGAAATGACCGAAGCAATAATACCAGCCACTCGGTTATTCAATCATCTTACGTTGCTACTTAAACAATAAAGGTATGAGCACCAGTGGCGTTCAATGCTCTTCATACGATAAGCATGTATAAAATTAAAAGATAAAAAAATTATTTTGCCAAAAAAAAAAAAAAAAAATTGTGGTCTTTGTTTGGGTGCTGAATGCCCAATCTTGACTACATTATCTTATAAAAATGTGTTGTCGATGGAAGCCTGTTTACCATTTTTAAAATATGAATACATATATAAACATTTTTTCTTATAAAAATTCAAAAAAATGGGCAATAGTTTTTTAAGCGGAGATACCCAAAAGAGAGAGCGTGGAATCTTGATTTTCGACATAAAAAGCAGTTTTTTGTCAAGAAATGCTTTAGTTTGATATTTTAAGTCAAACTGCGGCAAAGAGACGGACATGGATAGGTCGGTCTCGAATATGGTATACTTCAAAGTGTCTCCTTTGATGCGTTACAAATTTTCTGACAAATTTATATTAGCCGTTGTCACTTAGTGTGAAGTATATTTTTTAGTCAATTGAAAAAAGTTTTAGCGTCATAACTTTTCCCGTTTCTCGTTTCCCGTTCTGTGGAACTGGTATAAGTTAAAATTTTGTTTTTTTTAATTTTGCTCATCTCGTTGTAGTCTTTGTTGTTGTCCCATCAATGTGTTATCATCAGTCTGCCTGCACTTCTGCACCCATTTTAAAAGTTGGCAGCCAAAAACTCAGCACCAAAGTCAGTTGAGACAAAAGCTATTAACGGAATTAAAAATGCATGAAGCTGAAAATGTTCCATGGACGAATTTGACAAACTTCGAAGGTGGGCGCAAAGGTGCGTAGAATTTTTGATCTCCCATTTTGCTAATTAGAATTTCAGTTCTGCTTCTTCTGCGTCTGGACAAGGTTCCGTTAAAGTTCTATTTTATTATTTTGTTTTTTTTGTTTAAGTTTTATTGACCGTGTTTGCTATGAAGGGAATGTAACTTTGTTATTAATTGTTTGTTGTTTTTATTATTTTTAGCTTTGCACAATTGGCATCTATTCAGATGGCTCCAAAGCCGCATGATTTACTTTGATGCACTTTGCCAGCGTCAATTGCGCTGGGTTGGAGGGTGGAGTCTTAGCATCTTAATTTGTGTTTAGCTCGCAACTGAAGTTTGCTTATTCTTGTATTCCATTCGATGTGCACAACCGGCATTTGAATTTTTCTTCTGAATTAGAATTGAGTTCGCTTGAAAGTTTTATTAATTTAGCATTCCTTTGGTCATTCATTAGGTTCTCAGTTAATGTTGCTTAATTGACGGAGTTAACATGTCATTCTCACGACTCCGCATTAAACTGGCTCGAGACTCGATTCTGTAAGGCTATTCATATGTCTAATTCATACGACTGAACATTGAACTAGTTGTAGGAAACTATAATTCTTTTCTAAGTATATTTAAATACGTTTGTTCACCAAAATAGTAGTGCTGTGCAGTTTAAAGCTTTTAGCTATAAAATCAAATGATAAATGCAACTTTCACATAAAAACGTACAAAATTAAAATTTTTAGAGATTTTAAAAAAATATACACTTTGCTAACTTTGGGATAGATAGATAGATAGATATATAGATAGATAGATAGATAGATATGATAGATAGATAGATAGATAGATAGACAGACAGACAGACAGACAGACAGACAGACAGACAGAAGTGACTATGAGACAATACAGTTCCCATACAAGTAGCGCATAATACGAAGTTTTGATTTCACCAAATCTCGTATATAAGACCTGCTGCATCAAGCAGGTAGAGTCTATTCAAAACCAGCCCGCACAGTTCAGGAAAGAGCGTAGTTTGTGGGTTTTTAAACAAAACAAGGAAGAACGGTAACTTCGGTAGAACCGAAGCCTTAATTCCCGTCATACGAATCTTTATAGAGTTTATGTGTTATCATCAGTGGTCACGCAAGTTTACACACAATAAAAATCAACCATAAAGCCCCTATACAACTTTACCGCCCATTTTCGAATTTTTGAATGAAAATAAGCATTATTAATGAATGTATTCATTTCAAATTGGGTAAAGCACCTCTTGTATTACCCAATGGGCCCACACAAACTTATCGATTATTTTGGAACTTTTTTAGATATCTGTATATTTTGCTTTAAATTTGATACCAATATTGTGTCTATACTTGAATTGCATCACACTATTAACCCCCTCCCATCCAATCTCGAAGTCTTATCTAAGCAACGGTTGACAACACATAAACACAAACACAAGCTTCGGCTCCACTGAAGCTAACTTTTTTTCCTGATTTTTTTCTTTTTTAATTATATGGCAATAACTCATTTGACTACGAATTGAACCTTTCCACCAATATTTTCAAGACAAACGTTTTTTTTTATACCTTTCACACATAATGTGAAACAGGTATATTCAGTTTGTCGGAAATTTTGTAACGCATTGAAGGAGGCATCGTAGATTTTATAAAGTATATATATTCTTGATCACATCAACGAGACGAATCAACTTAGCCATGTCCCTCCGCGATTTATTCGCTCAGTTTAAAAGATATTGGGTTGAAATTTGAAACTTAAGACTTTCTAGGTCCTGTGTACTTTCTATATTCAATTCAATGTGCCACGTCCACTTTTAGGAATAGCCCCCATACAAACGTACAACATTTTCTCAAGTTCTTATATAAAACAAGAAAAAACGTTTACTTCGGTAGAACCGAAGCTTAAATACCCGTCACACGAATCTTTAAATAGTTTATGTGTAATCATCAGTGGTCACCTAAGTTTACACACAATATTAATTTAAAAATTTTGAGCTAAAAATACAGATATGTATAACAACATATTTCTCGAATAAATCCGGAAACGGGCGGAAAGGTTGTATGCAAGAAACACCTGAAAATGGGCGTGGCACCATGATATTGGAAGAGTTTTTACCCAATATGGAGTAAATTCAAGAATAAATAATAACCATTTTCATACAAAAAATCGAAAATGGTCCGAAAGTTTGTATGGGGGCTATGCCAAAAAATGGGCGTGGCACATCTGATTTGACATTGGATGACATTAGAATGTTTTCAGCCAAATTGGAGTGAATATATGCATAAATAATTAGTATTTTTTTACAAAAAATCGTAAAAATCGGAAAAAATGGAAAGTTTATATGGGGGCTATGCCTAAAAGAGGGCGTGGCATTTTGGTTTTGACACTGGATGACAAAAGAAATGTTTTTACCCAATTGGGAGCGAATACATTCATAAACAATTACAATTTTTATACAAAAAATCAGAAAAAAACGGTAAGTTTGTATGGGGGCTATACCTAAAAATGGGCGTGGCACTCTAATTCTCGAACTCATAATAGTCGTTGCCGAGAAAAGCTTAAGTTCCAAATTTCAGCTTAATATCTTTATATCTTCAACGAAAAAGATGCTTAGAAATATACAGACGGACAGACAGACAGACAGACAGACAGACGGACAGACGGACAGACAGACGGACATGGCTAGATCAACTCGTCTCGTCGAGCTGATCAAGAATATATATACTTTATGGGGTCTACGACGTCTCCTTTAATGCGTTACAAACTTTCAGACAAACTTAATATACCCTTCACACTATGTGTGGCGGGTATAAAAAGTTTAGTTAAAGAGCTAATGACTTCAAATATGGTTCAAATGCTTCTTATATCAAGCGAAATCGTCAGTTTAAAATGGGCTCAGATCGGGTCACGAGTTTCTATTTTTTTAAGAATATTTTTAAATTGTTTAGTATTTTAAGACAAAATTTAATACAAATGCTGCACACGAAGATTTATCCACGTCAAATGATTTGTGTCAGGTATATAAGCTTCGGTTCATCTATGCTACATCTATGTATATATAAAAGCTTAAATAACCGTCACACGAAGCGTTTTTAAATCGCAAAAAATGGTAAGTTTGTATGGGGGCTATATCAACAAATGGGCGTGGCGCCTTCGTTCTGACATACAAACTGCCTAGGAGCACAAAAAGCTTAAGTTTAAAGTTTCAGGTCAATATCTTTGAAACTATCTAAGAGAAACGCATTGCAACAGACAGACAGACAGACGGACAGAAACAAGGACAGACAGACGGACATGGCTAATCGATTCGTCTCGTCGAGCTGAGCAATAAAATATATACACTTTATGGGGTCTCCGATGTCTCCTTTAATATGTTACAAACTTTCCGACGAACTGATAATACCCTTCACACTATGTGCGGCGGGTATAAAAGGGAAAATAAATATTTTTTTACAGAACTCACATTATTAATTTTATTTTCAAGAAATGTCAGTCTAATCATCGTTTGATGGGTATTTAACCTTCTGTTCCACCAAAGTTAAATCTTTTTTTTGTTTTTATCAATTCTTAATATGTCGATTATATCAGATGGCGATTCAATTTCTTCACGCAATGTTTCAAAACGAGTAGGCACTTTAAATATTTAATGCTTTTTGTACTTACCACACATAGTGTGAACGGATATTTTCATTTAGTCAAAAAATTTTTTTAAGTCAGTAAAGGAGGACCCTGCAATGTATATAAAGGGTGATTTTTTAAGAGCTTGAGAACTTTAAAAAAAAAAAAAAAAACGCATAAAATTTGCAAAATCTCATCGGTTCTTTATTTGAAACGTTAGATTGGTGCATGACATTTACTTTTTGAAGATAATTCATTTAAATGTTGACCGTGGCTGCGTCTTAGGTGGTCCATTCGAAAGTCATTTGGGCAACTTTTCGAGCATTTCGCCCGGAATAGCCCTTCGGAAATGTTGTCTTCCAAAGCTGGAATAGTTGCTGGCTTATTTCTGTAGACTTTAGACTTGACGTAGCCCCACAAAAAATAGTCTAAAGGCGTCAAATCGCATGATCTTGGTGGCCAACTTACCGGTCCATTTCTTGAGATGAATTGTTCTCCAAGTTTTCCCTCAAAATGGCCATAGAATCGCGAGCTGTGTGGCATGTAGCGCCATCTTGTTGAAACCACATGTCAACCAAGTTCAGTTCTTCCATTTTTGGCAACAAAAAGTTTGTTAGTATCGAACGATAGCGATCGCCATTCACCGTAACGTTGCGTCCAACAGCATCTCTTGAAAAAATACGGTCCAATGATTCCACCAGCGTACAAACCACACCAAACAGTGCATTTTTCGAGATGCATGGGCAGTTCTTGAACGGCTTCTGGTTGCTCTTCACTCCAAATGCGGCAATTTTGCTTATTTACGTAGCCATTCAACCAGAAATGAGCCTCATCGCTGAACAAAATTTGTCGATAAAAAGCGGATTTTCTGATTTTGATAATAATTTTGATTTTGGTAATAAAATTCAATGATTTGCAAGCGTTGCTCGTTAGTAAGTCTATTCATGATGAAATGTCAAAGTATACTGAGCATCTTTCTCTTTGACACCTTGTCTGAATCCCCGTGATCTGTCAAATACTAATGCATGAAAATCCTAACCTCAAAAAATCACCCGTTATTATTCAAAATAATATATATACACATATATCAGGGGTGAAAACTTAAACCCTTTCACTAGAGTTTTGAGTTTTACATTTTAAATATAGTTGTAAGGTTTCATTTTCAGTTTGGCGGATCGCAAATTAGTTTTTTTTTTTATAGAAACTAAAAATTTTAAAAAATTGGCTGGCGTATGGAATCAATAAAACAGTCAAAGTATCGTTGTAATGGTATATTTTTTCAGTATTTACACCAAAATACTTACCCACCAAAACTCGGTGTCACCCTTATATACATATATATATATATATATATATACACTGGTGAATAAGGTGGTTGCGGAACGATATTAGTTGGATTTCATCAGCAATGTCTCATAGTTAATCGACGGTGTGCATGCACTAATTCTTTTACTTTTTGGATGTGAGCATCGTCCGTTAAGGTCGTGATCGAGGTCTACCAGCTCAAGACCCCGTAAGCCTTCTTCAACATTTAAAACGTTTCTGAAAGTATTTACTTCATTCAGAAAACAAAATTTAATCGCACTTTTTTTTGACCAATTTCAGACATTGTACAAATCGCCAAATTCCCTTTTTGTGTCGCACAAAAACAAGAGTAACTCAAACACTAATGAATATTTTGACATATAATTTGGCATGGAAGTCAGTAACAGTTGTACCAACTTAAAAATTTATATTGAGCGAAACTATAGTATACCCGCGTAATTTAAGTCTAATATCAATGAAATAATATCAATCGGTCAAGATTTAAAGATATTAAATTGAAATATTGTGCTTAAGTTTTTCTCGTTAACGACTAAATTAAATAAAAATAGCACCCATACAAATCTACCGCTTATTTTCGAATTTTTATAAGAAAAGAGGGAAAATCTGTTTTTTAACCATAAACCAAGATTTTGTGGTTGTCCCCAAATTCTAAGTATTCAGTTTTCTTTTGGTCGACCAGAGCTACAACCTCCTCCATAAGACTTCCCAGCTAATTTAACTTTTATGTTTTAATCTTTAAAGACTTTTAATTCATCAGCGTACAATAAGTAATTTGAATAAAGGATGCAATTCTTTATATAATAATCACAAATATACACAAAAATTTAATTCGTAATTTTGTCATGGAAATCAAATTTGGGGAATGTTTAAATTTGTAGTTTAAACAAGTAGTATGCGACCAAAAATATCTCAAGGTTTGAATAGGTTGATGAGTTCGTAAATGGTAACTCTGTTCTTAACAATTTATGTTCTTCATCGGGTCTTCTACGGCTCTGTTCCTGTGTTACATACATTTAATGAAACTTAATCTACCCTTTTAACCTACCGTTACAGGGCACACAAAAAATGTAACACTATTCCAACGTAAACTCTTGTTTTCCTTTAAAAAAATTTAAATGTTAATATTCAACAAAACGGTTTGCAGTCCATATTGGAGCGACACTTTCGATGTTGCATGTTTTAGTTTATTGTACAGCAAAAATTTTTGTTGGTTCTTTCAATGGATTTACTTGTACAAGGTTTTGTTTGCTGTCGTCGTTTTCATGTTTTGATTTGTAACGCGCCGGGATTCTTTGTTTTTTGTTTTTTTTGTTTTTGTTTTTGGAAATACAAAAAGGACTTAAACCCAAACAACGATAAGATAAAGTTGGAGGACTTTGTATGTATGTGTGTATGAACCAATACACAAACTCTCATACACACACATAAACACATAATCAAGCAGGCGCTTATTGACTTTGTCGTCTAAATTGTCATTTGTACTTTTGCACTCGGCTGCTCCATTCTCGACGTTGAACGCTGCATCGGCTGAAGTGACTCTGCTTCCGTTGAGTCGTCTTTTACTGCCCTCAATCTACCTATTGCAACTACTTCTGCTGCTGCTGCTGCTGCTGTCAATATAACCGGGCTTCTGCAGGCGCTGGCCGTTTGGACCATAGCGCAGCGTGTAGTCTCTGTTTATGTTTCTGGAACACTCCTGGTCATTTCAATTTTGGTCTTTTATGTCAATTTGCCTGCATTTGTACGAGTTTGTGACTCGTTCTGTTTGGCTTTTGTTTGTGTCTGAGTACGTTCACGTATGTTTCATTATTTTGACTTTTTGTTTTCAACTAATAATTTATTACGACACTGATCACTGTTTGGAACACTCGAGCCGAGTGTTTACACCAGCAGGCGATATGTGCGAGACACTCATCTTATCCTATCATCCTCTCTCTTATCCTCAAGCGCCCTTTGTGGAAACACCTTTCACGCTTGCCGCCGCCAAACTACTCTGGCACTGATTTTCAGGCTTAGTTTCTTTGAGCTCAGTTTAGTTGGTTGGTCATTTCCCTGTTACAACTTTGTCTTCTGTGTGACTTTGTTCTGAATTTTGCGTGTTTCGCTTATGTTCTCCCCAACTTTTAACAATACAAACAAATAAAATATCCACTTCGGATTGTGTTGCTGTCGCAAGGAATTAGTATCTACAAGTATGTTAAAAGGTTCATTCATGTACGTTTCAGCATTTTCAGTTGTTCAGATACAAATAGTTTTCAGTTGCAGAGTTTGTTTACTTCGACATTGTTTTGCATTGTTGCGCAACTCATTTGGTGCAATATCAATTTCATTTACAGCTTCACGGTGTCCTCATGAAATTTGTAAAATAAATTGTCATTTGTTTATTGAATAGAATAAAGCACTACACAATTTATTGTTTGTACACTGGATACAGGCAACAAAAACCTTTTTACTCTTAACGAACCTATTAGTATAAATTTATAATATTAAAGAAAACATCAGAAACTCTTCTAAGTGAACACAACATGGGCTAATGTGGAGTGAAAAAGTTTTATTTGATTTTTAAAAATTATATTTCAACTTTAACAGTCAACCTATTCACTACAAATTATAATATTTTTATGAAACTTTCTATAATACGAATTTTTGTTTTTATTTAAGACTTTACAATGAAAAAAAATCAACAACAATGGTACTTCAAAATAATAACTAAAGTTACTTAAGATGCAAATCAACATTTTTACATGTTAAGAAAAATAATAATAAATTATTATTATAAAAAAAACAATAATAGTAATAACAAGCGAAAACGTTAACTTCGGTAGCATCGAAGCTCAAATACACGCCACAAGAAACTTTAATCACTTTACTAAATAAAAAAAATGGAAGATGAGTTTGTATATGGTCCATATGTTATAGTGGCCCGATCCTTGCCATATCGGTAGCATATTCAAAGGAATATATCAATAAAGAAGATTTATTTTCATTAAAAAGCTGAAAAATGGGCGCTAGGTTTGTATGGGGGCCATATGAAAAAATGGGCGTTCCACTTTTCATTTTATATTGGATGGCATTAGAAGTGTTTTTATCCAATTTGTAGTTAATAAATTCATAATTAATAACTATTTTCATACAAAAAATCGGAAAAAGTGGTAAATTTGTATGGGGGCTATATCTAAAAATGGGCGTGGCACCTTGGTTCTGACATGCAAACTGCCTAGGAGCACAAAAAGCTCAAGTTCAGATCAATATCTTTAAAGCTTTCCGAGAAAAACGCCTTGCAACAGACGGACAGACGGACAGACATAGCTAAATCAAATTGTCCCCTTGAGGGGAAAATAAATAAAAAATTTAATATGTTTTCGGATGCCTTTTTTACCATAAAAAAAATTAACAAACAAAAAAAACCTTCACACTGTGTGTGGCGGGTATAAAAATTTCGACCCGCCAAACTGAAAATGAAACCTTGCAACTCTATTCAATATGTATTAGATGGCAACATTGAAGCATTTGGGGTTTTATGTGCATGTGTTTTAATAAGTTTTTTCATTAAAATTATTATTTAATAAACTAAACATGCCAAATATCATACTAACTTTTTGATGCAGATAATTCAGAATTTAAACAGACTTTATTAATTAATAAGTTTTTTTTTTTTATTAAAATTCATTTTAAGGGTTTTTTTAAGCATTCCTCTGTCGAAATTATTAGAGGAATTGAAATCACTCGTTTCGAATTTCGGTCTCATTGGGTAAAGCGGTTTTATCCAAAACTCTGGTGTACGTGTATTCGGTAACTCTCAACTCTGCAACGAAAATCCGTGTTAAGATCTTACTTATTTGTCGAAAGCAGATTAAGACGAAACACTAATCTTATACATTTGAGTTGTAAACAAGAAAAACGTTAACTTCGGTAGAACCGAAGCTTAAATACCCGTCACACGAATCTTTAAATAGTTTATGTGTAATCATCAGTGGTCACCTAAGTTTACACACAATATTAATTTAAAATTTTGAGCTAAAACAACAACATAACAACATATTTCTCGAATATATCTGGAAACGGGCGGAAAGGTTGTATGCAAGAAACACCTGAAAATGGGCGTGGCACCATGATATTGGAAGAGTTTTTACCCAATATGGAGTAAATTCATGAATAAATAATAACCATTTTCATACAAAAATTCGAAAATGGGGGGAAAGTTTGTATGGGGGCTATACCAAAAAATGGGCGTGGCACATCTGATTTGACATTGGATGACATTAGAATGTTTTTAGCCAAATTGGAGTGAATATATGCATAAATAATTAGTATTTTTTTACAAAAAATCGGAAAAATCGGAAAAAATGGAAAGTTTATATGGGGGCTATGCCTAAAGAGGGCGGGGCATTTTGGTTTTGACACTGGATGACAAAAGAAATGTTTTTACCCAATTGGGAGCGAATACATTCATAAATAATTACAATTTTTATACAAAAAATCAGAAAAACACGGTAAGTTTGTATGGGGGCTATACCTAAAAATGGGCGTGGCACTCTAATTCTCGAACTCATAATAGTCGTTGCCGAGAAAAGCTTAAGTTCTAAGTTTCAGCTTAATATCTTTATATCTTCAACGAAAAAGATGCTAGATCGATTCGTCTCGTCGAGCTGATCAAGAATATATATACTTTATGGGGTCTACGACGTCTCCTTTAATGCGGTACAAACTTTCAGACAAACTGAATATACCCTTCACACTATGTGTGGCGGGTATCAAAACTACGTTGCCACTGGTGGCATACATACATCATCACAATCACATATGTGTATATACGAGTATTGAAATTAAAAGTAATCAATTAAAAAAAAAATAATAATAACAATAAAAATCTCCCAGAGAGTTTTGATTACTGATCAATGATTAAGTGATTATTTCCTCATGAGACCCCAGATCAGCAATCATTATTCTTAGCTACTCAATTTTTATACCCTTTACTTGAAGGGTACAGGATATACTTAAATCTCATATAAATTTTATTTTGCATGAATCAAAGAAGCAATTATTGAGTTTTTCTTTGCGGGGCTTCCTCACTTGCTTTGGGTCTGTGTTCTCTAATAATATTTTAATTAAATCAAATTTCCCACTTTAATTAAAGTTTAGAAAATTTTATGAATTATGCAGCAATTAATTTATAGCCATCAGCCAGTTCTAAATTTCATTCATTTACAAAGCCAAAGTTCCGATAGAGTTAATCGAGCCAGCATCGTCTTCATCTGACCGCAGTCTCATTCATTACTTGGTCGACGTTGACTGCTCGTAGTTGACAATGCTCTTTTCATGCACCCATGAATTCATTCATAAACAAATATGACCTAAATTATTCAATTCGTTTTTATTTACTTTTAATTTTTTGATTTGTTGCAATATTCAGCGCCATCTTTTCTTCATTTTAATTGGGTTTGCGTGCGTTTAAAGATCTAGATCGATAGAATGAAAGGGGTTCGTATGTTTGTATATTTATTTATTCTAATTTGACCCGCTTATTTTTTGTAATGAGAATTTCTATTTCTTAAGCTATGTTCTCAACTGCGGATTTCAAAACGTGTTTGTTTCGCTTATATGTGTATGTATGGACTGTTTTAATTGTTTCAAACAATGTCGTCTCTTAAATGATGAATCACTTTTTCATTAAATGTAGAATTTGAGTGTGACCCTCATGTTTTTGTTTGTTGACTTCAGTGCGGTTTTCCTATATTCCAGATAAGTCAAATTATAAAAAAGTTTAATCATAATTGTCGCCTTGTCTTGTTGAAAGCACATCAGTAAATATATACTTGAAAATATTTTTAAAAAGAAAAACCAACGAGATGAATTTGCATTTGTGAAAAATAAATTTGTTTAGTCGTCATTGAAAATTTGGAAACGTTGCCATATTAATAACAATAAAATATTGTCAGTACCGATGGTAGTTAACTCAATACGACCCTAGTGCGATGGATCTTGATTTCTGGACTTAAGCTTTGCGTAGGAACCATGGAACATTAAACTCCGATCTAATGGCAAATGCAAAGTACAGGAATTAAAAAAAACATCTATATAATCTATATGTGTAAGACCGGTTAACTTATGTTACAGTTTTTTGATTGGTTGACTCACTTTTGTTTAAACGCACGTCAAAGATGGACACTAGGTAATAGAAACACTGGCTTGGCTTTCGATTCCGCCGGCAGAGCGCTTTCATCAATTTTGCAATGCCAAGCCCATTTGAAGACATAGCCCACATACAAATTTACCACCCATTTTCGAATTTTGTATGTAAATAGGTATAATTTATAAATATATTCGCTCTAAATTGGGTAAAGACACTTCTTTTGTCATCCAATGTCAAGTCCAAGGTGCCACGCCCATTTTTAGATATAGCCCCCATACATAGTAACCGCCTATTTTTGAGTTTCTTTGTAAAAACATTTATTTTTTTTGAATGAATCCAATTAAAATTTGGTAAAATCAATTCCATTGTCCGCCTAAGTGAACACTTTTAATCGAGCTAATACTAAATAACACAAAGCCTCCATACAAATTTAACCAAATTCATCGTGAAATTAAATCTTAGCCCATGGTGAACATGTTAACTTTTCAAAGTGTTTTGTAACGGGTATTTAAGATTCGTTTCGCTCGAAGTTTACGTTTTCCTTGTTTTTTTTTTTGGCAATGTTTAGCTTTTGGACAGTTGAAACACTGCTCAAATAACGATCGGTTTTGAATTTCTATCATGTTGGAACCTGGTACATCGTTAACATCTAGATTTGCGGAATGGAATAGATGAAACAATTATGAGTTGACACCATGAGATATTTCCTTTTCTGGACAAAATTAAAAAAAAAAACAGTTGTAGTCAATAAAAATTTTTTAAAATAGTTGCTACACGTGTTCATTTTATAAAATATAAATTAGCTACTATGTATTAAAGTCTTAACATATGTTGCATAGGGCGGTTCAAAAAAAGTTGCATGCGCTCACCCCATTCGATTGTTCTATATCGAAAATATGAAGACCCGTAATTTTATACCCTGTACCCAAAGGGTAAAAGGGTATATTAAGTTTGTACGAATGTATGTAACAGACAGAAGGATAGACCCTATAAAGTATATATATTCTTGATCAGCATTGGAAGGGGGAGTCGAACTAGCTATGTCTGTCTGTCCGTCCGTCTGTCTGTCCGTCTGTCATGCTGTCTGCCGTATGAAAACGAATATTTCGGAGACTATAAGAGGTAGAGCTTTCAAAATTGAAACTTAGACTCTCCTAGGCCGTCAAGTGTGCACTTACAAATGGTTTTTGTCTAGACCCATTTGGGAAGGGTACCCCCCTACAAATCTACCCCAAAATTTTGGTGTTTTGCATAAAAACGTCATTGTTTTTCATTCTAGAAAGTTCAAATTTAGTATAAATTATGTTTATGATAGTCCCCAATAAAATATCCCAATATGGGTAGGACCAACAAAAATTTTAGGTATAGCCCCCATACAAATTTATCCCAAAATTTTGGGTTTTTAAATAAAAACGTCATTGTTTTTTTTTTTTAAAAATGTTAATTTAGTATAAATTATGTCTATGATAGTCCCAATAAAATATCCCAATATGAGTAGGACCAACCAAATTTGGGTATAGCCCCAATACAAATTTACTCCAAAATTATAAAATTATAAAATTATAAAATAAAAAGTCATTGTTTTTTATTCTAGAAAATTTTAATTTAGTATAATTTATGTCTATGATAGTCCCAATGAAATAGACGAATATGGGTAGGCCCACCAAAATTTTAGGTATAACCCCCTTCTAAAAATATACCCGATTTTTTAAGTTTTTCTATGAAAATCCAATTCAATGAGGTATGGTAGTAAAATAGAACCTAACTTAAGGTACATATAGTTGGGGTGGTCGAGCATCCTGACTTCAGCGTTCTTCATGTTTTTTTTTTAAATTGATGAATATTAATATTTTTCCGCGAAGCCATTTTTCGCATGTTTCTCTTCATTTTGATGGATAGAGGGACTGAAAATGTATTGAAACAGAACAGCGGCAAAGTGAGTACTTACAGTTATTTATCTACTGTATATAATAAAATATATACATGGTGCTCAAACCAATTCAAAAATAAAAAATTGTCAAACGAAATATCTTTGATTTGGTTCAGCTAGTATCATTTGCCAAATTCAGAATATCACAAAACTATAAGGTTAACTGAATATTCCCCTCACAACTTAGGTCTTTACTCGCAGACCATGTGGTACAGATAATTTACTGACGTAGATCCGATCAGTCCCGATGCTTTCCTTATATGGTGGAAGAAAAATATTTGCAACTTCTTTAAAGCCATTTTTGAAATAGATGCAAATAAAGAGCATGAATATTCTAATTTCGATCTGGCAAAAGCTTTGAAAAGCTGTAAGACTTTGGAAGAATAAATAGAATAGCTGACTTGTTCCAAACAAGAATTATTGGATTTGATGAACCTTCCCAGGTAGAGAATGATATCAATTTGCTCTCTTAGTAAACCTTCGAAGTGTATAACCTTAGATTTGTCTAGACTAAAGAGTAGGTGAATCGAGCTGCAAATTTCGTTAAAAACACGGATGTTATTTGTTTTAGTTTTGTCTAGCGTTTAGTGTTAGCAAATTCAAAAGAAATCATCAGCATATTGAACAAGTATTGCCTTGAACATTTTCATTTTTGTGAATCGTTTTATATGTACAATTTACCTCTCAGTTCTAAGTCAAAACGCTCAACAAAATAATTACATAAAAATATTTTCTCTCCCGAAGAAAAACATAATTAAAATGACTGACTTTTTCCAGCCAAATATTAGTTGCAGTGCAAGTCACAGCGAGGAGGACAGTGCTAGTGCAGCGGATTCAGTTACGACTGCTGAGACCGATTCGCTTAATGTTCAAAACAAGAAGAAAACCTTCGCCGAAATGGGTTTTCACTTATTCAAACTTTGCTTACCATCCACCCGCAAGGAAGACAAAACTTGAGGATTTGCTCTACAAATTTGCGATTGAACGTAAATTTGCGTATTTGACAGTAAAAATCGGTAAGAAGAAATACAAAGTACATCATGAAGTACTGCAATGCTATTCAAAAACGTTCGAGGAGACATCCGGATTTAGTGCAATTAAATTGCCCGAAGACCACGTCACACCACGTGCATTTGAGCTTATTTATGATTGGATGCTGGCCAAGGCAGAGCCACCAAAAAAAACACTGGTTGTGATTTCTTCGAGCTTTTGAAAGCGGCGACTTTCCTTCAAATTGAACAATTGATACAACAGTGCTGGGCTTTTCTCGATAACCGAGATTGGATCACCGAGCATAAAGCGTTTATGCTCTTCATGGAATCGAAGCGTTGCGATGTGGCGTCATGTCATTATGAATTGTTGACTTGCATTGCAAAATTCTTTTTGCAAATTGTTGCCAGCAAAGAATTCATTCAATTCGATATCAATGAACTTCAAATATTGCTGCATTCGAACCATTTTGCCGTTAATAGCGAATTGGAAACATTCTATGCCGTTGTACGTTGGCTCAATTATGATTGGACCGAACGAAGGAATTATGTATTCGCCTTGATTGAGTGCGTTCAATTCGGTCTGGTGCCTCCATGGTTGCTTGTCAAGATACAAAAGTCAACGTTCTTGAATGTGAAGCGTGTAGTGCAGCTTCCGTTAGTGCGTGATCGGATATTGGACGGTATTGCATTTACCACATCGCGTATCTCTTTTGGTTCCGATGAAGACGCTTTCAAGGAGCAAATTAAGAAAATGGGCTTTAAATTGCCAACGGAACGGGAATGGATATACGATCGCAAGTGTTGCTATCATCACAAATTGCAATGTTCGAAAATATCCGAAGTCACTTATGGTGATTTTATCGATTATCTGAAGCAATTGCAAACAAAGCCAATTAATTATTGGTCCGAATTTGAATCGGCGAATGAGGGTCCATGTAAATGTGAATGCAAGACAATCGACAATCACTGACGATCACCGACTATTCATTTAAAATAAAATAAAACTTAATTCATAATGGATGTTGATCGTAGAATAAAAAAAAAAATCCAACAACGAAAAAATAAAACAATATTTTTTATTACTTATAATAGCTAATGTAACAAAAAATATTTTTTTGAAATTAATTAATAAATGATTGGATGTCATTTTATGACCGGTTATAAAGAGAAACATCGTTATCCGGTTACAAAATATTCATTTTCCAGGTTTTTACATTAAGTACATATACGAAAAAGTGATTTTTTCCCATGTATAATAAATGGAAACTTCAGGGGCGTTGAGGCACCATTTAATATAATCTGATTAAAAAAAAAAAAAAAAAGAAAAATAGGGGTCTTCTTATTTTCAATATAGAACATTCCTAGGGGGCGCATAAAAATTTTGTAAAAAATTATTTTCCATACTTTTCCATTTTTGGACAACCCGAATGTTGCAGTTATCTTTGTACTCGCAATTCAAAGTTTAACTTTGACGAAAATTGAAAAGGGTACAAACTAATTATTGTCAATGCTATTGGTAAAAGCAGAATATACTACGAGTATATTTTTTCAAAGTCTCTAAAACATAGATAACTTCAAAGAATTGCAGAAATTTTAATCGAAATAAACTCAATGATGGCAGAGATTCACTCAAAGAAAATGTGTCTTTGACACATCAAAATAATTTCTAATGCGAAGATGTAGGTATCTATTCTTGAAAATCAAACAGTTCCATTGTTGCCAAAATATCGCGATTGAGAGATAGACACACGACCCGCGTGGCATACAATATGTATCTCTAAAGCAGTTTTTCTTATTCTGCGTCAATTTTTCTATCAAGAACAAGTTTACAGCAGAATTATAAGCAGACGACCGACTGAAAAGCTGACAAACATAGAAGGGAGAAGCAGAGCGATTAGCGATTGGGGAAAGAAAGATTCCCCCGAAAGTATATTTATGGTATTTGCATATACTATTTTGCATAACGCAATCGATTGTATCGACTTGGAAAATATGTTTTCAGCAAGTTAAATAGATACATTCTCCTCGTTCAAATTCTTTTCTCTTTTTACGATGCCTATTTGTTTCCCTTGCCATTGATATTGGCAACAATAGAAGATTCACCGCTGCATTTGCATAGAAGTATTACAAACAACTTCGAATTTCTAGATAACTCGCATAGATTATTTGCGAAAATGACTAAGCCAAAAATGATAATTTTAGATACATACTTCAACAGCCGTGCTATCAGATGATTAATTTTTTTTTTTTTTTTTTGTTTTACTTTAATTGTGAGTTTTCAAAATTTCCTATTTCCAAATTAAAACAATTATTTGTTTTCTTGTTCGAATGTTAACTCGTACAAGCAGTAAGAAAACAGAATAATGATAATTATGTTTAGTTGTCGTCTATCGGCAAATAAAATCTTAACAAGATATTTTCATGTTTAAAAAATTTCTTGTACAAGTAAAACGTGCGCTTGACAAACTTTTTAAAGTTGCCAGAAACGAAAGCCGAAAAGAAAAAAAAATCATATAAAAGCTAATAAATATTTAAAATGCAGTAGCAAACTTTTGGCACGTTATTGTTTGAATAAAAATTTCTGCTTGAGATTTTTATCAAGCCTACTTTTTTGTTTACATTTTATCTAGAGGTACTACACTTCTCTTTCTGCCAGCAGAAAATCTGAAATTGGAAATACAGTAGCAGTGATTGACCTTCGTATGAACTTTAATTTTAAGTAAATTGCATCGAATCGGGTTCATCGAATTAGCGGGGTCTTTCTTGCCGAGTCTCATAAATGATTGTATCTCTAATAAACAAATCATGATTTATACGCCGCATATACACGTATAATATTTGGCCACTTTAATTTTCAATAAATTATTATTATTATACGTAGAGATTAAAAATTATTAGAAAACTTCTAATGAAAATAATGCAATAATATTTTATTACCCGCCACATATAGCGTGAACGGGAATATTCAGTTTGTTAGAAAATTATAATGCATTAAAGGAGACATCAAAGACCCCTTATATATATTGTTGATCAGCTCGATGAGACGAGTCGATCTAGCCTGTCCGTCTGTTTATTCCAACGCGATTCATTCGATGAGTACTACAGATATTTCGCGAAAATTCGAAACATAAGGTTTTCTTGGCAACGACTAAGTCAAATTCGAAAATGAAAGTGCCACGCCCATACAAACATATGTTTTTTTTAATTTTGTATGAAGTATATATATGTATTCTATAGAGTATATATATTCTTGATCAGCTTGTCGAGATGTGTCGATATAGCTACATCTTTCTGTCTGTCTGTATGTTGCTGAGCGATTTATTCGCTCAGTTTTAAAGATATTGACCTGAAATTTAAAACTTAAGCTTTTCTAGGTCCGGTGTACTTTACGCTTTTAGGTGTAACCCCAAAAAACATACAGTATTTTGTCAAGTTTTTTATACGATGAAATTTGAAATATGGTACCAATGCTTCTTAAATTAAAAAAATCTTCAGTTTAAATTGGTTGTTCGGACCGCGAATTTATAATTTTAAAGAAATTATTTAATTTGTATAGTATTTTAGATAAGATTTTATACAAATACTCAGCACGAAGATCTAACCACATCAAATGATGAGTGGCAGGTATCTCTCTTGTTTTTTTTTTTTTTAACCCGTCACACTCAGTCACGTTCAGTGTGGTATTATCATTTTGCCAGAAAGTTTGTAACTCATTAAAGAAGACATCCTAGACCCTATAAAGTTTATATATTCTTGATCAGCACGACGAGACGAGTCGATCTAGCCATGTCCGTCTGTCTGTCCGTCCGTCTGTCGCTGTCTGTCTGTACTTATGCGATTCATTTTTTTTTTTTTCGCTTACTTTTAAGGATATTGACCTGAAACTCGGAACTTAAGCTTTTCTCAGTCCTAAGCAGTTCAAGTGTTAAAATCAAAGTGCCACGCCCATTTAAAGGTGTAGCCCCCATACAAACTTACGGTTTTTTTTCCAATTTTTTGTTTGAAAATAGCAATTATTTATGAATGTAGTCACTCCAAGTTAAGTAAAAATACTTCTATTGTCATCCAATGTCAAATCCAAGCTGTCACGCCCATTTTTAGCTATAGCCCCCATACAAATTTAACACCAGTTTTTGAATTTTTGTATAAAAATAGGTATTATTTATGAGACTATTCACTCAAATTTATGTAAAAACACTTCTAATGATATCCAATAACAAAACCAAGGTGCCATGCCTATTTTTAGCTATAGTCCCCATACAAACTTATCGATTATTTTCGAACAAATGTATGAAAAAGTAATTATTTTCGAATATATACGGGTATTTATAAATGTATATATGTTAAGCCACTGATGATCACACTAAACTATTCAAAGATTCGTGTGACGAGTATTTAAGCTTCGGTTTCCCGAAGCTAACTTTTTTCTTGTTTTAAGTTTATTTATTTAAAATGTAAATCACTCATTGGGAGCTCTTTTCAACTCTTTTACAAATTCTATAATTCGAAATACAACAAAAATTTTCAGAAGCCAAAAAATTAGTAAGGTAAACAAAAATTGCAATGCATTTGAGATGAAGAAGATTCGTATTTTTAGCTCTCAAATTTTTTTGAATTAATTAAAATAATAAGACCTACTTTGGTTATACAGTTGCTATTAAGTTCTCGATGTGGATGGACTAAAAACTAAATACATATTGCTCATCAGATATATAATACTACTCCGCCTAAGTCGCTGTTGGTATGTAAAACATTCCCACAAATTGCGAAATTCCTGAGTTTAATACTGAAAAAAATTCTTCTTATCATTCTCATTAGTCATCATTCAATAAAAGAGTTAAGGAAGCTCCCTTCGCTTACGGGGAGGTTCTCTCCGCGATTGTACACAATATCTACACTGCAATAGTGAGGACTATACTAATGGATGGAGACTTGATTAAAGGCTCAGAATGGAATAAATTGAAGAGAATGCAAAGGAGTGTGGGTATGTACATAAGCGGGGTATTAAGCAAGACTGCCACTACACCTTTCCCCCGTCAACATTTGTGACCTATATGTGAAGAAGTTCTTTAGACTTCTAAATCATAACAGAGTACACAGAATGTTCAAAACATAAGGGGACTTTTTGTTTAAATCATTGAACATGTAACACCATCTATTCAACGTTGATAACGTTAGAATAGTAACAGGTCTCACCTTTCAAACATAGCCAACTTCATGTAAATTAGTTGAATGGTTAAAAAGTTACTCGCTTTTTTACTGAACATACTGTGCATGCATATATTTTGACTATATAACATTTTTTTATACCACATAGTGTGAAGGGTATTATCAGTTTGTCGGAAAGTTTTTATCTCATTAAAGGAGGCATCGGAGACCCCATAAAGTATATATATTATTGATCAGCTCGACGAGACGAATCGATTTAGCCATATCCTTCTGTCTGTCCGTCTGTTGCAATGCGTTTTTCACGGAAAGTTTTAAATATATTAACCTCCAAATAATTAAACTTAAGCTTTTTGTGCTCCTAGGCAGTTTTGTATGTCAGAACCAAGGTGCCACGCCCAATTTTGGATATAGCCCCCATACAAACTTACCATTTTTTTTCGAATTTTTTAATGGAAATAGTTGCTATTTATAATGTATTTATTTATGTATTATTTATTTGAAAATTGATTAAAAACACTTCTGATGGACCCAAATATCAGTGGAAAATGGAAGCCCCCATACAATTTACCTCTTCTTCCGATTTTTTGTATGAAAATATATATTATTTATGAATGATTTACTACAAATGGCATCCAATATCAAAAGAAAGGTGCCACGCCCATTTTTTAATATTGCTCCGATACAAACCTAGCACCCATTTTTTAGGTTTTGTATAAAAATAGTTCTTATTTTTGAATATATTCACTTAAATCTGGGTAAAATCACTTCCACTTTTATCATATGAATGTGCTACAGATATGACAAGGATCGGGCCACTATTACATATAGAACCCATACAAACTCACCTTCCATTTATTTAATTTTTTAAAAGAAAATTATTAAAGTTTCGTGTGGCGGGTATTTAAGCTTCGGTGCTACCGAAGTTAACGTTTTTTTTTTTTTTTAATTTGAGAGAAAATGTCTGATTACATATGTAATACAGTTTTGAAATGTATGTATATTCATACATATGTATATTCATCGTAAATGAGAAGGCGCAAAAGTACATTTTCGAAATTGATGTTAAATAAGCAAATTTTATTTATAAAGAGTTCCTTCTTAGGAAAACCTGAACCTTTTTAGCTGATTAAATGCCATAATTTTCTATTGGAATATTTTTACCCAACTTATTATAATTACCATAATTTGATCTTTAAATGTTTATTTAAAAAAAAAAAGAAAAAAGAAAAATTTACATTTACGTATACGTATACAGAATGAAGGTGCCACGCCTATTTTAGACATAGCTCTCATACCATTCTACCGCCCATTTTCGAGTTTTTGTATGAAAATAGATATTATTTATGTATATATTACACTTCTTATGTCATCCAATGTCAAATCCAAGGTGCCATGCCCATTTTTAGGTTTAGCCCCCATACAAATTTACGCCCATCCTAATTAAAATTTGGTAAAATCAATTCCAATGTCCACCTTAGTGAACACTATCGATATGATAAGGATCGGGCTAATATAACATAAAGCCTCCATATAAATTTAACCAAATCCATCGTGAAATTTAATCTAAGTCGCTGGTGAACATATAAACTATTAAGAATGTTGTGTAACGGGTATTTCAGCTTCGGTTCCATCGAAGTTAACGTTTTTCTTGTTTCTTTTTTTTTTGGAATATGAATATGAAATCTGACATTCGAATTTCGATTTTTTTGTGGCGTTATGTTGGTACTCATATCTCTCACTTATGCCGACAAGCTCGGCCATTTTGAATGTTCACTTAATTGTTGACAGCTGCTTTGCTTGCACGTGTTTTGGATCGTCTTCGATTTTTACCTATTCAAAAAAATGGATCAAAGAACCTGTATCAAATTTTTTTTCTGAATGGAATAAATGGAATAAAAATGTTGAAGAAGGCTTATGGGGACCGAGCTCTACCAAAATCAACAACATTTGATTGGTATAAATTGTTGAAAGAAGGTTGCGAACGTGTTGAAGACGAAGAGCTCCTGATCAACCATCGACCTCAACGGACGATGCTCACATCCAAAAAGTAAAAGAATTAGTGCTTGCACACCGTCGATTAACTATAAGAGACATTGCTGATGAAATTGGCGTATCGAAAGGATCAATTAATACAAATTTGAACTGCGATCTGTACTTTTCTGTCGCAGTAAAAATAAAGAAATTATCGGTGGTTTTGTATGGGTAAAGCACAGATTAGCAAAAAAACACGACGCGATATCATAAAATGGACTACAGATTTGACAGATCAGTTGTCGAAATCGAGAATGGATAGCTTTATAACGCTGAACTCTACATCGTTTAAATAGTATTTTATTCCTCTATAGAAGGATATCCTACAAGTGATGAAATACAAAAAGATGCATTCATTTTGCAGTGTAATCAAAAAAATTATTAATAAAACATTTTAAAAATAATTATTTTGAAACTTATGTATATATTAGTATTAAACATTTTAAAAATACATAATTTAAAATGGGTTTTAAAAGGATATATTAAGTTTGTGCAAATGTATGTAACAGGCAGAAGGAGACATGGAGAGTCGATCAAGCTATGTACGTCTGGCATGACAGACGGACAGACCGACCTAGCTAGATCAACCCTCCTTTCAATGCTTATCATACATATATATACTTTACAAGGTCTATCAAGTCCCTTTCTAACTGCTACATACATTTTCACAAACTTAATATACCCTTAGGGTACGGGGTATTAAGTTGTACAGAAACTGGTGGCTATGTGACTCAAACTGAAATATTTCAAACATCTTTCTTTTTAATAATATATAATGTTTTTGTACAATTTTTTCCTTAATCATAATTTAAATTTATAAGAGTTAAGCTCATACGAACCATAATCAAATCATAAAATATAACTAATAATATTTCGTGTGCAAAGAGAGCTCGATGACGGGACATTATATAAATAATAACATGATAATTTTTTTTGTCTATTAAATAATTAAATTTGTTTTAAAATAAACTAAAAAAAAGATTAAAAAAAAACAACAAGGAAAATCGTTAACTTCGGTGGAACCGAAGCTAAAATATCCGTTACACAACACTTTTAGTTTATATGCTAACCAGGTGCTTAGATTAAACTTCCCGATTAATTTGATAAAATTTGTATGGAGTCGTTTTGTTGTATTAGCCCGATTCTTACCATGTCGATAGTGTTCACTTTGGAGGACATTGGAATGGATTTTACCAAATTTTAATCGGATTCATTCAGATATAATCAAGGTTTTCATACAAAAACTCGAAAATGGGAGGTATGTTTGTATGGGGGCGAAACCTAAAAATGGGATTGTCACCATGGATTTGACATTAGATGACATAAGAAGTGTTTTTACCCAATTCGGCGTGAATATATTCATAAATAATACCAATTTTCATACAAAAATTCGAAGATGGGCGGTAAGTTTGTATGGGGGCTATGCCTAAAAATAGGTGTGGCACCTTGGATTCGATATTCGATGCACAAATAATTCCTATTTTCATACAAAAGATTGAAAATGGTCGGTAAATTTATATCGGGGCTTTACCTAAATATGGGCGTAGTACCTTGGTTTCGACATTGGATGACATAAGAAGAGTTTTTGCCCAATTTGGAGTGAATACATGCATAAATAATTCCCTATTTTCATAAAAAAATCGAAAATGGGCGGTAAATTTTATGGGGGCTTTACCTCAGAGTGGGCGTGGGATTCAAAATTTAACATACATACTGCCTAGGACTGAAAAAAGCTTAAGTTTCGAGTTTCAGTTCAATATCTTTAAAACTGAGTGAATGAATCACCTCGCAACAGACAATCGGACAGACAGACGGACTGACATGGATAGATCGATTCGTCTCGTCGAGCTGATCAAGAATATATATACTTTATGGGGTCTACGACGACTTCCAATGCGTTACAAACTTTCCGACAAACTGAATATACCCGTTTACACTATGTATGTATGTATGTATGGCCGTTATGTATAACGGGTATAAAAAAAAAACATTGTAAAAATGAGCGGTGGGCGTGACTCCATATACACTCCTCATTCTGTACACTCTTTTTTCAATTGCTTATAAGTCAAAAGGGAATTGATAAAATAACGAACTTTCTACACATTCCCTTTGTGCAACTATTTACATATCTCTCTCAGCAACAAGCTGCAAGTTCTGGAAAACAGTCTTTATATTTATTTTTGTTTTATGGAATTCGGTTGAAATTGAGTCAATATTGTTGTGTCACTTTAATAGAACATGCGTTTTGTTTGATCGTTTACTTCCGCACCTGCTCATAAAGTTCTCGCTGATTTAACTTTTTTGTGATTTTCGACGATTGTCTATTAAATAAAATTTGAATGGGTCGCGGAAAAGCTTTATCTGAGGAGAAATAAAGGCATACAAGGACTCTGGCCTATGAATTGCAAAAATTGCAACAAAAAACAAGAAAAAACGTTAACTTCGGTAGAACCGAAGCTTTAATACCCGTCACACGAATCTTTAAAGAGTTTATGTATAATCATCAGTGGTCACCTAAGCTTACATACAGTATTGGTTTCAAATTTTAAGTTAAGAATACAAATATTTGTAACATAAATTTTCTCGAAAATATCTGAAAATGGGAGGTAAGTTTGGAATTGGAAGACATAGGGAAGAGTTTTATTCAGTTTGGGGTTAATACATGAATATATAATAACCATTTTCATACAAAAATTCGAAAATGGACGGAAAATTTGTATGTGGGGCTATACCTAAAAATGGGCGTTGCATCTTTGTTATAACATTGGATGACAATAGAAGTGTTTTTACCCAGTTTGAAGTGAGTACCTGTCTAAATAATACCTATTTTTTTACAAAAAATTTGAAAATGTGCGGAAAATTTATATGGGGCTATACCTAAAAATGGGCGTGGCATCTTGGTTTTGACACTGGATGACAAAATAAATATTTTTACCTAATTGGAAGCGAATGTATTCAAAAATAATTAGTATTTTTATGCAAAAAATCGAAAAAAAAAAACGGTAAGTTTGTATGGGGGCTATAGCTTAAAATGGGCGTGGCACTCTCATTCTCGAACTTAACATAGTCGTTGCCGAGAAAAGCTTAAGTTCCAAAGCTAATATCTTTATATCTTCAACGAAAAAGATGCATAGAAATATACAGATAGACGGACAGGTAGACGGACATGGCTAGATAGATGATTCGTCTTGTCGAGCTGATCAAGAATATATATATATGTACTTTACACGCGAAGATTCGTGGAAATGCGATATAAATGCTAGTCTATCCACTGTTCATCGCGTTATTTCTAATGCTAAACACCTAAAGATAAAAGCGCAACGACTCATTTGTTGTCCCGACCATGTGGCTGAACCTCGCGCTGGCATAGCATGGTCTTCTCAGACAAAAAAAAAGATTAATTTAGAAGGCTCAAATTGATATAGTGTCCATTTTCATGATCTCCGCAAGGAACCCCATCATTTGGACCGTCTGCATAGCCGAGCTAGAGGTGTTACGGTGTTGGCCATTTTCTTAACTTAAACTTAAATTTTTGTCACCAACGATGAAGGCGATGTGCTACAAAGAAATATTTAAAGAGGTGTTTCCATATTTTCACAACCTTTTGGACCGCTGCCATGGATATATCAACATGACAATACGTCGGGTTGTTAAATCTTAAATGTGGAACTTTTAAGCTGGACGCCCCACTCACCCGATTTGAATATAATAGAAAACGTAAGGGGATGGCTGACACGTGAAATAAATGGCTCGGAAAAGCAATATTCGAGTGTTCCCGAACTTATAAAAATAATCGAATTAGCTTGGCCCGCTTGTATCAATCCCCTCCAAACCGGATGAGTTAAGTTTTGGAACGGCAAGGCGGCTCGACACATTATTAAAACAATTTATTTTTAAAATCATGCTTTACAAATTCTTAGATTTTTGTGAGTATTTTTTTAATGAAGAAAAAATGTAACTCTTTATTGACATTTTGACGTTGACAGATGAACAAAAATTATGGGCATTGTGATGTTGAAATAATAAGGGTAGTGTCCCTATCACCTCTTACATGTGTGCTCGGAGTAAATTGTGATTGTGCGTGTAAAGAGTATAAACGCTTCAGTTTTATTGTACCTAAGATTGCTTTAAGCTTTGTTTTATTTTCTAATCGGTTTTTCTTTTTTGTTTTTTTTTACTTTTCTGGTATTTGCTTCGTTTCGACTCATGCTGTGCGCGATTCATGTTCGGTGATTAAAGTAAAGTTCGTAAATTTACAGTTTTCATCAAAGACGCGACTGGACTCACCTTTTCACTCTGCAACAGCGCAGAGTTCAGATGACTACGATCGGACTCCGGTTGAAGAAGTGCGCTTTGCTTAGCGATGCTCCTTGCTGACTTAACTAAAACCTGGCACGCTGGCTGGCTGGCTAGATGGTTGGCTGACTTGGCACACAGCCTAGTTTGACTCTCAAGCTCCAAACTGATTTCCAGCAATAAGCATTAGTTGAAAATTGCAATTGTTTTGCGCAGCAAGGGTGCGTCAAGGCATGGCGAGGAATAGCGAGACAATGTGAGAAGCAATGCAACATGCGATGAGGCCCTAGGAAGCTCAGTCAGTTTAGGTTTAGGTGCAACGATTGCACGATTCTAACAGCACATCATGTGCATCGTCATCATCAGCAGCATCTGGCGATCATATGCGATCGATGGACAGCGGCTGGGGGAGCATATGAACAATAGCACCAGAACCGGTGTTGTATTAGTTGTGTTGGAGTTTAAGTTTGAGTTTGAGTTTAAGTTAAACAGAGACTGGCTTCAATAGCTGACTGGTAATGGAAGTCAATTGTATATAACGAATTTCAAACACTATTCAGTGAATCATATAGACACTATTAAAGGTTTGGCTGTCGCGTCAATTTCGTGGTATGAGCGCCCGACCGATTGCAACTATTCGGCATGGTACAGCACTTCTGAAGTTTGGTTTGCTTTGGTGGCTGAAATCAGAAATCTGGCCTGCATAGCTGCTGCGGTGCTTTTTCGCTTGAAGTTCGCAAGATCGATGGCCCACTGCTGCGTGGCTTTGTTGCCCGTTCCAATCTAGTGCCTAGTCTTGATAGTTTATTTTAGCTCATCTCAGAATATATGTAGTTAAAGTGTGTTAACATATTTTTATACATATGTGTATACGTACGTATATATATGTATATATATGTATATCTAAATGGCTTTAAGTTTTTGTTCTTGCGTTGACCGATTTAATGTTGCATCGTAAGGAAACACACACAGCGAAATTGCTGATGCGTGGCTATGAATTAGATTTATCTAAGCAATAGAAGGGTACAAATTCTTCAAAGTGGAAAGGCATCTTTTTTTTCATGTTGATTTAACTTCAACTGTTACTTTCTTCGAGTTGCACTTATGCTAAAAGTAGCAGTAGCAACAATTTGACGCTTCAAGTGTCATTAAATCAAATCAGATTTCAATTGCTGAACTAAGTTATGCGATTACTAGTTAATGTAATAAGTGTAATTTATATTGGACACCGGTAGATGCAAAAATGAGACTGGATGCATAATTTAATTTGAAGTTTCTGTCTGATTCACTGCATTTTACATCGCAAGGATATCACTTATAGGCAATCGATCGTCATGGATTATGATATGTAATAGCGTTCATTTCGCTGCAATTGAAGTTGATGCTGTTCGGCACCGCTCCACTTATTTGTATCACGTTGTGCATCTGGCAGGTGTTGATTACCACATTTCGTATCTCTTTCCACTTCGTACAATACGAATGACGTATCTCCTGCACATGCGAAACATAGTCGTAGCCAGGTGCACTATTAAAGGGAAAATAGGTCAATGACAACTTCAAGTCAATGGTGAAGAAAAGGGTTTCTATTTTCTTTATTTAAAATATTTTTAATATGTATAAAAAATTGTTTTGAGATTATTTATGCAGCAGCATTTTACAAACCAACATTTCTTGCCGCTCCGGCTGTCTACGCCAATGGATGTTGCAGCCACTGGTGATGTTGCATGCAAACGTGTTGCAAATTATTACAATTCGTACGTGATTTAAATAAAATCAGATTTTTGTTTCGTTCCTTGAACAAGTGTTCTGAGCTGATGATTGCATTCAGATATTGTCGATACATCTTGCTATATTATTTAGAAATTTGAGCCTAATGTGATTGGCGTTCATGTGTAATATTAAGAAATTCAATTGTTATTTAACACTGAAAAAAATAATGCGTTGTTTTAGTATGAGACATAAATTTTTACCCACCAACCTTTTTTCAGCATTTTCATTTTGCTTGCAATTCGATTAACATTGAAAGTAATCTAAATATACAGAAACCAGTCACGCATAGTGTAGAGGGTATTATTGTTTTGTGAGGAAGTTTGTAACGCATCAAACGAGACATCTTACACTCTATAAAGTATATAGATTCTTGATCAGCTCATCAAGACGAATCGATCTAGCCATGGCCGAAAAACATAAGTTTTTCGCGTCCTAGGTAGTTTGAATGTTAAAATTTGAATGCCACACTCACTCTAAGGTGTAGCACCCACACATATATACCGCCCATTTTCGAGATTTTGTATGAAAATACTTATGATTTGTTCCTCTTTGTTGACACTTAGTAGTTTTTATATCAGATCTAAACTGTCACACCCATTTAAAGATATAGCTCCATACAAACTTACTACTTCTATTTTGATTTTTTTGTATGAACATTTTTTATGAATGTATTCAATCAAAATTGGGTAAAAACACATACATATAATGAATGTCATCCAATTTCAGAACCAAGATGCCACGCGTATTTTTAGATGTGTACCTCATATAAACTTACTGCCCATTTTCGAATATTTGTTTGAAAATGGTTATTATTTATGAATGTATTCAATCCAAACTGATTAAATACGCTTCTAATGTTAACACAAGTCTACAGATGATATTTGGTAATTCAACCATATAAACCCAAAGCTTGTTACCGATTTTTTTTTTATAAATTATAAAATTGTTATATATTAAGCTAATTTTTTCTAATATGGTGATAATATAGATTTGATAAGGATTAGGTAACTATACATATAAGGGTAGTCCAAAACAATGTTTCTCTCCCATAATTGGTCATAAAAAAACATCCAATCATGTACGAGTACTATTTTATTTTTAAATATAAACTGTTAGTAACAAAACATTAAAAAAAAGAATTGAATTTTTTTTTAAAAATATAAATTATTTTAATTAAAAAATTATATTTTTATTAAAAAAAAAAAAAAAAAAAATAAAAATAACCCAAAATCGTTAAAATAAGAAGAACCCATAAAACATTGGCGGCACCATTAAATATTATCTGATTAAAAAAACAAAAGAATTCGAGTCTTCTTATTTTCAAGATAGAACAATCCTACGGGGTGGGAGCATACAAATTTTGTATAAAAAAATTTTTTTCATACATATTTGGTTAACGTTTTTCCTTATTCGTATTAAAATTGGATATTGGATTGCAAGTTGTGCCAGTATTTTAATATCTTTCCAATAACAATTGAGACAAAGCCCGAAAGTTGTAATTGTTATTTATAAGTATAAACAATAAAATTATGAAACAAATGCAAACAATAAGCAGCACTAGCATCAAAGTTATCGTGTAAAAGATACATTTTTTACTTTATAATTCGATCTTAAAATGATCTTTGTACGTATTTTTAAATGCACTTCTGAATGATATGCTGTATGACTCCCACACATGTGGATCAGCATAGTTTAAAATTCTCTTAAATTCGGATAAAACTTTAAACATTTCATGAGTTGGTTTACATTTCTTTAAGTGCATCAAACCTCATATTTCAATTAACTTTATAAATTGCCAAAATTGAAGCAAACAAGCCTTAGGTATATACTAATATATCGGTACGAATCCACACATATGGCTATAACTTCAGTTATTCAAATCGATTTTTGAATGCAGCAAATTATTATTTCATTCAATTTTACTAAAAAAAAATGAAATAAGACAAAATAAAATACCGGATTTGATGTTAAACGAATTTTTATTGAGAATATTAATACTTATATCGCTGAGTATAGTATTCCTCCGAGTGGCGAATGATCATCATTTTAAATGTCCACATTTGTTAATACAGTAGTAACTTTCACGTCATTATTGTGAAAGGTTTTTCTTAATAATGCAAACACTTTGTATACATAAAGTATCTTCTAACACAATCTTATAAGCACAAGCCACAAATCGATCTGACGTAGGTTCGCTTTAGCCAGCTGCCCAGCTGTGTGATTGTCATGTTTTACTTTTTTTATTTTATTTTTCTTTTAATTTTACTTTATTTATTATTTTTTTTTTCATGCGCCATTGGATTCTGGTCACCTCTGGTCACCAAAAATCGATCGGTGTATCTTGATAAGATACACGGCCGAGAGGAGAATAGATGCTGCTTAGCCACTGCGTCGTCAGAAATATCTTTGTTGTGTGTTGTTGTTCTCGACAAAAGGATGACGTAGCATGCGACACTCTTTTCATACTAAGAATGCATCTACTCGAACATTTTAAGAAATTTTTACAGCAACACAATTTCGTAGCTGCTGCCGTTAGTGGTCCCTGTGTCATTTTTTTTTCTTCTGAAAGTAAGATTTAGATTTTGCTCAGGGAATTATGGTGATAAGTAGAAGCGAAACCTCATGTTGCCATCCTGAGATGTAGCAGGAGCAGCTTCTGCAATGTTATTGTCGACGCTTTTGAGAGTGTTGTTGTTGTTGTTTTTGTTGTTATGTTGTTACGTTTTTTTTTTCGTTTTTGCGGTATTTATGGTCAAGCCGAGGTGCTAAAGATGCATCGCTGTTGTTGTCAGCACAAGCTACTCTTTTACCACCAAAGTACTTTTTCCTTATGTTTTATTTATAATTTTATATCAGTTATGAAAACTTGTATGTATAAAAAGTTGCAAGCGTTATTTAAAATTGTTTTTTTTAAATTATTGCCATTTAAATTTTGTGTATAATTTATTATTTTAATTAATGTAAACAAATTAATCACATCCAAAGGGAGCTTCAGTCGGTGCTAATATTCACACTTTATGGGACATTATGATGGTAACTTGTTCAGAATGTAGATATTTTATTTCAGAGTTTCAAATTCAATAAAGTAGAACAAAGAATAAATTCAAATTAAAGCATTCATCATATGGCAAAGTCTTACAAATTTCATAATATTCTTTTTTCCATACACATATATTAAAAAACGCATTGCAACAGGCGAACGGCTGGGTAGACTGAAGGACATGGCTAGATCGATTCGTCTCGTCGAGATGATCAATACTTTTTATACTTTATGGGGTCCACGATGCCTCCTTCAATGCGTTAAAAACTTTTCAACAAACTTGTACAAAAATTTAGACATGTATACATAATATATATTGAGGCTCGAGTTTATTTAGGACGATATACTTATTTTCTATCAACACAAATATTTAATAACATATGAGAGTTTCCATACGAAAAAGATCAAAGTTGCAAGTCAAGTTTTTGATTTTGTTCAAAGTTGGTCAATTTGTAGTAATTGGGGGTAGTAATAGCTCAGTCAAGTATTTTTTTAAAATTTTTAAAATTTTAGGAATAACGTCACTTTTAATTTTTGGCCCTTTATTTTTTCAAACTCTTGTAATTTTAAGAGTTTTTAAGATTTCAATGAAATTTATAGGGCGTGTAGAGAAAATTGTAAGTTTTTAAATAAATTTGAAGTGGATTTTAAAAAGTTTAAAAATTCATGTAGTAAAACACAAAAACATTTTTAAACCTTTTTTTCTATGTGTGCTAACTCATATTTTTTTATTTTCGTCACAATATAATGAAAGATTATTTTTTAACCTTTATTTTAATAAAAAAATCGATGGAGGGTCTTTTAGTTCTCGAGATATCGTCAAAAGAGTGTTACGCTGCACGTCTTCTATCCTACGTTTCTCAGTTTCATTTATGAACGTTACGAGCGGTTTCGTAAATGAAACGGAGAAAACGTTATGTACATACATAAGGACCAAAAAATTAAAAGTGACGTCATTCCTAAAATTTTGAAAATTTTTAAAAAATACTTGACTGAGCTATTACTACCCCCAAATACTACAAATTGACCAACTTTGAACAAAATCAAAAACTTGACTTGCAACTTTGATCTTTTTCGTATGGAAACTCTCTATTCACTCTAAATTTCGTAAAAATACTTTTTTATACCATCCAACTCCAAAACAAAGATGCCACGTCCATTTTTAGCTATAGCCCCAAAAAACAAACTAACCGATTACACTAATTTACGAATATTGGCAACATTCCTTATGAAGCCTACAAGTGTCCAAATCGGATAAAAAATGTGGAAGTTATAGCGCCTAAAGTAAGATTAGACAAATACATAATATGTGCTATATAATATTTATTCAAGTTTTATATCAGCGTTAACAGTGTCAAATGTATGGCTACGCTAAAAACGCATAACAAAGATAAAAACGTACACATATATACCTTATTATCCCATTGGGAGCCATACAAACTTAATGAAACAACACGTAATGATAGGGAAACGAGCCAGGGATGAACACTGGTTTTTAAGGCAGGACTTGCGACAGGCCAAATTATTAATAGGGGGATTCAATTCTAAGGTTACCAAAGCATTAGTTAAGCTGGACACAACCCATCTAAGGATAATAATAGGACTCCTGTAGACTTAGGAAACACCTACATATAATGGGTGTAGCAAGCTCTCCTGACTGTAGATTTTGTGACAGTGTGGAGGAAACACATATCCATATTCTATCAGAATATGTAGCGACAGCCAGTAATATGTTGGGATGCCATTGTAAGGAGGATACACACTCTCCTTATAGAAATGACAAAGACTAGGGGCTAGAATCAGTAGTCTAGCCAGTAAGGGTGTACAATATACCTCTCTAGGTAGCAGTATGAATATCCTCTTAACAATAATAAACAAGCAAGAACGTTAACTTCGGAAGGACCGAAGCTCAAATACCCGCCACACGAAACTTTATTAATTTTCTTGAAAAAAAAAAAAAATGGAAGCTGAGTTTATGTGGGACTATTTGTTATAGTGGCTCGATCCTTGTCATATCGGTAGTATATTTATAGGATAACAGTAGAAGTGATTTTACACAGATTGAAGTGAATATATCCATAAATAAGAACTATTTTCATACAAAATCTGAAAAATGGGAGCTTGGTTTGTATGGGGGGCCATATCAAAAAAATGGGCGTGGCACCTTTCTTTTGAAATTGGATGTCATTAAAGTGCTTTTTATCCATATTTGTAGTAAATACATATACAAATAATAACAATTTTCATACAAAAAATCGAAAAAAAAATGGTAAGTTTGTATGGGGGCTTTATCTAAAAGTGAGCGTGGCACCTTGGTTCTGATATTGGATGGATTGATATTGGATTAAAAGTAATTTTACCCGATTTGTAGTTAAAACATTCATAAAAAATAACTATTTTCATACAAAAAAAATCGAAAAAAATGGGAAGTTTGTATGGGGGCTACATCTAAAAGTGGGCGTGGCACCTTGGTTCTGACATACAAACTGCCTAGGAACACAAAAAGCTTAAGTTTAAAGTTTCACGTCAATATCTTTAAAACATTCCGAGAAAAACGCATTGCAACAGACGGACAGATGGAAGGACAGACAGACAGACGGGCATGGATAAATCGATTCGTCTCGTCGAGCTGATCAATAATATATATACTTTATGGGGTCTCCGATGTCTCCTTAAATGCGTTACAAACTTTCCGACAAACTGATAATACCCTTCACACTATGTGTGGCGGGTATAAAAATACAATTTGTATCGGAATAAATATGTCTGATTTTACTTAAAAGAAAAACATGTATCATATAAAATATACTTCTCTAATTTGACTTTAGGCGCTATAACTTCCACATTTTTTATCCGATTTGGACACTTGTATGCTTTATATTTTCGCAATGAAATTGTCTTAACTTACAAATTTTAAAAATAAATTACAATAATTTTTATCTCCTGCGAAATTATGATTAAAAATTAACATTTTTCAAAAAACGATGAAAAATACAATTTTTCCTGTGTTTCGACGCTTAGTATACAAAAAAGTATTCATTCGATTTTTACAAATAGCATATCGTCGTGTAGAGGAAGAAAATATCTTCCAACCCATGAATAGTTCAGCTTTATAAATTTGTCCATTCTTGAGATTTTTAGTGAAAACTGAAAAAAGTCCACAAAAAACGGTTTTTTCAAGATATCTCCTAAACGGTTCTTTTTGAAATCTACGCCCCAAAATACATGGAAATAGGTGGGTTAGAAAGAGTCCAATTTTTGGTGTAAACTAGTGTTATTTTCGAAGTTTTGTTTAATAAATGTTATTATTTTCAAATATATACTACAATCATAAATGTATATAAGCCACTGATGATCACACATAAACTATTCAATGATTCGTGTATGGAGTATTTAAGCTTCGGTTCCACCGAAGTTAGCGTTCCTTGTTAACATTTAATGTTTGATATCAATATCATATTTAATATTTTTTAATAGTTGAATGATATAAGAAAACTGATATGGAAATAAAGATTTAGTTCGCATCATCTATATCACCATTTATTGGGTGTACGGGTCCGTTAATGAAATTATGTTCTGTAGCTCACGTAAATAAACATGTACCAAATTTTAAATTGATCGAAAAAGGGTGCCCGTTTCAGGCGCGTGCTAATGTTTAATGTTTACGTATTTTGTTACAATATACTGCAATTTTTTATCTCACTCTGATTTACAAAAAATACCTATGTACACGCATATAATTTTTTTTTGTTATAAATATGCTCGATTAAAAACTGAAATATTTATTTTTTGTATCGTATACAAATCCACAGATCTTCTAAAAAAATACCACTCAAAAAGCAATAAGACTATTTCAGCGCCATTGTGTGCTAAATAGATTTCGAAAAGGCGATACAAATTTCGCCCGGAGAAACAATAGACGCTAAACACATATGGAAGCGAAATCCAAGAACAAAACGTTCTATCAGATCTGTTACAAAATTTTCGCATCGACGACATCATCAGTAGCATAGCACAGCACAACCAGACCTAGCCAAGCCATTCAGAATGACAATAGCACAATGCCTTAGTATGGAGCGAGTGACCTAGCAGATATTTGTTGCATAATTTTTGTTGTTTACAGCTTCTGTGGTTTCCAACCAACCAGCTGTTGAGAATGCGTTTGAATACAAAGATGAGTACGCATTTCCATATTAATGCCCAAAGGCAAACAATGCGTTCCAGTATCAGCCGCCCAAAATTTTGTTCTTCATTTTTCGTTTTTCACTGCTAATCTACCTAAGAATCTGCAAGAAGCAACAACAAATAGAAGACAATAACAATAAGAAAGTAACTGAAACACTGTGCACCTCTCCAACTGTCCAGCGGTGCATTAGGAAAGCCAACGACAGTCTGCCTGTCTGTCTGTCTGTCGTGTTTTCAAAATCAATTTGTAGAATTAAAGAAAACCTGAAAACATTTTTCTTAACAATTTATATTTGTAGAAGACAAAACAAAAGGAAAAAACAAGCAACTCGAGAGGCGTGTGACGTTGGTAGTCATTCTGTGACGATTTAACAAATTCGTTTTGTCATTGTTTTTATTTGGCTAAATGGGAAACTGTCCATATTGATCATCCTTTTAGAGCGCTCAGATAAGTTTCGGGGGTGGTTTGCACAGTGTTTCGAAGGCGCGTGTTTCATTTCAAGCTGCGTCAATAATCGGATTTCTCAAGTGGTCAATAAGTAAGTAATTTGTGGGTATTTCAAAGATTTGTTTCGTCATTTTATAAAGAGACAATATTTATCTTACAACTGGAGAAAGCGTTCAGTTCGGCAAAACAGCATTAAAATCTTTTCACAATTAGAACATTTTTGATTGCAGAGATATATGTATGAGCATGTCTTGGTTAATAATGGACAGCGGACACTATTTATTTTAGAACGCATGATAGACCCTTTATAGTATACCATATACATTTTCGATCAGCATTAAAAGGAGAGTCGATTTAGCTATATCTGTCCGTCTGTCTGTCTATACAGCTGTCTATTGTATGAAACTGATTATTTCGAAGACTAAAAGAGATAGGGTCACCATATTCGAAACTTAGACTCTCCAAAGCCGTCAAGTGATCTCTCTAGCCCCATATTAAGAGGTACCCCCATACAAACCATATCCAAAATTTTTTTCTTTTTCATGAATACATTTCTTTTTTGCTATTTTTAAACTAAAAATTTTGTATGGATTATGCCTTTAATAGTCCCTATACAAATTTATCTATTTTTCTTTTTTATAAAAATCCAATACAATTTAGTAAGGTATATAAAATTGGGTAGATACCCTATCTTGGAGAGGAGCATACTCGACTTCAGCGTTCTTTCTTATTTTCTTATTATTTATATTTTTTATTAGATTATAATATTTGATATGATTATATTATTGATATTTTGACACCAGTGAGCTGTGAGTGAGAAAATAGTTTACCTACTCTGTGAGTTTTTCTAATGACCTTGGTATGTCCTTTGTTTCAGACCTTTATTTTTGCGTTAAAATGCGAACAGAAAATCGTCACATTAGTGAAAAACAAATTTTAAAAACAATCTGTTAATTCATCTATTACCACAAGAGTAGCAAAATTACTAGGTAAAAAAAGACGAATTTCCTGTGAATTTACTTTACACTACAGAAGTCTGTGAAACAAGTTTCTATATTGTAGACCTCATTCGGAAAGGATGTGAGTCGAATCTTGCTGCGTTTGCAGCAACGCATTTAAACAGGAGAAAATCGCGCTTTTGAAAGATGATTAATAATTTAAATTATAAAGAACAAAGACATTCATACATAAATACGTAATATCAAATACGATTACAAACTCACACACACAAAGGCATTTCAGGCTTTCCTGCATCCGGAATACATTTAAAAAATATTCAAGAAAAAATAAAGCCGGGAGCTGATGAAGAAAAAGACAAATGTCGTAGCTGCGTGCTCTGTTTCACAGTTAATTTAAGTTCTTTTCATTGGAATTGGAGAAGAGGCAAAACTCAAACTTTTTACTTAGTATTGCGCTTTGTTTTCCACGCTTTCTGTGCTTTCTGCAAAAAATGCTGATTATGTCAACTGTTCACTGTTGATAAAATTATTAGCTTTTCATGAGCTCATACTCGCTCTTTTGATTCTGCCTTTTCTTGGCTTATATGACTGTTGCGAACTTAGCAAAATTTTCTTATTTTCCTGCGGTAGGAATTTTTTGTATTAAAATGCAAATTTTTTAATTTTGTTGTTTTTGTTTTTAATCAGTAGCAGCACAAAGTCTCAGTTCATTTTTTTTTTTTTGCGTTTCCGTAAGCAGAATATAAAATATTCTGGAATATCCTGTTTCTTGGTCGCACTTCAGTGATGATAAATAGCCTTCGCGTGGTCAAATTGGTGGGGGTCACTACTGCTTTTTACACTTTGTAATTCACGTTTTCGACACATTTTGGTTGCCCGAAGTTAAATTTTTAATTTATAAAATGTTCTTCGAGTGGTTGATTTGTCCTCATAATTACTTAAGTCTACCTTGAAATTTATTTATTTTTGGTTTATTATGTGTATATGTCGGTAATGCAAATAGCTTAAGCAAACTTAATATGTAAAGTAAAACATATATAACATAAATTAATCTTAAAATACTGTTGAAGTCCAGTTTGATTGTTTGTTCGGACTAGTATATCGATTACTTGCAAATAGTTTCGACAACTTATACATATTTATATCAACGATGGTAATCTTTGTCTAACTAAAATAGAAACGCCACAACAACGTTACATTTTGACAAATTGAACCCTTACTCAGTCAGCTATTAAACATTGCAAATTTTGAAAATGTCGCCAAGAAGAAATATAGACCTTTTAATCGCTATATAGTGTATGTATTTTAGATAGTTGATTAAGGTAGGTTGTCATATGTTATGTATAAGTTATGCAAGTGTATAAAGTTGTGAAAAATAAATTTTTTGTCTTTTTAAGTTTTGCGCAGCAAAAAACAATCGAATAATATTATATAAAAAATTGAATCACTATTTGCGTGGTCATGATTCCCCCGCTTTTATTTTCATTTTCATCTTATGAAAAGAAAATAAAATAAAAAAAAATTAATAAACAAGAAAAAACGTTAGCTTCAGTAGAACCGAAGCTCAAATACCCGCCACACGAAACTTTAATTAGATTATGTACGATCATTAAAGGAGTTGGGTGGAGACAACTCATGTTGGGGCTCAAATAAGACACAAACATGTAAAATTTCAAGCTAAAAATGCAAATAAAACAATCGTTTTCTTGAAAAGAATAAAATGTTAGGTGAGTTTGTACGGGGTCTGTAAGTTATAGTGACCCGATCCTTATCGTATTGGAAGCATATTCATAGGATGACAGTAGAAGTGATTTTACCCAGATTGGAGTGAATATAGTTTAATCCCAAATATTGACGCAACATGTGTTGAGGTTCGGAATCGGTTTTTATCTACTTTTTATGTTGATAACATATTTGCATTTCCAAATATATCAGTTTTTTCGCGTGTCCCCGTGCCCCTACTGCTGCGCCACCTGCAGCCCTCCAGCTCAACACTCGCGAGTGTTGCCAAGGGCAAAAGCAGTCGCATGTAAAAGACGTGGCACGAAGCATCGCGTGTTCCCGATCGGATTTGTGGTATACATGGGTTATAATTATTATTCAAACAAAAAGGGAAGCCGTCAAAATTTAGGCTTAAACGGTTCAGATTTTTTGAAGCCTATAAGCATCGTATATTCGAACAGAGTATTTTATATATATATATTTTTATATTGATATATACATATACTTATATATATATATATATATATATATATATATACTTGGCTGCTCTTTCAGCTTTTTTTAATTTCGCATCTGCTGTGTATTGTGCAATTTCAGTTTTTTTTTTATAGCTTTTTTCACCCTTTTTTTTTTTTTTTTTTTGTTTGCAGAGCTACCAAAGTGGGTTGGGGCTGACTTAAAAATATACTACAAAATTGGGGAAAGCTGCAATCAGCTGTTTTTTATATATAACGGAATGTTTGAATTCACTCGATTTGCCGGGGATGCCACCACATATTCTGAAATTGAAGATAGGTGTACCAATTATCCTGTTGCGGAACATCATTCAACCGAAACTCTGCAACGGCACGCGACTCGCAGTCAAAAAATTGATGAACAATGTAGTGGAAGCAAAAATATTGACGGGCCATTCAAAGGTTAAGATGTCCTCATTCTTCTAATTCCCATAATTCCAACCGATGCACCTTTTCAATTTAAGAGATTGCAGTTTCCAATTCGATTGGCATTCGCAATCACAATCAATAAAGCTCAAGGCCAATCTTTGGAATTATGTGGCTTAGATTTAGGTGCGAATTGCTTCTCACACGGACAATTGTATGTTGAGTGTTCCCGTGTAGGTGTAACTTACTTTATGCTTTGTGTATTCATAATTATGCATGCAACAACAATATGCCACAGCGAGGCGTGGCAGGGTACAGCTATACATATATATATATATATATATATATATACATATACATACTGTGAACAAAAAGTTTTTTTTTTTTTTTTTTTTTTTATACCGGATCAATTTATTTGCAATCTGTCTTTAAAAGACAATCAGCAAGTTGTTTGGTTAAAGAAGCCATTATGGATAAGGAATAAGCGATGGGGATGGGGAAAGAAAATAAACAAAAAGTAAAAATAAACATGAGTTATTGTCTCCCATGAGGGAGATCGAGCAGGTGAAGCCTTTTGAGCCTTCTTATACTGGAGCTGTTGTCGAGTAGGTTGATGGCGAGGGTGTTGGTATTCATGTCGTCCCGATTTATATAAGAGGTGCTTAATCTTGTTATTTCTTGGTATACCCAAGGTACCACGAGTTCCTCGTGTATCGCGTTGTTAGTGTGGAATACGTGAGTATTTGAATAGAACAGTTACTCCTGTTGGCAGTACCCCAAATTGGGATACCGTAGGTCCATACCGGCTTTATTATTTGCTCCTCAGCTTGAGAGGTGACATTCGTCCGACAAGCCATAAATGTTTTTTTTAACATTTCATTGCGCTGTGCCTTTTTGGTGAGAAGGTGAGGACGCCAAGTTAACCTTATGTCAAGGCCCAAGCCCAGATACTTGGCTGTAGCGCTGCATGGGATTGTTGCTCCGTCGAGATGAACTTGGGGACAGTCTTCCCTTCTTAAAGAAAAAGTTATTTGAGTGGAGTTCTCAGGGTTCACTACAATGTTCCACCTATTGAGCCAAGTAGAGAAGATGTTGCCTTTGAAGAACTCCAGAAGCAACCTGTGGGGAAACGTCGGAAGCCAAGAAACAGTGTCGTCTGCATACGAAGCGACCAGCAATTTGTCTTCCTCTATAATCGGCAAGTCGGCTGTATAGAGTGTGTAAAGAACTGGTCCTAGGACACTTCCCTGTGGAACTCCGGCTCTAATATCTTTTATTTGCGAATTTTCTTCCCCACATCTAACGAAGAAACTCCTGCGCTCAAGGTAGGACCTAATAAAGGTATAGTATGGAGCTGGTAGGATCGTCTTAAGTTTGTGAAGCAGACCAGTATGCCGAAGGCTTGCTTTACATCCAGAAAGACTGCCGAACAAAACTTCTTCTCCTCACTGTTTCAGCGTGCCATGGCTTTCTCTGAAACCGAACAGGTGATCGGGGATCGAACCGACCTCTTCCAGAATTGGCCGCATTCTACGCAGGAATAGTCTCTCAACTACTTTGGAGAGTACCGACAATAAACTTATTGGACGATAAGAGGCGAGATTGGCTTCAGGCTTCCCAGGTATGCTTATGAGTATTATTTCGGCGCATTTCCACTGGGTGGGAAAGTGACCAAGCTGGAAGCGTTTGTTGATGAAGTTGACGAGTATCTGCAACCCAATTGGGGGCACCGCTTTGATGGCAGGAACGTCAATATTGTCGTATCCAGGCGACTTAGACGATTTGAGATTGCCAATTTCGCCGATCACTTCATCCATCTCAACTACAGGAATAGGGGGCGACATTTGACAGGGCACGTCAAGGAAGTTGACAGTTTCCTCTACCTCAAGTTGGGAGCATCTGTCAAATGGAGAGAATGTTTCGTTGAGGTCATCAGCGAAGGCTGTAGCTCTTTCTGCATCCGAGCGACACCAGAAACCGGCAACATCTTTAACAGGCTCTTTCATCATAATAGGTTTTTTGATGCCCTTGGTTAGTTGCCACAGGTTGTGCTGGAGGTTGCCGGGCTCAACTTCTACGAGGAACTGCTCCATGGACTGCTTGCGGAGACCAAATCAAATTTCCTTAACATTCTTAGCGGCTCTATTATAGGCAGTTTTGTCCCTTGGGTTGCGAGAACAGTGCCAGACTCGGCGAAGACGCCTTTTCTCAGCAACCAGAGCTGCCACTTCAGGAGACCAAAGGTGAATATCCCTGCGAGGGGTGCGGTTACAGGAACTGCGGGGAGGAATGGCAAACGAAACAGCGTTGTGAATTTGGATGTTTAGATGTTCAACTATATCGTCTATATCATCTACAGTGATTACCTCAGCTGGGTCCGGATTCCTCTCAAGCCAGGACTGATAAAGGTCAATTTTGGTATAACGCTTGAATAAAAAGTAAGGAGCATTTTCAATTTAAACTTTGCGGGCTTAACATTTCGGGCTAGTTATACCTGTTACACTAGTGAAAACAGGTATATTCAGTTTGTCGGAAAGTTTGTAACGCATTAAAGGAGGCATCGTAGACCCTATAAAGTATATATATTCTTGATCACCTCGACGAGACAAATCGATTTAGCCATGTCCGTCTGTCTGTCCGTCCGTCCGTCGTCTGTCTGTCTGTGTTTTCTAGGTCCTGTGTAGTTTTCTATGTTAAAATCAATGTGCCACGCCCACTTTTATTTATAGCTCCCATACAAAAGTACAACATTTTTTCAAGTTCTTGTATGAAATAAATGTATTTATAAAGCGAATGGCTTCAAATATGGTTTAAATGTTTCTTATACCATGCCAAATCTTCAGTTTAAAATTGGTCCAAATCGGACCGCGAATTCCCTAAATTTTTAAGAGTATATTTAATTTGTTAAGTATTTTGAAATAAAATTTAATACAATTGCTGCACACGAAGGTCTATCAACGTCAAATGATGTGTAACAGGTATATGTATAAGCTTCGGTCCAACCGAAGTTAACTTTTTTTCTTGTTCTTTTTTCCTTGAGTTGGCAGGACTGTTAATATCATCTGGGCCAAATTTCATATCAATGTCGTTATCAGTAATATATTTACGCTTGTTTTTACCAAACGACCAAGATGGCATTTTTCGATTTTTACAATGTCTGATTAATTTAAGCAGAGAAGTGCCATCAAATTTTGTTTGCGGAATGGAATAAATGAAATAAAAATGTTGAAGAAGGCTTACGGGGACCGAGCTCTGAAAAAATCAACAACATATGATTGGTATAAGTTGTTCAAAGAAGGTTGAGAACGTTTTGAAGACGAAGAGCGCCCTGATCGACCATCGACCTCAACGGACGAAGCTCACATCAAAAAAGTAAAAGAATTAGTGCTTGCACAACGACAATTAACTATAAGAGACATTGCTGATGAAATTGGCGTATCGACAGGATTAATTAATACCATTTTGAAAGATGTTTTGGGCCTCAAAAGTGTCAAGTCTCGATTGGTAACAAAAATTGTAAATTTTCTTGAAAAACAGCGTCGATTCTTAGTGACTTTTTCTCCAAAATGCAACGAATATCGTTTCGCAACTACCGTATTCGCCTGATTTGGCTCCGTTTGACTTCTGGATATTCCTAAAATTCAAGAGACCACTCCGGGGAACGCGTTTCGAGTCGATGAAAGCTGAATCGAAGAAGGCGCTGATGGCTATTCCGGAAAGGGACTATTTGGCATGTTTCGAGAATTGGAAAAAACGTTGGCATAAGTGTATTTTATTGGGAGGGGATTACTTTGAAGGTGATGAAATTGATTTACTTGTATAAATTAAGATTTTGCATTTTACAAACAAGTTCACAAATTTTTGTACACAGTAGTATGTATATATACATATATTTTAAAAGCTAAGTTTTTCAGGTAAGCAGCACTGGTTGGTAATGGCGTCCAAACGACATATGTCAAAGTGAAAAATTTTCAGTTTACTCTGCTATTTCATCCTGGAAAGTTTTACAAACGAGCTACGATTGCAAATTGTTGAAATTTAATATCAAAATGTTTGTTCTGTGGAAAATGTGCATCGTTTGTTACGACCATATTATGGTCGTCATAATCGACCTGGTGAATCAACAATTCGTTCTGATATCACCAAATTTCGCACCAAATTTACTTTGTTGGAAATTAAACCATCGACTCTCATGCGTACAGTGCGTACCGAAGAGAATATTGCAGAATTGAATGGGACTTACACCAGCTCCATGAGAATCCACTGTTTTATCAAAACATTGTGTTCAGCGATGAAGCTCATTTCTGGCTCAACGGATATGTAAACAAGCAAAACTGTCGCATCTGGGGTGATGAACAGCCACTTGCCATACAAGAATTACCGATGCATCCCGAAAAAACGACAATTTGGTGTGGTTTATGGGCTGGTGGCATCATCGGTCCATTTTTCTTCAAAGTCGGCTGTAGAAAAAACTATACCGTCAACGGCGAACGATATCAAGCCATGATACGCGACTTTTTTCATCCCAGTTGGCTAAGTAGAACTTTTTTGTGGTTTCATTAATACGGCGCCACATGCCACACAGCTCGTGAAATAATCGACATATTAAAGGATGAATTTGGTGAGCAGCTTATCTCTCGAAATGGTCCTGTGAGTTGGCCGCCAAGATCATGCGATTCAACGCTTCTTGATTATTTCATGTGGGTTTGTGCGAAGTCGTTAAATTATGTGGAAAGGCCGAACACGATTGAGGCCTTACATAATAACATAACACGCGTTATTCGTGGAATACTGGCAGAAATGCTTGAAAAACTGACTCAAAATTAGACTCTCCGATTGGACCGTTTGAAACGAAGCCGCACACAACATTCATATGAAGTTATCTGTAAAACGAAAATGGCAAAGGCCAATTTTTTAAAACCAATAAAAAATATCAATGTATGATGCGAATTTCAGTGTTTTATTCGATTTATAAAAAAGCTACGCTTAAAAAACCACCCGTTATGTATATAAAACTCTCGTTTCACAGTGCAATATTCCTCCGAAACGGCTTGACCGCTTCTAGTGAAATGTGTGTATACTCAGTAGGTCTGAGAATTGGTCGTAAATTGTTTTTCAATTCCCTGAATGGGGTGGTGAACGTGGCCATATAATCTTTAATCTTTAATCAACTCAACCAAATTCAATCAAATTTTGAAGATGTGTATTTTTTGGTCCGACTTAAAAGATTATAATATGTACTTTTATAAAAATAGGTGGTGGGCCTGGCCCCCATTGAATCGATCGTAAGTTCATTGTATATTTCCAAAAAAATTTTCTCATTAAAACTTGGTAACACGATGTAAGATTTTCATGAAGTATTACATTGACTGTATTTCGTGCAATTGAAAATTTTTTAAGAAACACGGGCAATGAAATTATTGCCTTCTGTCACCAAGGCCTAACAAAATTTTGGAGAATAACACATTTCACTCTCCCAAACTGGAAACTGTAAGCAAACCGAATTTAGAAAAAATTTCTATATATTTGTTTTTGTTTTTAGGTAAATATGCTATTCTTCAGGTTCATTTACAATCGGTTCAAAACAATTTCTTCTGTTTGACTTGCACAATTTACATTGCAATCCAAAAATAAATTTAGCGCCATATATTTATCGTCTAAATCTTATAGAACTACTTACTCTTGTAAAGCGCATACCAATTGGTATCTGGTTTGTTTATACAAAGGATTATTTCTTTAGAACTTTTTTCATCGTGTTTATTAAAGAAACTAACTGTTTCCGCACCACGCTGAACCACAAAATATTATAATTTTCTTAACCTATGCATGCAACAAAAAAGAAAGAATCGAACAACTACAATAGTTTTTTTTATACCCGCCACACATAGTATGAAGGGTATAAACGTACCGTTTTTTTTCGAATTTTTGTATAAAAATACTAATGATTTATGAATGTATTCGCTCCCAATTGGGTAAAAACATTTCTTTTGTCATCCAGTGTTCAAAACAAGATTCGACGCCCTCTTTTAGGCATTGCCCCCATATAAACTTCCCGTTTTTCCGATTTTTTGTATGAAAATAGTTATTATTTATTCATATATTCACTCCAATTTGGCTAAAAAAATTCTAATGTCATCCAATGTCAAATCAGATGTGCCACGCCCATTTTTTGGCATAGCCCCCATACAAAATTTCGGACCATTTTCGAATTTTTGTATGAAAATGGTTATTATTTATTCATGAATTTACTCCATATTGGGTAAAAACTCTTCCAATATCATGGTGCCACGCCCATTTTTAGGTGTTTCTTCCATACAAACTAACCGCCTATTTCCAGATATTTTCGAGAAATATGTTGTTATACATATCTGTATTTTTAGCTCAAATTTGAAATTAATATTGTGTGTAAACTTGGGTGACCACTGATGATTACACATAAACTCTTTAAAGATTCGTGTGACGGGTATTTAAGCTTCGGTTCTACCGAAGTTAACGTTTTTCTTGTTTTTTTTTAATAACGAAAAATCTAAAATATTATCAGTTATCGGCATACTATATCTGTACTTCATATTGGCATTATTGTTTTCAACAAAGTTTTGTTTTTATCGATTAACATATTAAGCTGACATGACATGACTGGAGTCAACATGAAACTTAATTGTATCAAGCGACATTTTAACGATTTCATTTGTTATGGTACTAATGCAGATAATTTTCATCAACACATGCCAAACCATAGACTAAAGACCACTGACCACACGTCATGAGTTAAGCAATCTCGACGAGAGCATGACAGTATATTGAATCTGGGATGGCATAATGTAACGTAAGTGAAAACATCCACACATACTACATTCCGACTTTTTTATCTGTGCTGCTTCATGCATGTTGTGCGCCACAAGTTTAAGGCCAGACCCTGATAATATCAATGTCACTGATGATAGGTATAGGTGTACATACGTACACTGCCCTAACAAATAAATGCCGTTCTTGACGCTGTCGTCAAGCGTATGCGCCAATTAAGGGTTATACTCCTTTGCATATGCATAACATTCTGATTTACATAATTTCGGGATTGGGATGTGGTCTCTTAATGTTCTCCGCATTCGCACATTAATTCATTTACCTCTTTCTACGAACGGTGGCGCTGGTGTCCAATTTCATTAGCGACATTGGTCCTCACTCATCTGAATCGGCCTTCGCACCATTCTTTACAAAGTTTTGCCATTTTTCGGTTTCATGTTTTGAAATGAGACTTCAGCAAATCTGTCATTTAAATGTGTTTCCCCTTCTGTCGCATTAACAAAATTTACATAAAATGTATGAAACGAAATTGGATACTTGGACATGTATATAATGTCCGTGTTGTCCACGATAGCTGAGGCGTGGTTAGTTGTTGTCCTTTTTGGTGATGCTATTTTATTTCCTCCTTAGCTGGATTTCGTTTTCACTATAGCAAAAGGGTTATTATTTGCATTGTTTCTTAGACATTAGATATGATATAATTTAATTAGTTGCGGAGTTTAATGAGCTTGGAGTTATATGATTGATATCACTGCATAGCACATCTAGAGGGACATATCTTTAGGAACTTTAAACAAAAATTCGCATAAAAAGGTTTTGTTCAAGTCGATAGCCATGCCAGCCTCTATAGTGGCAATGGGCGATGCACTCGATGTCACATAATAAATTTCGTATAGTTTCATAACTCATGAGTTATGTATAAGTTTGGCTGGTAATAGGAATTTGCTTTTTCAATTATATTTAACACTGCATGCGAAATTTGCTTTTGTGTAGTTTATGATATGCACAAGCGCGAAGAAAATCCATTGCTCACATTGAATGCTATTTTTATTAATAATTTATAACGCAACCAAATGAAGTGGTGACCAGCGTTCGTAGTCGAATGAGTCGAATGAGCTGCGGCAAACACATCAAGTAAATTCAAATTATCAAAAGTTTCAAACTGCGTTGCGAAGAAATGCAGTTGAGCTGAGCACGGACTAGACCACCCATAGCGACTGGCAACTTTCTGTTACCAAGTTGGCCTCTCGATACGACGCAGACCAATTGCCAGCTTAAAAAACCACGCGCCTTTAACGGGTCGCAAATTCACATTCCAACTACTTATGGCGACTACGACTGCCAATTCATTCAATTGGGGAAACTCTTACACACGCGCCATCATGTCTCCCCATTGCATCTCTTTGAACTACACTTTTAAAGTTTGTCCACCCGCCGCACAGTGATTCAGAGGCCAACATATATATCGATACTTTCAGACATAATAGAACGAAAAGATCTTTCAATGTGCTTTTACTGTCTGATAAAATTGTAATAAAATTCATAAAAATAGTTATAAAAAATAAGATGAAAACAAGAAAATAATTAAACTTTCCATACTGAAGCTGAATTATCTACTTTTCTATGTTTGGCCTTATATGTATGTCTTCGTTCTCGATTGCAACAAATTTAACAGGGTTGTTTGTATAATTCTTTAAAAACACCTTTAAAATAAGGATTAAAATTTTTCAAAACGTCAAATAAATCCAAACGTAATAAATCAAGAACAAAAAAGCATTTTGAATTTAAAATGTTTATATTGTCTTCCAAAGATTTTTTGTTTTACACCTTTTTTTTAATTTGTTTTTGAATGAAGAAAATGGTTTAATAAAATATTTATATATACATTCATATATATATATATATATATATATATATATATATATATATCGGCCATTATACTGAAGAATTGCTTTTGTACGGGAAGTGGTTTAAATTGACAAAGTAAAGTTTAAAAAAAAAGAAATACATTGAAATTTGATTAACCTGCCATGATAAAGATAAGATACTTCATCCTTGTCAACGCATTACTACACTATGAAAAATGTATTTTTAACAGAAAAACATGAAAAACCCTAATGGTCCAGTGTTTCGATTTAATAAAAAGCACAGGCCTGAAAAATGCATATATATACAATAAAAATACACATTTTTATACCGTCACACAGTGTGAACAGGTATTTTCATTTTGTAACAATGTTTGTAACGCTACAAAAGGATGTATCTTCTAATGTCATCCAATGACAAAACCACGGTGCCACGCTCATTTATAGGTTTAGCCTCCATACAAACTAAATAATCAATTTTGTGACTAACAATAAGTAATATGCTAGAAAGGTCGTTTGAGTTTAAGAGTACAAAAGTTTTTTCTTCAGGTAAGCATGAAAAACCTTATAAGTTAACCATATAATTTAACTTTATAATCCAAATCGGGTAAAACACTTTTAACGTCAACTTATGTATACACTTCTGATGATATAACATACAGCCTCATACAAACTCACCTTCCATTTTCCATTTTTTTTTCAAGAAAATTATTCTTAAATAGCCTCAATTTTGATTATATTAAAGAGTCTAAACTTTGGCTGTATCGGACTATTGACACCCACCAATCCCTTCTTCAAATGTTACCTAAGGCACAGATTTTCATAAATGTACTCTTTAAAGATTCTTATAATGGGTATTTGGACTTTGGTTCGTTTTCCCTTTTTTTTTTGTTATGAGACTTGTTTTCGTTTATTTTTAAAATTAAGATTTTTATTCTAAATTATTCTAAATAGTAACTAACTTTAAAATGGGTTCGAATATTTCGTGATTTGGGGGCCTATTTAAATAATACAGAGTGGCAGAGCCCTGATAAATCGGAAAGTCGGAAAGTTTAAATGGTATTAAGGGAGGCATCGAGCACCCTTTGATCAAGACAACCTGATCTATTAATTTTTTTCTGAGTGTCTGCCTGTCCATCTGTTTGTATTTAAAAAATTCATTTGCTCAGTTTCAATGATTATATTTTGGAGCTAATTTTTCTCGGCAATGAGTAAACCATTTATTAGAACCTGGGAGTCATGCCCACTTGCATAGCCCTTATACAAATGTGCATTGTGGGATATATTTTTAAACGCTTTAACATTCACGAGTTTTATCGTGAAATAAGTTATTATTTTTGAATTTTTTCATTTCAAATTGAATAAAAACACTTCTGACGCCAATCCATGTATACACTTAAAATTTACTTAGAATGCGGATTATACAATCGAGTTCCAAAAAGGGAACTGAACTTTCCAGGCTTACTTACATATCGTTATACCCGCCACACATAGTATATAGAAGGTTATTCAGTTTATCTGAAAGTTTGTAACGCATTAAAGTAGGCATCGGAGACCCCATAAAGTTATATATTCTTGATCAGCTCGACGAGATGAATCGATCTCATTTATCGTTTTTTCTTCTATTTTTCGTATGAAAATGGTTTTTATTCATGAATGTATTCACTCCAAACTGGGTATTTTTACTTTCATGTCAAAACTAAGGTGTAGTCCCTATACGAATTTTCCGCCCATTTTCAAGTTTTGTATTAAAATAGGATACTATTTATGAATGTGTTCACTCAAAATTGGATAAAATCACTTCTTATATCATCCAATTCGAAAACCAGGATGCCACGCCCACTTTTATGTATAGCCCCCATACAAACTTACCGAGTATTTCCGAACTTTTGTATGAAAAGTACATTTATTAATGTGTATCTGCCACTGATGATCACGTGTGGCGGGTATTTAAGCTTTGGTTCCACCAAAGTAAACTTTTTTCTTGTTTTTTATTAAAAATTATTCTTCTATCATATTGCTTCAAAAATAATGACCTATGAACCCATGATGCCAGGTGAAGTGTAATTGCTTACATAATCTTAATATCATTTCTATAGCTTCGTACAAGGCTTGAAAAAGATACACATTTCCGGTACTGTTTTCGCCACACTGTGCAACGCTCACCAAATTATTTAACCAAAATAAAAAGAGTGCGACGCGAAATACTAATCCTTCTTATAACTGCATAATGCTATAAAACAATTTTAAATTCAAGTCGCGAACAAACAACATAAAACTGTCCATTGTACAAATAAGAAATATCTAATTTTAAACCACATATTTAAAAAGATTGTCCAGAGCTTTATATATTGTCATTGCAAATGGCAAATAAATCGGGAATGTTTCTAAACAAGAAGATATGGGAACTAATTTATAATATGGTAGTAAGTCTGGCAAGTCGCGAATTTTTCCATTACCAATACTAAAATCTTACCATTCGCCAAATCGTACAATAAAAAAATATGAAATTATTTTGGTTCGAATTTTGATTAATTCCTTTTTTTTTAAGAACAATTTGTTCTTGCACCAAGAACGATCGTTCTTAAATCGAAAAGAATTGTTAAATTGAGAAAAACCGTACAATATTTCTTAAATCGAGAACATTTGTGCTCAAATCGAAAAGCTTTCTTGAATTGAGAACTATTCGTTTGGTAACGAGTAAAAGCTTGAATCAATAATTTTGGTGACGCATGTTCTTAATATAAGCACAGAGTTCTTGTTTTTCTCTCTATTTTTATTGAATTCTTCCTATTTAATTGTCATACATTCTTTTGAGTATTTAATTGTTTTTCTATAATAATTTTTTTTAATATCGTAGTTTTCATATTTTGTTGTTTATTAATTTTATTATTTAGATTTATTCGCATTTGTATAAGTATTTTGTTACTTTTATTTTTATTTTTTATTTATTTATTTATTTTCATTTTTGTTTGCATTACAAGACTTTAGGTCACTGTGCACAGATTCAATTGCTAGTGCATATGTGTTGCCTATGGATCCCTCGCTGCTCTAACCATTTCACATGCTTTTCTGCTATAGCAAAGAATGTCTCTGTCTGTATCACGGTGTGTGGTGTCTTTCATGGACGGGATTGCTTACTTCGAGGTCTCTTTTGTGGCTTTTTGGCTTTGGCCTACCACCCAACTAGCCGCTTATTTTTGCGTATTAACGCGCGGAATAATATATTATTTTGACCATCATCAAAAGATTGAAAAATGTCCACTAATTCTTTAGGGTCTTTGTTCATTCGCTGTACTCACAAAATCGTTTTTCTTGTTCGTCTGGCTGGCGATCGGCAGTAGTGCTGTTTGTACTGTGATTATGTGCTTAAGTTTGTTTGCGCCCAAAGTGGTACATGTTTATAGTTAACTAAATAAAGAAATATGTAAGGCATTTTACTCTATTTTCAAAGCTCTTTAGTTTGAGTAAGATGAAACTTATCTAAAGTTTTATCAAAATATTGGCTTAATATATTTTTTAATGTTTTACATACGACAAACCGTCAGCTTTGTATCAAAAATAATTTATTACGATCTCCATAATGTGCATACTTGCGAATTTGAGCAATACAGTCACATAGCAGCATTCTATTGTAGATACCGAGCTTTTATAATTATACCCTTCCGTTTAAAAACCTTTATTTAGATAATTTTCTATTTTTATACCAGCCAAACATAGTGTAAGGGGTATATTCAGTTTGTCTGAAAGTTTTTAACGCATTGAAGGAGACGTCGTAGACCCCATAAAGTATTTATATTCTTGATCAGCTAGGCGAGGCGAATCGATCTAGCCATGTCCGTCTGTCTGTCTGTTTATTTCTACGCATTTTTTTCGATAAAGATATATAGATATTACGCTGAAATTTGGAACTTAAGCTTTTCTCGGCAACAACTACTTTGTATGTTAAAACAAAGTTACCACGCCCATATTTAGGTGTAGCCCCCCATACAAACCTACCAAAAATTTTCGATTTTTTGTATAAAGATAGGTTATTTATGCATGTATTATTTATGCATGTATTCACTACAAATTGGGTAAAACGCTTCTTATGTCATCCAAAGTCGAAACCAAGGTGCCACGCCCATTTCGAATTTTTGTATGAAAATATGAATTATTTATAAATGTATTCATTCAAAATTGAATAAAAACACTTTTATGGACATCCAATGTCAAAACCAAAGTACCACGCCTATTTTTAGTTTTGAACTTTTGTATGAAAAATTAATTATTTTCGTCTATATATTTATGAATGTATATAAGCCACTGATGATCACACATGAATCGTGTGGTGGGTATTTATGCTTCGGTTCCACCGAAGTTAACGATTTTTCTGTTTATTTAAACCTTAAATTAACATATAGTATACACACAAAGCATTTATGAACATTATACAAATGCACTATTACTACTGTGATGTGTTTTCAGAGAGTCATTTGACGAATTTTAAAATTTAAATCAATTTGGACATTGAAATATGCTACAACAAATTTTTACCGCGGATTTGACTACAGCATCAATTCAATTGAAAACTATAACTGACGTTAATCGCTTTCCTATCAACGAGAACAAAAACCCAAATTGTTAACCAGCTGATTTTGAAGAGTTGCACAAAATATTTTTTTTTTTTTTTAATTGATTTCAATTTTTTATAAGCATTATATCAAATCTCAGGAAAATTAATATATAGTAAAAAGCGAAGAATGCGTATAAATTTTTCGAGATAAACTTATATCAAAGAAGTAGTTTAGCTTTGGTTTATAATTGAAATAAAAATCTACTACTAATGTTATCATAAATTTAATCATAAATTTAATTCCAAGCAACACCAACTGTACGTTAATGAAAAGTTTTTAAGTAGAATATTAATGGATGGAATAGGTTATCATGGAAAAATGTATACGTCTTATTTTGGTGAAAACTAATAATAAACTCAAAAGTCGATAGTCGATGATAGTTTCGCTAGTGTCATCGAAGATTTGCACTCACTAACATATTCGGGCATAGGCATAGGTATGTTTGTGTGTGTGTATGTACAATTCACTTAGCAGAGTTGAAACGCAAAATTAGTTATTTGGCGTGGAAATTATTTAAAAGTTTCTTTGGCTTACATTCCACATAGTGTAAACGCAAGTGTCAATTTTTCAATGAAAATATTCATTTTTTATGAATTCATCGTACAAATAGCACGGGTCAGGCCACTATAATTTGACCTCATTAAAACTCAACGCCCGTTGTCTAATATTTTCAAGAAAATTATATAGTATTTTTAGTCTTAAATTTGTCATCCTCGCTGTCGTGCCCCTCCGATTTCATTCACGTTCCTCCATGCCTCGCCGGAGTCCGTTCCTCCATTCGATGCACATGACCAGCCCAGAGCAATTGCTTATACTTACATGATTATATACCTGGTATACGGTACTCGTTTAAAGATAAAATTGCCCTTCAGGTCAACGTGTTGGCATTAATGTACTATATACTCCAACAGGAGACTGAAGAAGTCGCACAAACACGCGCTGCCCTGTGTGAAGTCTCTCTGATCTTTGCAGAGATCTAAAAATCAGTCAGTGCTTTGTAGAACTTTGGTCTATTGGCATGTCGAAAGCCGCTTTTAAATCGACAAATGGGTGGTGTGTGTCGAATTGTTTTTCTTCGGTTTTCCCCGTAGTGTAAATATGAATTCGATGGACAACTTCTTCGGTCTAAAACCGCACTGGTATCGGCCAACCAAACTTTATACGTATGGTTCCAGTCTGTTACACAGTATGCCGGACAGAATTTTTTTTTGTTTAAGACTTATACAGCGATAGTTTGCGCAGACTTGCGTTCCAACATCTGGGCATGCATTCAGCAGTCCGTATTTTGCATATGAAGTGATGCTTACATCGAATCAACTTTCAACTTCCTCCAGCTCACGCCTTTCTAGGTCTTTCTTTTTGCGTTTGAAAAGCCGTTTTTCCTCTTTCCGTTTTTCTCGATATAGCTAAACAACAGCTCGTGTTGCTCCCGCTTGCAGAGTTCGCTTATAGGCAATAAACTTTTCTGCCGTAGCAATACGAAATTCCTCATCGTACCAAATTTGCCTCCGAGGTTTAGTATAGCCAACAACCTCTTTGGCCGCCGTACTTTATGAGTTGGAGATATGGTTTCACTGATCGTTTATACAGTCGGATGTCGGAGTAGTCTCTTTAAGCAGTTGAGATACCCTTGTTGAGAAAGCAGCGGTGGTCTGCTACGAGTTTAGCCTATTAACAGCTTTCGTTGTATGGTAGCTCGCTTGGCGTGTGCTGCACCTAGTCTGTTACGTACCTTGGCTAGAACAAGATAGTGGTCCGAATCGATGTTCCGACCTCTGTTGGCTCGTACATTAATCACACTCGATGTATGTCTGGCATCGATTAGCACGTGGTCTATTTGGGTGCGGACGCGGAAAAGTCCATTACTGTTGGTGGTGTTATGTAGGTTGAATTGTCCGATGGTTGGGCGAAAGATTTCTTCTCTCCCAATTTGGGCGTTGAAATCACCGATGACAATTTTGATGTCATGCTTGGGGCAGCGCTCATAAAGTCGTTCACAGCGCTTATATAATTCATCTTTCTTCAAATCGTCTTTATCCAATGTCGGGGCGTGTACACTTATTAAGCTAGTGTTCAAGAACTTAGCTTTGATGCGAATCGAGGCAAGGCGCTCGTCTACCGCCTTGCACAGGAGACGAGACGACGTAGTTTCCTACTAACCACGAAGACACATCCAAAAGATGGTTAGGTGCACCATCAGTATTAAAGGATCGAACATTCCAAGTGCATATTTTTAAATAGTGTTCATTAAATCTTTTCCGAATTTTGTTATCAGGAGTAGCAGATTTAACGGTAGTTAAATTTTTACTTCTGTGTCTGCCACCTGGAGTAGTTTTGTGTCTTCTAGCCGTCTTATCCATTGTTCGCGTGTGCTTCTGGTTTCAAATGTTTTCCGGTTGAGGCGACCAATAACCCTGCACAACCAAACCTCGTCCTTAGGGATTGTCTCTTAAGACATCTCTTACGTCAAGCTGAGCCTGCTGTCAGTTGACTTGATCAGCTTTTTTTTTTTGACTAGTCTACTCGGGCAATTCACTGACTAGTCAGGTCTGTTACAAAGTCGGACCAATGGCAAGTGACCGTTTTTAGAAAAATTTATAGATTTTGCCCATCTCATACGGGCTAGACAGAGACTAGACAGGGCTGTTTCAGAGTGTTCCCACTTACCCATAATGTGTCAGCTGTAGTTAGGTTACAACTGACCCACGAGCCAGCCAGCCTCAATATTATTTCCTATCCCATTTCGACTTTACAATGTCTTACAAAAGGTGACGCGTCCGTCTCTGCCTCAACCTGAGCTGTTTTTGGCCAGTACTAGGTCGTCTCTGCATCAGCCTGGGACAGTTGCTGATCTCTATTGGGTTATCTCCACTTTAAATGAAACTTTGTAATTCTCAAACAACGAGGTGAGAAGTCAAACATAAAATGACTTAATATATTTAGACATAAAAATGTTAAACACAAGGCTTGGCGCAGTCTACAAAAATGTTAATGCCATTAAAAAAGACGAAAGGCTTTGAGTTCAATCTCTGGACGAACCATTAATAAGTCAAACGCAACTTTGTTGTTATACAGGGATGACACCGAATCCTCAGAGTTTTGGTTGAAGTGTTTTGGTGCAAATACTCGAAAATTTAAACCATTACACCTATACTGCGAGTGTTTTCATTGATTTCATAGGGTAGCCAATATTTTTTAACATATTTTATTTCAAATTTGCGACCCGCCACAATGAAAATTAATCCTTTCAACTCGATTTAAAATCTAAAACTCAAAGCTTTAGTGTTAATGTGTTCGGTGTCACCACTGATATTTAAATTATAACAAAAAAAAGATAGCTTCCGTAGAAATATATATAAATAGAAACAAATAAAATTTTATTTTGAGTCGGACATATGAAAGATATATGTATATTCCACTGAAGCTAATATTTATTATTTGTACAGTTTATTAAGCAATGTGAAGTGCTTGACACTTTCTGTGACGAATATTAAAGCTTGAATTTAACCTAAGTTTAAATTCCTTATAAATTTTTTTTTTTTTAAATTTTGAGACATTTACCTTCCACTTAATAATTCACTGCAAGGAAAGAGTGTTTTTGGCAATAAATTGGTATTTAAATTAATTCAATTTGAATTACGTTTTTAACATTGCTCCAAAGCATTGCGGAACCCCCACAGCGTAATTTTCAATCAAAATCGTACATCCGCAAAATTATCATGAACTCAACAGCACAATGTAGCAGACACAAACGCTCTTGCGAATTGCATCACTTCCACAGACGACATCATGCATGGAGACAGAGGACGATGCGGCTTCGTCGAACATCGAATGGAATAAATGGGAATGGTTTATTTGCGGCAACGAGTGTGCATACAGATTATCAAATTGATTCCAATTAACACTTGCCACCGCAGGAAAGATACAAGAATCGGCCAATCGTTCATCTGCGCTTGAAAGGGCATAAAAAGCGATGCGTATGCAAACGTAATAAATATTTTATATAAAACGTTAAAAAGCTTCAAATGAAATAAAGAAAACTTTATTGCTTGATCCTCGAAGTTGCGTATTTTGTCGTAAATCGAATTGACAAACACTTGGCGGGTATGTTGTATGCCAGATCGGGATGCCCCAAACGCAATATAATGTAAAGATGAGGTGCAAGACGAAAAAATACCGCTTTTGGTAAGCAGAAGCAGAATTGGTGATCCGGTTTGGCCTGGTGCAACGACAATGTATGGACCGGAGTTCAGCGCAGCTCGTGTGAAATGATAAATATTCCCATAATTTCGCTTGGCATTCAATTTCGATTTGTATGACACATAAATTACGAATTAACGCTTTAAGCTCAATGAGCAGTGAATACCGGGACAGACCACCCGACTAAAACTTGAAGGATAAAAGGGAAGAGTGTGAAGTAGTTCTGGTGAATTATGTCAATAAATAAATTTGGTTTTAATATTCAATATTACTATGGAGATTTAAAATGTAAGTATATGTTTTTTTTTTTTTAATTATTATAAATTCATTTAACAAGAATATTTTCTTTTTCTTGTATAGTCCGGTCAATTTAGACATCAAAAATAATGGTCAAATATCAAAAATTTGCGGAGAGCCAAATATTGGTGGAGAGCTAGGCTTTACCATTACAAATAAAGTTTTGAAAATTCCCATCGATCGTATGTGCGCTACAATAGTTACTCGGGGTCAAAGGTCAATATTTGATGTTTTTTTTGATTTTTCTCGAAAACGGTATGTTTTATAATAGAAAACTTCAAACCAAAGTTGTAGATCTAAAATTCTCTACAAAACTGATCTTCATGATCATAAAAGTTTCCATTCCTGATAAAAATATTGATTACATTTGTACTTCAATTTACAGTTCTCGTTTTTGGATTTGATTAATTTTATTCTTCAACGACTTAGCTTTTGTTTTTACATTCGAAACACAAACAAGAAAAAAAATTAATTTCGGTGGAACTGAAACTTAAATACCCGTTAGACGTATTTTTTAAATAGTTTATATGTTATCATTAGTGGCCTCGATGCAACTACGAAATGGAATGGTTTAGACACAATATTAGCATCAAATTTAAATCTGGGCGTGGCACCTAGGCTTGGATAATGGATGATATTAGAAATGTTTTTACCAAATTTGGAGTCAATACATTCCTAAGTAATAACCATTTTCATACCACAATTCGAATTTGGGCGGTAAGCTAGACCTTAAAAAGTATATATATTCTTGATCACCATTGAAAGGAGAGTCGAACTAGCTATGTCTGTCTCTTTGTCCGTCTGTCTGTCCGTTATGCGCTCATGAAAACGATTACCTCGAAGACTATAAGACGTAGAGCTTCCATATTTGAAACTTAGAGTCTCCTAAGCCGTCAAGACTCTAGACCCATTATAAGGGGTGCCCCCCCATACAAATGTACCCCAAAATTTTGGGTTTTTTTTATAAAAACGTCATTGTTTTTTATTGTAGGAAGTTCAGATTTAGTATAAATTATGTCTATGATAGTCCCAATAAAATATTCCAATAGGGGTAGGACCAACAATTTTATAGGTATAGCCCCCTACAAATGTACCCCAAAATTTTGGATTATTGCACAAAAACGTCATTGTTTTTTATTGTAGGAAGTTCAAATTTAGTATAAATTATGCCTAGGATAGTCCCAATGAAATAGATTTATATGGGTAGGTCCAACAAAATTTTAGGTATAGCTCCCATACAAAATTTTTTAAGTTTTTGTATGAGATTCAATTCAATGAGGTATGGTTGTAAAATAGAGCAGATCTTAAGGTCGGGAACAGGGTATCTTGCAGTCGAGCATACTCGACTTCACCGTTCTTTCTTGTTTAAGAGTAGTTTTTTAAAAATCGATCGATTAAAATAATCAAGAAGCGTTTAATCGCATGATCTTGGCGGCCAACTTAAAATGCCAGTTCAAGAGATAAGCTGTTCACCAAATTCATCATTCAACATGTCGTTTGTTTCACAAGTTGTGTGACATTTAGCACCGTCTTGATGAAACCATAAACCAAGTTCTACTTAGCCAACTAGGGCAAAAAAAGTTGCGTATCACGGCTCGATATCGTTCGCCGTTGACGGTAAAAGTTTCTTTCACGGACGTCTTTGAAGAAAATGGACCGATGATGCCACCAGCCCATAAACCACACCAAATTGTAGTTTTTTTCGGGATACATCGGTAATTATTGTATGCCCTGCGGCTGTTACAGAAATGAGCTTTCATCGCTAACCACAATATATATATATATATATATATATATATACATATATAAGTGGCACTACAGCCGATTGTCGGCCTTGGCATCACATATGATTGGGCACCAGCGGTTGTAATCCAGTGCCTTAATATACCATCTTGGGATACCGATCCTGCGGATGTCATCTAGGACCTAATCCTCCCAACGCAGCGGCGGACGTCCTCTCTGCCGCTCCCCTTCGATTTGGTTCACGTTTTGCTTCCAAGCTTTTTTTGCTGGAGCTTCTGTGTCCTTCCGACACAGGTGACCAGCCCAGGACAACCTTTTGTACTGGATGTTCCTGACTATGTCGATGTCATCATATCGCTCAAACAGCTCATCGTTCGTGCGCATACTGATGTCATTTTCCTCTCTAACTGGACCAAAGATTCTCCGAAGTATCTTCCTCTCAAATACGCCCAACGCCGATTTATCCGATTCTGTCATGACCCATTCTTCAGAGCCATACATCAGGACCGGCTTTATCAGCGTCTTGTAGAGTTCAATTTTTTTTTTCTGGACAGCACTCTACTTCGCATCTGCTTACCGAGACCAAAATAGCTACGGTTCGCAAGAGTGATTCTTCGTTTAATCTCCTGACTGATGATGTTGTTGTTGTTTACATATGAGCTCAAATGGATAAAGTTTTCTACAGCCTCAAAGCTGAAGTTCCCTGTACTCAAAAACCGTCTGCGACGTGCAGATTGCCTTTAAGTGAATTCCAAGTACTTCGTCTTGTTCTCGTTGACCGTCAGTCCCATAGGACGACATTGTTTTTCGATGTCTGAGAACGCGCCGGTGATCGCTCGAGCATTTTGTGGATAGTATCTATGTCGTCGGCGTATGCGAGCAGCATAGTCTCTTTATAGATAATATTGCCCGACCGGTCGACGTTTGGGCACCGCATCAGGATGTACTTCATCAGGAGGTTGAAAAAGTCGCACGACAACGCATCACACTGTCTGAAGCCTTTCTTGGTGTCAAAGGGGTCGGAGAGATCTTTATTACCCTGAGAACGCTTTGGGTGTTTTCCAGCGTCATCATACACGTTGATCTGATTGGCGTGTCGAAAGCGGCTTTGAAGTCGACAAATATGTGGTGTGTGTCGATTTGCTTCTCTTTTGTTTTTTCCAGGATCTGTCGCAGCGTAAATATGGAATTAATGGTTGACTTCGTTGGTCTAAAACCGCACTGATACTGTCCAACCATACGTCCTACGTACGGTTTCATTCTATTGCATATTACGCCAGATAGTATTTTGTATGCGATAGAGAGAAAACTTATTCCGTGATAGTTTGCGCAGACTGCAGGGTCTCCTTTCTTAAAAACTGGGCACAGGACACTTAGGTTCCAGTCATCAGGCATACGTTTACCAGACCAGATTTTGCACAAGAGTTGATGCATACATCGAATCAACTCGTCGCCGCCGGTCTTAAATATCTCTGCGGGTAATTCGTCTGCGAATGCCGCTTCGTTATTTTTAAGCCTCTGTACGACTTCGTAGACCTCGTGGTAGTCTGGTGGCTCCACAGGAATCCCATCATTGGCAGGAGGACCCAGATTTTCATCATCTCCACCAGCGGCATTGTTCCTGTCATCGCCCCCAAGTTAGATTTTTTGATAAAAACCACGAGCCTCGTTTGTGCTACCTATCATCTCAATCTCCTCCACATCACGCCTTTCCAGTTCTCGTTTCTTCCGTCTGATCAGACGTTTTTCCTCAACAACAGCTCGTATAGCTCCCGCCTGCAGAGTTCTTTGTCGTGCCATATTCTTCTCTGCAGTAGCGAAGCGACATTCCTCATCGTACCAAGTCTGCCTTCGAGGATTAGTAAAGCCAATAACCTCTTTGGCTGCCGTGGCTAATGAGTTTGAGATACGCTTCCACTGATCGTTAATACAGTCGGCGGCCGGAGGACTCTCTCGGAGTAGATGTGTGTGCGGCAGTCTGCTGTGACTTTAACCTACCAACATCTAGCTTTTGTTGTGTGTTAGCTCGATTGGCGTGCTCTGTGCTAAGTCTAGTACGTACCTTGGCTAGGACAAGGTAGTGGTCTGAGTCGAAGTTAAGACCTCTGTACGCTCGTACATTAAGCACGCTAGAAGAGTGCCTGGCATCTATCACCACGTGATCTATTTGGGTGCGGATCCTTAGGTCGCCACTGCGCCATGTTGCCTTGTGGATCTCGAGATGTGGGAATCTGGTACCACTTATGATCATGTTTCTGCCCGCAGCAAAGTCGATTATCCTTTCTCCATTACTGTTAGGGGGTGTCATTTAGGCTAAATTTACCGATGGTAGGGCGAAAGATTTCTTCTCTCCCCAATTTATGCGTTGAAATCACCGATGACAATTTTGATCCCATGCTTGGGGCAGCGATCGTAGAGGCTTTCTAATCGAGTGAGTCTAATAAGAGTTTTAGTAAGTTCTTCTATTGCACCGTCTCTGTTAAGGGTTCGGACGTTCCAGGTGCACATACGTATGTAGTGATCCTTGTATCGTTTTCGGGGATCGTCTTTTTTATATGCTCTAACGGTAGTTGGGGCCTCCAGAATCCTTGCCCCTGCCGCGGAAATATCCACTGGTGGATTAACACATCTGTGGCTGCCACCTAGAGTACTTTCGTTTATACTAGCCATCATTGCATTTGGTACATTTTTTTTTGTGTGTGTCTCACGGGTTCTTTGTTGAACGTCTTACAACATCACATCGAGGATTCGCTCTTTAGACGATTCTTTCGTCAAGCTGAGCCTGCTGTGGTAGTATTCTTGAACGCCCGCTAACCACACGGGCAAACACAATTAACACAAGGTTTCGATAAAACTGGCGGATTTTCATGAAGCTGCTGTAAGTCCCATTCACAAAAAGTAAGGCGTTGTGGTACGTCGTTCGGCTTCAATTCTTGCTGGAGTTGAATTTTATAGGCTTTTAAACCCAAATCGTCACTTGAAGTTCTCCATGTGGTTGAGTTGCACATACCAATACAATTGCTGAGAACGGAGACGAATTGACATTTCACGATACTTATTAACACTGGACGCTACGGCTGCAATATTCTCTTCGGTACGCACTTTAAGCATGCAAGTCGATGGTTTAATATCCAACAAAGTAAATTTGGTGCGAAATTTGATGACGATCATAATATGGTCGAAACAAACGATGAACATTTTTGACAGAGCACGAATTTTGATAATAAATTTCAACATTGCAAATCGTGGGTCGTTTGCCAGTCTTTTCATGATGAAATGGCAGAGTATACTGAAAACTTTTCACTTTGACAGATGATTTTTGGAAGCCATTACCAACCTGCTAACCTAAAAAACTTAACTCTTAGAAAATCACACTTTATAAAATATAGGGTGGTTAAATTTCAAGGGCCGATGTTGAATGTGAACCACACCTAAACGTCAAGTTTTTTCCTGCATTTCTTTTGACATTTCTCAACTTCAGACTAACTCAATTTGAACCATGGAAAGATACACAATCGAGCAACGCGTTAAAGTTATTCAGGCCTATTATGAAAATGAGCGTTCAAATCAAAATGCATATCACAGCTAACGAAACAATGGCTGTTTTGCGCAAAAAATTTGATGGCCGAATAATCTCACGTCGCGGCGTTGTCAACTGGCCGCCAAGATCATGTGATTTGACACCGATGGACTTCTTTCTTTGGGGCTATTTGAAAGAAAAGGTGTACGCCAATAAGCCAACAACAATTCAAGAGCGAAAGGATGACATAATTCGGCACATTAACGACATTGAACCTCAATTATGCCTCGGCGTCATCGAAAATTTTGACCATCGGATGGACGTGTGCCGCCGAAGCCGTGGCGGCCATTTGGCCGATATTTTGTTCCATACATAATTGAGTCATACCAATATATCATAATAAAAAGAAATGTTTTATTCAAAATCAACATCGGCCCTTGAAATTTAACCACCCTATAGTAAATTCACCAATGGTTTTTAATTCTATGTACAGTTGTGTGCATTAGTTTAATACCACTGATTATTTTTTAAATTATTTTGCTCCCAGGCACCTCAAGCTATAAACAAAAAAAAAAAACAAGAATAAAAAGTAAACTTCGGTTGGACCGAAGCTTATACCTGTAACACATCATTTGACGTTGATAGATCTTCGTGTGCAGCATTTGTATTAAATTTTATTTAAAAATACAGTATGTTTTAACGATAAAATTTTTTCTACTTTAACAAACTGCACCAAATTTGTTTTTGTGAATTAAAGAATTTAATTTACGAATATTAACAAAATATGGTGAGCTTTATATAATTCATTCGCTTATTTTGGCAGCTTTAGTGAAAAATGTGGTGTCCCAAATTAATAGGGGCACTTAAAAAAATTAAGGTTTTTGGTTATAAAAATGATTTTATCCTTATAAAAACCTTAAAACTATCAATTTATGATCTTCTCTCAATGTAACAACCTTTTTCAACACCAATTACTTCCAAACTTTAAATGTAATATGTAGAATAGCACCATAAAGTAACTTACACTCAAAAAAAGCATTTGGAACTCAAAAGCTAGAAACGATAGAAAGATGTGCTCAAAGAACACAAGTTGCTATATTCCAGTTTTTGAGCTATGTGGCTATATTTAATACATTTTTCAACTTTTTCATACAAATTGTATGGTTTTGAAGTGCCATAAAATATTAAAAATTTTAAAACATTCCTTTTTACAATATGTATTCATATTATTTTTTTTTATACCCGCCACACATAGTGTGAAGGCTGTATTCAGTTTGTCTGAAAGTTTGTAATGCATTGAAGGAGACGTCGTTGACCCCATAAAGTATATATAGACTTGATCAGCTCGACGAGACGAATCGATATAGCCAAGATCGTCTGTCCGTCTGTCAGTCTGTCTGTATATTTCTAGGCATCTTTTTCGTTGAAGATATAAAGATATTAAGCTGAAATTTGGAACTTAAGCTTTTCTCGGCAACGACTAGGTTAAGTTCGAGAATTAGAGTGCCACGCCCATTTTTAGGTATAGCCCCCATACAAACTTACCGTTTTTTTTCCGATTTTTTGTATAAAAATTGTAATTATTTATGAATGTATTCGCTCCCAATTGGGTAAAAACATTTCTTTTGTCATCTAGTTATAACTATTCCAATATCATGGTGCCACGCCCATTTTAGGTGTTTCTTCCATACAAACTTACCGCCCATTTCCAGATATTTTCGAGAAATATGTTGTTATACATACGAGGTGTGTTCAAAAAATATCGCATATTTTGTGTTTTTTTATACCCGTTACACATAGTGTGAACGGGTATATTCAGTTTGTCAAAAAGTTTGTAACGCATTGAAGGAGGCATCGGAGACCCCATAAAGTATATATATTCTTGATCAGCTCGATGAGACGAATCGATCTAGCCATGTCCGTCTGTCTGTCCGTCTGTCCGTCTGTCCGTCTGTCCGTCTGTCCGTCTGTTTGTTGCTATGCGATCTTTTCGATGAAGATATAAAGATATTGGGCTGAAATTTTAAACTTAAGCTTTTCTCGGCAACGACTAGGTTAAGTTCGAAAATGAGAGTGCCACGCCCATTTTTAGGTATAGCCCCCATACAAACTTATCGATTTTTTCGATTTTTTTTTTTTAAATAGTAATTATTTATGAATGTACTCGCTCCCAATTGGGTAAAAACATTTTTTTGGTCATCCAGGGTCAAAACCAAGACGACACGCCCATGTAACGGGTATTTCAGCTTCGGTTCCACCGAAGTTAACGTTTTAACGTTTTTTTTTATTTATTTATTTATGAATATCTATTTTATCCCCTTTAAAGTAATCCCCTCCCGATAAAATACACCTATGTCAAAGTTTTTTCCAATCCTCGAAACATGCCAAATAGTCCCTTTCCGGAATAGCCATCAGCGCCTTCTTCGATTCAGCTTTTATCTTCAATCGACTCGAAACGCGTTCCCCGGAGTGGTCTCTTGAATTTTAGGAATATCCAGAATTCACACGGTGCCAAATCAAGCGAATACGGTGGTTGCGGAACGATATTCGTTGCATTTTTGGCAAAAAAGTCACGAAAAATCAGTACAGTTTATAAGAAATCATAATTTTTAGTACCAATCGAGACTTGACACGTTTGAGGCCCAAAACATCCTTCAAAATTGTATTAATTGATCCTTTCGATACGCCAATTTCATCAGCAATGTCTCTCATAGTTAATCGACGGTGTGCAAGCACTAATTCTTTTACTTTTTTGGATGTGAGCTTCGTCCGTTGAGGTCGATGGTTGATCAGGCAACTCGTCTTTAACACGTTCGCAACCTTCTTTCAACAATTTATACCAATCAAATGTTGTTGATACTGGTAGAGTTCGGTCTCCATATGCCATCTTCATCATTTTTATTCCATTTATTCCATTCAGAAAAAAAAAAATTTGATACAGATTCTTTGATCCATTTATTTGAATAAGTAAAAATCGAAGACGATCCAAAACACGTGCAAGCAAAGCAGCTGTCAACAATTAAGTGAACATTCAAAATGGCCGAGCTTGTCGGCATAAGTGAGAGACATGAGTACCAACATAACGCCACAAAAAACTCAAAATTCGAATATACGTAACCCGCGAAAATTCAAAATTCGCGATAATGTTTGAACACACCTCGTATCTGTATTTTTAGCTCAAAATTTGAAATTAATATTGTGTGTAAACTTGGGTGACCACTGATGATTACACATAAACTCTTTAAATATTCGTGTGACGGATATTTAAGCTTCGGTTCTACCGAAGTTAACGTTTTTTATTGTTTTTTTTTTATTTTTTGTATGTTTTTAAAATGTTGAAACACAGTTTAAATCAAATTATTGAGTTCCAAATGCTTTTTTTAGTGTTAGTTACTTTATGGTGCTATTCTACATATTACATTTAAAGTTATCATATCTGAGATATCTTGATTTTAAGAGTAACATTATACACGATTTGCACACATTTCCCCGCCACAGTGGTTTTACAGTGGTTTCCCCTGTAGAAGAAGTAGCTATAGACCCTGTATTATTATTTCATCGAATGAGTATCACTAAAACTTTTGAGGATGAGATTGAAACATTTTTGAGTATGAATTAGCCCCTTACCCTTTATCACTCTTCGATGCAGCTGCGACTCGACAAAGAATATTAAAGCTGCAGAACAACGTCGTTAAACTACAAAAACATCATCGGGCTCCGAGATTATCTTCCTCCAACATCGGCATCAGCTATTCAACACTTATATCGAGTATACTATCAATTTCAAACATGGCTAGGCAATCAACTAAACCCTGAAGACTGGGTTTGGAAATTGATAGATAATACTCTGGAACCGACTAAAACTTAACAACCACCTGCTGCAGAAAAACTCCTCAACACTATTTTTTGCAATTGCAAAAAAGGTTGTAGTGCGAAATGCAGCTGTAAAAAAAGTCGGGTTGCTGTGTTTTCCAGTGTGTACCAATTGCCAAGGTCAGTCTTGCTCAAATATCCAGTTGAGTACAATAGAGGAAGACTCCTATGATTTCAATGAAGAGACCATTGATTCAGCCACATTTGAACAATTTGTGAACATCCAGCAAGAGGAAGAAGAAGAAATCAAAGAATACATGACTGTTGAAATAGAGTATAAATCTGATTAAAATATCTAAAGAAATAAGGTGATAACTTAAACTTGACGGGTATTGTTCGCTTAAATTATCATAAAATTGTCATGACAGTTATTAAGATAATGAAGCACGCCTACAGGGGAAACCACTGCAAAATAAAATACACTACCTATCAGGTGGCGGGGAAATGTGTGCATATCGTGTATAATGTAACTCTTAAAATCGAGAATCGTGACACTTAGGAAGGAAATCATTAAGACCATTTTTGTAGATAATTTCAAGGTCTACAACTTGGCTTCAGGTATTTTTTTATAAAACTTACCGTTTTCGAGAAAAGTTTAAAAAAAACTGAAATTTTGACCTTTGACCGCGAATAACTTTTGAAGCCCACATAGGATCGATGGGGACTTTTAAAACTGTATTTGTAATGGTAAACCCAAGCTCTCCACCAATTTTTGGCTTTCCGGGAATTATTGTTATTTAAAATGTCTATATTGACCGAACTATAAACAAATCAAATATATTCTTAAAAATTAAGAAATTCGCGGTCCGATTTGGACCAATTTTAAACTGAAGATTTGGCATGGTATAAGAAACATTTGAACCATATTTGAAGCCATTCGCTTTATAAATACATTTTCTTATAAGAACTTGACAAATGTTGTACTTTTGTATGGGAGCAATGTCTAAAAGTGGGCGTGGCACATTGAATTTAACATAGAAAGTACACAGGACCTAGAAAAGCTTAAGTTTAAAATTTCAACTTAATATCTTTAAAACTGAGCGAATAAATCGCGCAGCAACAGACAGATGGACAGACAGACGGACATGGCTAAATCGATTCGTCTCATCAAGCTGATCAATAATACATATACTTTATAGGGTCTACGATGCCTCCTTTAATGCGCTACAAAATTTCATACAAACTGAATATACCTGTTTACACTAGTGTAACAGGTATAAAAATTAAATCAGAAGCATGACATTTTTTTTGAATAATACTTCATTTAAGCAAAGAAAAGCATTCAAAGGCAATTAATTTACTATATTAACAAAAACAATGAAAACGTTAACTTCGGTGGAACCGAAGCTTAAATACCCGTCTTCTTGAAAAAATAAAAAAATAGAAGCTGAGTTTGTATGGGGTCTAAATGTTATAGTAGCCCGATCCTTGTCATATCGGTAGCATATTCAAAGGATAACGGTATAAGTGATTTTACCCAGATTTGAGTGAATATATCCATAAATAAGAATTATTTTCATACAAAATCTGAAAAATGGGAGCTTTGTTTGTATGGGGGCCATATCCAAAAATGGGCGTGGCACCTTTCTTCTGATATTGGATGCCATTAGAAATGTTTTTACCCAATTTGTAATAATTACATTCATAATTAATAATTATATTCATAAAAAAAATCGAAAAAGTGGTAAGTTTGTATGGGGCTATATCTAAAAATGGGCGTGGCACCCTTCTTTTGAAATTGGATGTCATTAGAAGTGCTTTAACCCAATTTGTAGTAAATACATTCATAAATTAAAATGGTAAGTTTGTATGGGGGCTATATCTAAAAATGAGCGTGGCACTTGACATACAAACTGCCTAGGAGCACAAAAAGCTTAAGTTTTAAAATTCAGATAAATATCTTTAAAACTTTCCGAGAAAAACGCATTGCAACAGACAGACAGAGGGACATGGACAAATAAGCATCATGGTTGATCGCTAATCATTGCAAATATTCAGTCTTGATATTGTCCGGAATTTCTTGAAATGGCAAGAAGAACTTCTAAATCGTAATTGAAAGCATCAATTCGGTACGATATATTAAAATTTTAGAGACAAGTATGCTACCATTTATGGAGGATGATATGCCCTCTCCCAGCAGTGTAATGCTCGTGCGCATACCAGCAGAGTGACACATTGGTTACATGACCATAATATTAATGTTTTGGAATGGCCAGCTTTTAGTTCTGATTTCAGCATCATTGAAAATTTGTGGAAAGTCCTGGGCCTCAAAGTCGCAAAACGAAAGACCAAAACAATCTTGCATTTGGAGATAATGTAGTAAGAAGAATGGGAAAATATTTCAATTTTAATTATTTATAAACTTTATTCCTCACTTGTACACAGAGTTCAAGATTGCATAAACACAAAGGATTTTTATTTTAGGGGATAGACATGGTCTTAAACTTATGCGCACCTAATTTTGCAACCAATTTGAAATTTTGTTTCCAAAAATAATTAATTAATTGCCTTTAAGCCCTATTTTGTTTGAATGAAGTTTGATTAATTTTATTCGATTTGAGTTGAGGACTAGCGGTAAATGATATTAAGACATCCATCATCAAGACTAGTGGTGTGAGATTGTTAGAAATAATCGATTGTTGATGATTGTAAAATTTTATATAAGTTTTTGATATTATTATATTTGATGATCTTGGTTTCAATTGAAAAAACTAATAAGTGAAGACCTTTTTTTCGGTTTTCACTTTGAAAAAGCTTTTTATCACGATATCTATCAACTACTTGATTATTGATTGTTGCTTAATCAATTATTGATTCTTAAACTAATCGATAAATTGATAATACAAAATAATCGATAGCTCCTTGATTAATAGATTAATCAAACAGTTTCGGAACGTCAGCTAGGACGTTCTCATCTGCATAATCTTGGAAGACATCTACAAGATTGGAATTTCCAATTTTTATCAAAAATCATTAGTCTCTCTGTTGGGTAAAAACGCTAAGTGATGTCCAAGACCAAAAATATAAGAGGCAGATTTAAACCAAAAATTTGTTGCTATGTTATATAACCAAATATTAATAACCTTAAATAAAATTTGGCAAAATCGTCATTAACTTTTTTTGTGGATGCGGCTCCCAGCATATAAAGAATGTATATGTCTTCTTGATAAGCTCGACGAGAAGAAACGATTTAGCCATGTTTGTCTGTCTGTGGCGAACGAAATGTTTTCATCGTTCCTAGTTTGTGTGTTAAAATCAGAATGTAGCCCCGACCTTTGGGTATAGCTCCCATACTAATTCAATTCAATTTAGTTTAGGTTCTACTGTAGTGGCCGTTTTTTTTTTTTTCTAAAGGGTTCTGAGAGCAAGACGAAATTGGGTCAATTACCTAGCCGTTTTGTAGAAAATTGTTTTTAAAGTTTTGCATATAAATTTTAAAGTACCTTTGCCGATAAAATTGTAAATTCTTTGACAAGATAGAGCTTTGTGATATGTACAAGAATAATTCCTTATCAAACATCCTAATGGGTCTATCAAAATTTAGAAAAAAAATGGGAGGCGAAGAAAAAAATGTATTTGTTTAAACCTGCCGTAGTATAGTATGTAACTGTGAACAATATTATTAACACTCATTTTGTATATTCGATATGCCAATTGGCAACCGATTAGCCAAAGTATGAAAAAATATTTACACATTGCTCAATATACTCTTATGCGAGTATATCAGTCCATATAAGCCGCCTCATTTCCATTTTGTAACAATTCGAAACACATTAATATGAATAACTAATTCGGCACACCTCACAATTTTGCATGGCAAGTTCTCACGTTTCCAACCACAAATAACTAAAGGAACGTCGTAGAAATCATTTTTCCTAGAGCAATCAAATAAGTGTAAAAGAAATATTATCTCATCAAGAAAATCGCATATGCAAAGCATGCAAAATAGACAAGACGACCAAAAGATCGCTTAGCAATCGCCAACTGTCGAATTCGACGAGGACCGAAATGATGAAGACGGCAAAACTTTTGAAAAATTACTATAAAATTTTACACCTTCACTGAACTGATTGGTAATGATGAAGATTTCAACAGAGCAGAGCAGCAAATGGATAAGATCTGAGTGCTGCTGCTCGGGTCTAATTTCATCGGATCTCATTGCTTTGAAACAGATGAGCGAACTCGTTTTCTTACAAAGTCCGTTAGTTTGATATTCTGTCAGTGGCGATCATTAAAGTCAAATCATTTTTCACATTTAGAAATCTGGCCGTTGGCCTAAAGATAGACCAATACCTTAACTCCTTTCACTCCATCCCATCCCAAGCTGCCGTTGTGAGGAGATAATATGTTGGCTTGGCGGCTCAATGGAACCATCGAATGCAAAATTGCAAAAATCTCCGCTGCAACCACATCACGATTCGTTTAAAAATGTGCTCGACTGCTCATCAGATCAATCATTTCGGCCGCTTACATAAAGGTAATCAAATCAACACCTTCATCGCAACTTCATCTCAACTTCGATACCGAAATCGATGCGAAATGCCTTCCTTGTTTGTGTTAAACAATTTCTTGAAGCGATTCGAGCAATTGCTTATCTCAAGATTTACTCTTTTTTATTTTTGTATTTGTGTTCGGATAACCAAAATTACTCAATGTCCACCTTGCCACTTCACCGTTGGTTTCAATTCGATCAGTGGCAAATTGTTGTCGATCAAATTGTATTTTTCTTGTCTCGATATCTAATTTGTCATTCAGGATTTTAGCGGTGGCGAACCAAACAAGACAGCAACAATTTGTTGCTTGGCTACAATCTGTCTGTGGCCGACCACGATCCTTTTAGCCCAAGAGCGAACTAGGGAATCCCAAATTATGTGCGATTATTTCGTCGGTAGAGCGGGATATTATTCTTTCCTTTCTATATGGCGTTTCTTTGAAATGTATTTTTTTTTTTTTTTCGTTTGCTGCATTAGTGGAACTGACCTGCAATTGATACCAATTCATGGCAATCTATTATAGATGCTAAGAGTGAGTTGCATGCCTCATTATTGGCAATTTAGAGCGATTCACGTAATTGTTGTTCATGTTAAATTATACTCAGCACTAGTGTGTCTGATGTTTTATTTATTTTGAGAGTGAATGCTAAATAGAAGCACTATGTGTATGTAAGATAATATTTTAAGTTTTTATTACAAGGTACATATTATATATTTTTTTAATTAAACTGATAAGTATTTGTAAAAATATGGCATAAATGAATCAAATTTTTAATTTATTTTATGATTTTATACTCTGTACCCAAAGGGTAAAAGGGTATATTAAGTTTGTACGAATGTATGTAACAGACAGAAGGGAGGCAAGATGGACCATATAAAGTAGATATATACTTGATCAGCAGGGGAGTCGAACTAGCTATGTCTGTCTGTCCGTCCGTCCATCCGTCCGTCTGTTGTCCTGCTGTATGCAGTATGAGAGAGATTATCTCGGAGACTATAAGAGATACAGCCACCATATTTGAAACTTAGAATCACGTGAGCCGTCAAGTGTTCACTTGCAAACGGTTTTTTCCCATTTTAAGAGGTACCCCCATACAAACGTACCCCAAAATTCTGGGGTTTTGCATAATTTAGTGTAAATTATGTCTATGATAGTCCCAATAAAATGTCCCAATACTGGTTGGACCAACAAAATTTTAGGTATAAACCCCATTCAAAGATATACCCGATTTTTTAAGTCTTTGTATGAAAATTAAATTCAATGAGGTGTGGTAGTAAAATAGAACCGATCTTAAGGTTCATAAATATTGGGTACAGGGTTTCTTGTAGTCGAGCATACTCGACTTCCGCGTTCTTTCTTGTTATACCCTGTACCCAAAGGGTAAAGGGTATATTAAGTTTGTGCGAATGTATGTAACAGACAGAAGGAGGCAAGATAGACCCTATAAAGTATATATATTCTTGATCAGCATTGGAAGGGGAGTCGAACTAGCTTTGTCTGTCTGTCCGTCCGTCCGTCCGTCCGTCTGTCCGTCTGTCCGTCTGTCCGTCTGTCATGCTGTCTGCCGTATGAAAACGATTATTTCGGAGACTATAAGAGGTAGAGCTTTCAAAATTGAAACTTAGACTCTCCTAGGCCGTCAAGTGTGCACTTACAAACGGTTTTTCTCTAGACCCATTTTAAGGGGTACCCCCCATACAAATGTACCCCAAAATTTTAGGTTTTTGCATAAAAACGTCATTGTTTTTTATTCTAGGAAGTTCAAATTAAGTAAAAATTATGTCTATGATAGTCCCAATAAAATATCCCAATATGGTTGGGACCAACAAAATTTTAGGTATAGCCCCCATACAAATTTACCCCAAAATATTGGGTTTTTACAAAAAAACGTCATTGCTTTTTATTCTAGAAAATTTGAATTTAGTATAAATTATGTCTATGATAGTCCCAATGAAATAGACCAATATGGGTAGGCCCAACAAAATTTTAGGTATAAACCCAATCAAAGATATACCCGATTTTTAAGTTTTTCTATGAAAATCCAATTCAATGATGTATGGTAGTCAAATAGAACCTAACTTAAGGTACATATAGATTGGGTATAGGGTATCTTGTAGTCGAGCATACTCGACTTCAGCGTTCTTTCTTGTTTTTTTTTTTTTTTTTGCTTACAAAACTGAAACGATTGGAAAACAATAAGATATGCGATTGTTACTTACAAAGATTCCACTTTTGAAAGTGCTTATTGAAGCAAACCAAATCCCATTAGGGTTTGTGGAATTCGCGATTTATCATAGCTTATATATTTTGAGTGAAACCAGAAAATATATTTACTATACATTTTTTTTTTTTTTTTGAATCCATGAAACACTGCATTACAGATATTTGTACCGACCAAGAAAGGATGTATGGAGGGTACTATTGACTTTTGACATTGTTTA
>JAEIFJ010001567.1:0-15994 GCA_018903435.1 Leucophenga varia
TGGAAAAGTTTCAGATCCTATTCCTTAATCAATTGCAGATAGTAATTAGAGCAAGGGAGGATTTCCTTTTAGCCAAGTATTTATTAAAAATATTTATTTTTAAAAAAATAATTGGCGTTTAAGCGTGAAGCTCGAGATGTAATGGAAAGTTACAGACCTTACTTCTTATCAATTATAAAAGTAATTGAGGCCCAACCCGAAAGGTTTGATCAGTTCAGGCAAAAGTTCTCAATTCTTTGTTGTTTTAATCTCAATCAAGAGACGGGGCATGGTCTTCAGGCTACAATATTTATACAAGCCCAAGAATAACTGCAAAGAACCGAAATATGAATCCTGTTCGACATAACATCACGTTCGACCTTTCAAAAAGCTCTTTGAATCCAGCCATAAAAAAATTTCATCTTTTAGAAAATTCAAAACGAAATGATTTTCCCAGATTTGATGTTATGCAGCCCAGCAACTTATTTTCGCGAATCGCGATTACAATTCATAAAATTTGGATGTATCGACCGAGATAAGTCTGGAAGTTGCCGAATAATTTTCATGTTTGGAAATCTCCATTTTTAGAAATGGGAGAATGTGTATAGCAATATGGCGTCAAGGCCACAGAATCTCAGATATCGGAATCGCGATCTCTCTCGTTTTAATCGGGTTAGTCGACCATACTGAGCCTGTAGTCAGTGACGGCAATATTTGCTATATATTATTATCCTTTAAATAATAAACTACTATAAGGCTTTCGATAGCAAATATTAGGAACCGCGAGCACCTAGAATATTTTTGGGGGAACTCGACCAATATTAGCAACAGTCAGTCTTGAGTAGAGCAATAGTATCCTTTAGATTTTCAATAAGCTGTATGCAGGTTATATTTTTAAACACATTATGGAGCGTTTATTTTGGAAAGCGATGAACCAATAATTCTATGAACAGAAAAACTATAAATATGTCAGTAAGACACAGCACAGAAGATCTCAGTAATATTTTACAACAACAAGACCCCTTCTGCGGCTGCTGCCACCAGCCAATGCAACCAAACAATTTAATAGCAACGTCCCCATGCCAACATAGGTTTCACCACGAGTGTATACAGAGGGCGTTACAACATACAAATATTTGCCCCACATGCAAAAACCCTTGCAGAGCCAGACAGTTATCATTGTCAAACAATAATTTGGCCGCTGAATTAAATGCAGCAGGCAACGCCACTGACCCTATATTGCCAGCGCCTAATCAGAACACAGACCAAAACAGTAATAGACGTAATAATAGATACCGCAGAGGCGGCACAACACGTAGAGGCATGACCACTAGGTCTGCACAACGTGCGATGCAGAACGATGAAGCGAATCAGAGTAGTCTGACCGTGGATTCATCGAAAGAAGGAAACAGGGAAGATATAGATAAAATAGTTCAGTCAGCCATGCAACAGCAAGAGCAGCACCTAATGCGAAACTTGTCAGCCTTGATTCAATCACAGTTCGCAAATATTCAAATAAATAACGGAAGTCAACAGGAAACGAATTCTAATGTCAGGGCAGGACAGACTGATCAGCCTCCGGCAAGCCAAACCACTGGCAGTAGTCCAACTTTACCTCGAAGATATTCTTCAATTCCCCCAGAGAAAGTGTCGAATATCATTCTCAATTGGAGATTGAAATTTGACGGATCGAGACAGGGTATTTCTACAGAAGACTTTCTGTACAGAGTTCGTTCAATGACGAGACAAAACCTATACGGTGATCATAACTTACTTTGCGATCATTTACATTTGCTTTTAGGAGACAAAGCCAGTGATTGGTTTTGGAAATTCCATAGAAACAATCCTTGTTTCACATGGGAAAAATTCTGTGAAGAGTTTCGAAAGAAATATGAAGATGCAGACACAGATATGGACATATGGGATTCCATAAATGCCAGAAAACAAGGCGATAAAGAGCCGTTTGAAGAATTTCAGTTTGAAATTGAAAAACTCGTTAGCCGTTTACGTAACGCTATTACAGAAGAATCATTAGTGCGAATTTTAATTAGAAATTCTAAAATGTCGCTGCGTTACGAATTAATGCATCTAGGCATAACAACATTAGCTCGACTGCGGGAGGAAATCCGCACTCACGAGCAGTTTTGCAAACAAACAAGACAGCAGTCTTATAGACAGCCGCGTCCCTTCGTTTCAGAGCTTGACGAACAAACAGAAATCGCCGCGATTCAGCGCAAAAGTATGAAGTGTTGGAACTGCGGAAAAGTAGGTCACCGCTATGACTATTGTCTTGAGCCTAGGTCTATTTTTTGTTACGGGTGCGGGGCAGCAAACGTTTTCAAGCCCAATTGTATCCATTGTAACAACCCGGAAAACTCGTCGGTGGATGCGCAGGCCAGATCCGTACTGTCGCATCCACGACAATAAACCCAGACGTAAACAATCAGATCCAACAACATTCAGCCGATCTGAACCAAAAGTCAGCCTTACGAATTAACACCAAACAAAACGAAATTATTAAGAAAGTATATAAGCCTTTCCATGAGAGACTGGCACATTATCTAGCGACACGTAGTCGAATTTTCGGTCACGTGGACAGTTATGAGCCCCGGAAGAAAACCAAACGTTCTACGGTCCGTATGCGCGTCTTTTGGAAGAAAGTCCGCGCATGCCGACATAAACTAGTTTCAGCCATTTTTATGAATAACGACAATCGTTTATATACAGAGATTCAATTAGAAGGGCATTCATTTGTCGCTCTTCTAGATTCGGGAGCAACTATAAGCTGTCTTGGCGGTAAAGCAGCAGCACAGTTGAAATCCCACCCAAACATTCAAAAATCTTCAGGTCGTATCAAGACAGCAAACAACTCAGAATGTGCTGTGATAGGTCGATTAGTTTGTGATATAGCATATCGTGGCATAACCAAACCAGTTGAATTCTACATAATTCCAACCCTTAAACAAGATGCGTATCTTGGCATCGACTTTTGGCGAGACTTTGGTTTGTTAAATCAAATAGTTCAAACTTCAAGCCAAGTAAATGAGCTCGATGTAGGCAGAGATGCAGATGTTGACGAAGATCTTCCAAAAGTTCATTCTCTCTCCGAACATCAGCGTATCGAACTGGAACGAGTTAAACTAAAACTTCCATCGTTCGAAAAGGAAGGTTTAGGCCGTACTAAATTGATCGAACACAGTATCGACGTAGGCGACGCTAAAGCAATTAAGCAAAGGCACTGGCCTATATCCCCAGCTAAGGAGAAGCTTATGTTCTCTGAGATCCAAAATATGCTCGATTTGGACGTCATCGAGGAGTCTAAGAGTGCATGGAGCAGCAATTGTGTCCTCGTAAGAAAAGGAGACAAAGTTCGCTTATGCCTGGACTCAAGAGAGATTAATAAATGCACCCGCAAGGATGCATATCCTCTTCCACACGTTGATGGAATACTCAGCAGGTTGCCACCCGCTCGTTTCATTACAGGCTTAGACATGAAGCATGCCTTCTGGCAGATCCCCCTTGAGGAGAAATCACGCCAAATAACGGCGTTTACAATTCCAAATCGCCCTTTGTATCAATACAAAGTCATGCCGTTCGGACTGTGCAACGCTGCACAAACCTTAGTTCGATTAATGGACCAAGTTATTCCCGCACATTTGCGCACGAGAGTATTCGTTTACTTGGATGATCTATTAGTTCTCTCGGAAGATTTCGATTCCCATATGGTACTCTTAAGCGAAATAGCAGGCTACTTGCGGAATGCGAACCTGACTATAAATATCGCCAAGTCCAAATTTTGTATGCAAGAAATAAAATATCTTGGATTTATCATAGGACACGGTAAAATAAAAACAGACCCAGGAAAGCTCACGGCAATAAACGAATTCCCGATACCGACTACTGTCAAACAATTGAGAAGATTTCTCGGTATGACAGGATGGTATCGACGTTTCGTCGACGGCTATGCTTCTGTTACTCTGCCACTGACAGAACTTTTAAAGAAAAATAAGCAATTCAAGTGGAATCCACAAGCTCAAGAAGCATTTGAGATGTTGAAAGGCAAGTTAACATCAGCACCCATTCTTAGTACACCAGATTTCTCAAAACCATTTTTATTGTTGTGCGATGCCAGTCTGCACGGACTCGGCTGCGTGTTAGCTCAACTGAGCGTCGATGGCTCGGAGCTACCAATCGCATATATGTCGATTAAATTAACCAAACAACAACGCAACTATACGGTAACTGAGCTAGAATGTTTAGCTGTCCTAAAAGGCATACAGAAGTTCCGTTCATACATAGAAGGACAAGCGTTTGTAGTAATCACTGACCATGCTTCTCTGAAATGGTTGTTAAACCAAAAAGATCTTACAGGGCGCTTGGCCAGATGGGCATTGCAATTACGCGGTTTAGAATGTACAATCCAGCATAGAAAAGGTTCTCATAATGTCGTTGCCGACGCTTTATCGCGCCGAGACGAAAACGAAGTCTCTGAATTTACAGATTCTGGCCCAATAATTGATCTAAAATCTAAGGAATTTAAATCACCAGAATATCTCAATTTATTGAAAAACGTCATTCAGAACCAATCTAAATTGCCGGATTTGAAAATTTGTGATGACTTTTTATACAAACGAACAGAGTTTGCTAGTGGAGAAGAAAAGCAGGAAGCAGAATCTTGGAAACTTTGGATTCCAAATGGTTTGATAAACGATGTTCTTCATAGAGCACACGATCCTCCAGATTCAGCCCATTGCGGTACAGCCAGACTTATCGCTAAGTTAAAACGCTATCTATTTTGGCCTGGCATGGTTACGCAAATTCGTAATTTCGTAGCAAAGTGTTCGATATGCAAGTCCACTAAAAGTGCTAATATGATTCTTAGACCTCCAATGGGAAAGCCAATGTCATCAGACAGACCTTTCCAAAAGTTGTATTTGGACATTTTAGGCCCATATCCAAGATCAAAAAGTGGAAATATAGGACTTTTAATCGTGGTGGATCACAATACTAAATTTCACTTCCTACAACCATTAAAGAAATTCACATCCAGCAAGATCTGCGAGTTTTTGGAAAATGTGTTTTATACATTTGGAGTCCCAGAGACAGTATTGACCGACAATGGATCACAATTCAAATCAGGATATTTCAAAGCATTTCTGACTCAATTTGGAGTATCTCAGATTTGTACAGCCATTTATTCGCCACAAGCGAATGCAAGCGAACGGCTGAACCGCTCAGTCTTAGCTGCCATTAGAGCGTACATTGGTAAAGAACATATCAATTGGGATATGAATCTAAATGAAATTAATGCGTCAATAAGAGCTAATATTCATAGAAGCACCGGATATTCTCCGTATTACTTATGCTTCGGGCAAAATATGATGCTCAATGGGCAAGATTATGAACTTTTGCGCAAGCTGAATATGTTGTCCGACGACACAACTTTGAAGCGGCCAGACGTGATGCAATTGGCTCGCGCAAAGGCCAAAGTTAACATAGACCACACTCACGACATAAACGCTCGACGATACAATTTAAGAAGTAGATCACTTCGACTAAAAGTCGGAGACATAGTTTATGCCAGAAATTTCGCGCAGAGCAGTGCTGCTAAGAATTTCAGCAGTAAACTTGCCCCGGTATTTGTAAAGGCTTCAGTAGTTAAACAGCTTAGTCCAGCATATTATGAATTACAAAACGAAGCAGGCAAAAAGCTAGGAGTCTACCACTTAAAAGACATCAAAGTTTAAGGCAAGCTCGACCTTTGCACTGTTTTTCTTCAGTTAATGACTACTCGAGATACATCTGTCGCAGCATTATCTGTGGTGTAGTGGCCGTTGTCTAGCTTGCACTCATAAACTCTCTTAAATTCGAATTATCAAAAGGCGCTCAAATAATTCGCCGCACTCAAGTGACAATTCCCAATTCGCCGTCGTCTCATTTCCATGCTCTCGCATAATGCAGATAGAAAAAGGGAACATAAAGAAATAAGATGATCAACCGTTACTTTTGGCAACAACCGTTCTAATACCGCGTGCATTGGAACGGCAAATGTTCTCTCTCGTTGTCTATAAAGTAGGGCGAATTCAACGTGCATTCACATTTTTCGTCAGTTCACAGCGCAGACTAGCACCGAAGCGTGTGTATAAACTCTTAAAAATCATAAACTTTTTGCAAAGAATATATTTTTAAAATATAATATATTCATAAATACTCTAATTGTGAAACCGAGTTATTTATATAAAAACAAAAGCCAAAGTTCTGGAACATTTGAAAACAGCGGCGCTATTTGCTGCGTAACTTTGCCAGCAGAGCGACTGCTCAGTTTGAGAGGCATTGTGTATACATACAAAAAGGTGATATTAAGTGAACATTTATACAAATAGTCAATACTAATTGTATATTTATCCATAGCTACGACATTTGATATAACACGGCCGGCCTCGAAAAGCGTTTGCACGCTGTCAGCCATAAGGCAGGCCTGATCGTGTCCATAGGAGCCCCCAGTGGCTGTAAAACTGTACACTGGGCGGCGAAACACTAAAATTACTCAGACACTGAATAGAATAGCGCCGTGGGAACACGCCGAGCTCATATATATCGGTCAACCACGGATGCGACTCCCTTATTCGTCGTGACTCCGACGTCATTTAGATGATCATAACGCCGCTATAGCTCAAGTGCTATACGTATCGGAATTTATTTTATAGTCGCAGACCAGAGTCATATAATTATAACAGCCACAGTCACTCATAGCGACACGGATATGCCCAGCCTGGCATAGGCTATCCAAACCCAGCAGCAAAGAGAAGCGCTGAGTCGTTCTCTCCTTGTCGGCAGCCCATAGGCGGCATGCCAACAAAAGTATCGCAGTAGTATAAATACACTTTTATATCAAATCTTTTCAATTAAACTCTATCTAATAACGTCTTTCGTACACGTATATCCCTAAGGCAATTTGAAACATGTACAACTCGCAGTAGCACCTGAATACAAGCATATAATTATGGACACACACGTATAACTACATTGACATTATATTTATATAAAATACTTCCAAAACAGCACAGCAGCTACTTCGACGGGCCCATCGATCGAGCGGATATTTTCTGTGAGTAACCAAATGTCTATGAATTGATATTATCCACGGTATGCCATTTGCATTGCCAATGTAGTTATGTTATTTTGTAGTGGTCCACATAAACATATGTGTATATGAAATTATTATAAAAGACCCTTGTTATAATGAGAGGTGAAGCTACTGCGCGTTCATTTATATAGTTTCTTACTCTTTTCGTTACGAATTATTATTAACCTTAAAATTTGAACATGAAATCTCAAAATATTTTCGCGTTAATAAAAAACTGAATTATAAGGTTTACCTAATCATGCCAGTTTAATAATTTATTGAGGTTCATCGCCGACCAAATGAACGCCCATGATAGTGAAATATAATACTTATACATAGTATTTAACTAGGGATAGCCGAGAAGTCCGCGAGCTATCATGGTAGGGAGGGTACAGAGCGGGATACGATCAACAGCATAGTATCCTCGCACAATATGACCAGCATATAGCATCCATAAACAGTGTGGTTTATCTCAATACAATTTAGTTGTCGATTTTCATTTCCGTAGTGCACTTAATCATTATTTTTCCCGTAGCGCGTATATGTTTAGGCAAGAAAAGAACCCACACCCCATCCGACGAGCTTAGACCAGAGAGAAGCCAGAAGTGCACGAACCTTCTTAGCCTATCATATAGTAAATACTAGTGGTGTATACAAAACAGCAATTCCACACGCTACAGGTGGAATGGAGCCACTTTGTCCATCAAACGCGCTATGCTACTATTGGCGTTACACAGACCAAAAGGCATAACCCATAAACCGCCCTACCAGGTACTGTAAAAGCTGTTTATCACGGGATTGCTGCTAGGGGACTTGCCAGTAAGCATCCTTTAAATCTAAGCTTGTTATAAACTCAGCTTTTGGAAATTGGCCCAATATGCCACTTATCTGAGGAAGTGGATAGGCGTCCTTTTCAGTAAAAGAATTTATCTTGCGACAGTCCAAACAAATCCTAACCTTTCCTGGCTTGGACACCATGACTATCGGTGAAGACCATGCGCTATCTGCTTCTTCTATTACTCCAAGACTTAACATTCTATCAATTTCTGCGTACATTTCGTATTCTACGGCTGGAGAAACCGGAAAATGTCGTTGTTTTATAGGCTTGACATTGCCTACGTCGATAGAATCATAGATCAATACCGAGATATTACACCTGTTATTTATATTTCTATTTCAGGAATTTTTTTTGTTCCAAATTAAACCATTGGTTTCAAAATTTATCTCTTGTTGGGTAGAACAACAGCGGGTAACAGCAAATGGGTTGTGTGTAAGCACATACCTTTTAAGACGTTCAACGACCAAAAACCACCAAACGAATCCGTCTAAAAATAGTTACGTAAAAGAGAAATAAAAAAAGGGTTATAAAAATTTTTTAAAAATAGTTAATGGAAAAAATTAAAAAAGTTTATTAAAAATTAATTAAAAAAAAAAATATAAGAATTGAATTAGAATAAGAAAATTTTTGTGTCCGAACTTTATGATTATTTTATATTTAAATGTAAATGCTTCGCGCCACTGTTTGTTTTGATTACAACTGTTGACTCTGTTATGACTCTGTTAATGCATACAAAAGCTAGTTGCTCTAGCACTGATCATTACATTCTTTTACATCTGCCGGTCATGTACACACGCGTCTATAAGCTCTTGATTCGACTATTTAAATTGCAACAAGTGAATAATAAACTAAGAATAAACATTGAACAAGCACGATCTTTTTGTTGGCAATTAGTGCAAAGGTGGACATTCGGTTTTCCTCTAAACATTTGGTGACCCCGACGTGATTTCTTGGTTGTCGGTCGTTTGTTGCAATTTTCGTGGTCGTTTGATTTGTTACAATTCGGTGGCAAATTAGTATACAGGCATTCGTTCGCTCATGGTTTATTTTTGCATGTCGGCAAAATATAAAACCTAAAAATTTGTACATATCGTGTACATATTGATTCGCGCGCGAAAATTCGGTGACACACATACACACATTTCTTTCGACTTGCTGTGCCCAGTTTCGTGTACATACATACGCATACTTGTGCGTGCTTTCGCTCTGTGCATATCGTTGTGCAGACAATTACACATATAAATTCATACAGTTCACCTTATTTCGTTGTGAGCATCTGTACATATCGTTGTACAGTAAAAATATATGTAAGTCTCCCATTAGAGCGTAGCGTGTTTCGAACTGTTCACAGGCGGTCCCTCAAGCATACTGCCCTGCTCGTTTTCTAACAGCCTATACGAAACCTCGAACCACACTCGGCGGCAACGTCGCGACGCATCGCCGTGCAACTAAACAGGCGACACGGCGTTGTCGCCCCGCTCCAACGGTACTTGCCAGAAAAACGACGGACACACCGTGCAATTAAACAGGCGACACGGCGTTGTCGCACCGCTCCAACGGTACTTGCAGAAAAACGACGGACACCACGAGGTGTCCGAGCAAAGACGCAAAACATAATATGATGAAATAATTCGAGGTCATGCGTAATGTTCTACTACTACTACTACTATTACTCCGACACGGCCATCCTGACTCTAACACGACCTCGTGTTCCATCCAATTGTCTTTTTATAATTTTATTATTAAACAAAGGATTTAATATTTCCATTTCAATTCGTATAAACTTATCAAGTTAATTTCACAGAACAGTATCAAGCCTTCTTAACCAATATCTTTACATAATTCTTACTATTATGTAATTTTTAACAAAATCAATTATTCTTCTTCATTCAACATCACAAATTCAATGCCCCACACGCCATGATCAAAACAAACATCAGTTTGTTTTGCACTTGTGCTTGCATTATTTATCTTGTTACTCTGCCATTTTCTTTGGCCAGCAGTAATTCTTTCACCACCTTTATTGGTGTGCTTCACTTTCTTCAGTGGCTTCAACATTTTCATTTTCGCTCTCTTCACACACATTCAACTCCACGGGCACTTGCCCCTCTGGCATTTTTCTCAAATCTTCATCTGCATATTTATAATTTCTTTATATTGGTTAAGGACTTTAAACTGTACCTGTCACCCTCCAGAACCTGTATTATTTCAAAAAGGCCCTTTGAATTTTAGACTCAACTTGGTTTGATGCCTCTCTTGTTCTTCAATGCAATAATCCTCAATTTTTACGTTACTTAAAACCTATACAGTACTACATATTCCATTATTGCCTATGCTTTTTAGCATAACAACATTATTAAATCTTTTACCAGAAAATTTAGTACTTAGCTTTTCTTTCAGCAGCGAGCATCCAGCTCCAGAATCAAACGTGATTTCGAAAATTTGGCCTCTATGATTTATGAATCCCTTGGGTACTGCAACACTGCACTGCACCCATCAGATGCCGTTGTTTATATGGCCCGCACAAGTTCAATTAAATTTTTATTTTGCATTTCTATAATAGTACGCCATGGACCATCTTCTGTTGAAGGCATAGGACCCGATCCCACTTGAAACGTCAATTGGATGCTTGGAATGCCAATCTTACTGCTGAGAAAATCGCTGGAATGGACGAGTCAGACTTTTCAGTTCGATTGGAGTATCTGGAAACAATGAAAACTGAATTCAATGATGCGCAAGTCGCCTTGGAAAAAATGGATCTTTCGGAGTTAACCTCAAACACTCGGGCTGACTTTAACGATGCATACATTGAGGTTAAGTCTGCACTGTCTCGTGAACTCGTGTCGTTGCAGCGCAAATCATCCGTTCTGAATTCTACTGCAGTGCGTAATTTCACAAGCGACACATCAAGCAACGTCGCGGTTCGAGCATCAAGGCTTCCGCAGCTGCAACTGGCCAAATTCAGTGGCTCGTATATGGATTGGCCACACTTTTACGCCATCTTCACCACCGTTATCGAAGACGACTTGGAAATGAGTAAGGTTGAAAAATTCCAACATCTCTTATCTTGCTTAGAGGGAGTCGCATTGGAGACCATACGCTCAATCGAGCCGACTGAAGACAACTATACTACTGCTCTTAATCTGCTTCGTAATCGATTCGATAATAAGTTGTTTCATTTCCAGGCACACGTAAAGGCAATTTTTGGGCTTGATGGTGTGGAGAAGGGCTCGGCTATTGGCTTGCGGACGCTCAGTGACAAAATGAACTCACATTTAAGAGCCATCAACACGTTAGCAGATACGGTTCAAATCTTGGATGGAATATTGATTCATGTCGTCGCTCAGAAACTTGATCAACGCACGCGTGAGCGATGGGAGGAGTCAATTGGACCCAACGAACTTCCAGCATGGAAAACAATGGCCTCGTTTTTGGAAAAAGATGCAGAGCTATGGAAAACGTCGAAAATGCTATGGTAACACTAACACCTAGCAATCAGGTGGGAAAATCATCACATAAATCTACGAAAAACTCTCTTATTACTTTGTCTTCGTCCTCAACATCGAACACAAAGGCAACTTGCCCATTTTGTGATTCTGGGGAACATTATATTTCAAAATGTACTCGATTTTTGAACCTCTCGCCCAATTTGCGTTATAAGGAAGCTAAGAAAATGCACTTATGCTTAAATTGCTTGCGCAAGGGGCACACGCTGCAACAGTGCAGATCAGGTAGCTGCAGACAGTGCCAATCGAGGCATCACACGCTCTTGCATATATCAACCAACTCTGCACCCAGCTCCTCCCTGGCAGATTCAAGTCAGGCCTCATCCTCGCTAATATCTAGATCGGTTTCATGCCCTCCACACCAAGCCTCAAATGATATGCCTGATGACTACGTGTTGCTGGCTACGGCCATAGTTCTGGTGCAAAATCGTTTTGGAGAGCACATTCAATGCCGTGCAATTTTAGATTCTGCCTCTCAGCTGAATTTTATTACTACTCGTTTTGCAAATCAACTACAGCTAAAAACTCGTCGATCACATGTAGCAATCTCGGGAATCGGAGAATCTGCGCTAGACTCTGATAAGGCAGTAGACATCGTTGTCAAGTCGCAAAACGCTGGCTATGGAGCCTCATTTGTAGCCGTCGTGACACGAACCATCACGGACTACCAGCCGCAACATGATTTCAACAAAAGTGCTTTCCAGATACCTGCCAACGTCATTCTTGCTGATCCGAATTTTCACAAATCTCAACGCATCGACTTGCTCATCGGAGCAGGCCTGTTCTTCGACTTAATTTGCACTGGGCAAATACGCATATCGGACAGCAAACTGATTCTGCAGGAAACCAAACTGGGTTGGACAGTATCTGGCGGGATCTCACATTCAAACATTAAGCGTTCATCGCTAGTTTCTCTTACCAAGGCACCAACTCAACAAATTCAAGACTCTTCGCTCGAGGATTTAGTCAAACGGTTTTGGGAGATCGAAAACTATGCTTCTTCGGCTTCGGCCTCTGAAGAGGACTCTTTTTGTGAGGATTTCTTCAAGCAAAATCACACTCGTCTTGAAAATGGACAATACTCGGTCAAACTTCCATTTAAAACAGATGTTAGCATGCTCGGAAATTCTTACCATCGCGCTTTGCGCAGATTTAGGGGCTTAGAGACAAAGCTGGCCAAGGATCCCAAGATCAAATCGCAATACGCTGCATTTATTCAAGAATACCTTAGCTTAGGTCACATGTCTCTTGTTTCTAATAAGTGCAAAGCACCCAAATTTTACTTGCCGCACCACTGCGTCCAGAAGCTCGATAGCACAACTACAAAACTTCGGGTTGTCTTCGATGGATCGGCAAAATCGACCTCTGGCTACTCTCTGAATGATCTATTGCTGGCAGGACCTACGATTCAAGCCACAATATTCACCACATTGCTCAGATTTCGATTTTTTCAAAATAGCTCTTTGCGGAGACATATGCAAAATGTACAGATGTGTCAAAGTTTCTCATCCTGATGAATACTTACAGATAATCTTATGGCGCGATAGCCCAGAAGACGACATAAAGGCATACAAATTGGACACACTCACATATGGTACCAAATCCGCAGCGTTTTTGGCAATAAGGACTATGCATCAGCTAGCACTTGATGAGGAGGAAACGTTCCCTATTGGCTCGAGGATCGTTCAGAGAGACTTCTACGTAGACGACCTTATCTCTGGTGGAGACAGCATTGAAGAAGTAGTGGAAATTAAACGCCAGGTCAAGGGGCTACTCAGCCGTGGCCAATTCCCCATTCGCAAATGGTGCTCTAATGAATCAGCCGTGCTCGATGGTGAGCTCGAAGTGGATAAGGAGAAGCTGCTAACATTTGATGATCAAACTGGAATCGCGAAAGCCTTGGGGCTGGTATGGAACCTCAGTTCTGACAACTTCTTATTCAATTTTTCAAAAATCTTGCCGGATGGACCAGCCACCAAGCGCGCTGTTCTATCCACAGTCGCCAGAACTTACGATCCGCTTGGCTTAATTGCGCCTATCATCACAAAGGCCAAAATATTTATCCAAACATTATGGAAACATCAACTCAATTGGGACGACGCAATGCCAGCAGAGCTACAATCAGCATGGAGCCAGCTTTTCTCTCAACTTTCCATTGTCAGTGCACTCAAATTTCCGCGGTACGCGATGATTCCTTCAGCATCATTTCAAATTCATGCATTTTGTGATGCAAGCAGCCTGGCATACGGCGCTTGTATCTACCTTCGCTCGGAATCACAGGACTCAATTTCATCACATCTTTTATGCTCAAAATCTAGAGTCGCCCCTTTGAAAACTCTTACGATACCAAAGTTGGAATTGTCAGCTGCATTGGTTTTAGCTGAATTGGTCGCTAATCTCGCTCGCATTGTTCCATTTCAATGTGAATACCATTGCTGGTCCGACTCTACAATAGCGCTCTCATGGATTCGATCATCGCCATCGGAATTCAACGTATTTGTTTCAAACCGCGTCAGTAAAATACAGGAGTTGACTCAGGGAATGACTTGGCATCACGTGCCAACAGCCTGTAACCCATCTGACATACTATCTCGAGGCTGCACGCCAAAGGAATTGATGAATGACAAGCTGTGGCAACATGGTCCTCAGTTTCTTAGCGAGCCCAAATCCAACTGGCCTACAAACGTGCTGCCAGATATCGACTTGCCAGAACGCCGTCGCAAGGTGCTGATCACCACAACAAAATATGATTTAACCAGTTTTTGCAAATATCAAAACTCGTTCACTTCTTTGCAACGAACTTTCGCTTATGTTCGCAAATTTTGGCTCACTTTATCGAAGAAATGCACTCCAACTACGCTGAATTTGACCGTCGAGGATCTGCGCATGGGCACATATCTCTTTGTTAAAAACATACAAGAAGTCGCCTTTGCCATCGACTATGCGATGCTCTCCTCAAAGAAGTCGCTTCCAGTCAAAAGCAATTTGCTTTCTCTCTACCCATTCATCGACGGAAATGGACTCATCAGAGTTGGAGGCAGGCTACATAATTCGCAACTGGATTACGACGCGCGTCATCCTATTTTGCTTCCTAAAGGGCACCCGGTCACAAATGCAATCATCGTGCATTACCATCAAAAGTTGCTGCATGCAGGCCCGAGAAGTCTTCTCGCAACTATAAGGCAGGCATATTGGCCAATTGGTGGAATCAAAACTGTGGCCAGCGTCATCAATAAGTGCTTGAGATGCTTTCGCTTGAAGCCACGATATGCCGAGCATATTATGGGCAGGCTGCCAGCAGATCGCGTTCGTCCAAACCCAGCGTTCCACACAACAGGAATCGATTACTGTGGACCTTTTCTTTATAAGCCTGAGACCAGGAATAAGGCACCAGAAAAGTGCTACATATCCATTTTTATCTGCTTCAGTACTAAAGCTACTCATCTCGAAGTCGTCAAGGACCTAACGACAGCATCATTTATTGCCGCTCTGAGACGCTTCATAAGCATCAGGGGCAAACCACGCATTATCTGGACAGACAACGGAACAAATTTCGTTGGCGCTAAAAACGAATTAGCTGAACTGAGAGAATTATTCTTAAGCGACCCGCACAACAGCGCTGTATCGGAAGTTTGTCTAGCTAATGGACTGATCGGAATTTTATACCGCCCCGATCCAAGTCTGCCAAATATCACTTCTTTCGTGCTGCTGGGTCTTCTGTTTTAACTCTCGAAGAACTTCGTACTCTAGTCTATGAAATTTCGGCAATACTTAATTCTCGCCCACTCTATGCAATTTCAGAAAGCCCAGACGACTCAAGCTTTCTAACGCCTGCACACTTTCTCATTGGGTCAACGTTCACAGCAATAGATGAGCCTGACATCACCCATTTGAAGGAAGGGCGTCTCAATCGCTGGCAACGCGTATGCCAAATGCGTCAAATTTTCTGGCGCAAATGGAGTACCGAATATCTAACGATTCTTCAGGAGCGCAGCAAATGGAAAACTTCGCGAACGGCCCTTAAGGCGGGCTCCTTAGTGCTGCTAAAGGACGAAAATCTTCCTGCACTAAAATGGCGGCTCGGCAAGGTGGAGTCTACGATACCAGGCGATGATGGCGTTCCCAGGGTAGCCATGGTTAAAACCTCGGTTGGCCTGATCAAGCGAGCTGTAACCAAGCTTGCAGTTCTGCCTCTTTCTGACCATATCGGTTGAAAGTAACCACTTCCAACGGGGGGAGTATGTCGGGAGCAGAGCCCGAACTTTATGATTATTTTATATTTAAATGTAAATGCTTCGCGCCACTGTTTGTTTTGATTACAACTCTGTATGACTCTGTTATGACTCTGTTAATGCATACAAAAGCTAGTTGCTCTAGCACTGATCATTACATTCTTTTACATCTGCCGGTCATGTACACACGCGTCTATAAGCTCTTGATTCGAATATTTAAATTGCAACAAGTGAATAAAAAACTAAGAAAAAACATTGAACAAGCACGATCTTTTTGTTGGCAATTAGTGCAAAGGTGGACATTCGGTTTTCC
>JAEIFJ010001568.1:0-157614 GCA_018903435.1 Leucophenga varia
ATTTCTGAAGAAAAGTGTATAACACCGAATGAATCTGAACATCAAACTGTATTTGAATGACGTTAAACGTCATGCAAATAGTATTTATGCCTCGGGGACTTAGCCTTCTAAGCTTGTTCTAAGTTTGTTTTACAAATATGTACTCAGCGGAAATTTTGAAAGTTTTGTTAGAAGGATTTAAACTTAAACAATAATTTTTTTATCTTGTTAGTCTTGGTTAACCAAGGAATATGAATGGTTTCTCATTTGGTCAAATACATATTTCTCTCTATAGTTCATTGGGAAAAATTTCTCAGAACATCCCACAGATTACTTTCTTGCTGTACGCTTGGTAATATTTTTTTACCCCATTCCATTTTACATTACATTGTCCTACAAAAGCTGACGTGTCCGGCTCTGACCTATCTATCTGACACATCTCAATCAGTTGCTGACCGATCCAAGAGGCGACAACTCAGTGCTGGTCAGCAATTTTGTTTTTGGAAAATGTCAAAATATGACTAACTTTTTAATCAGTTCTAACTAACTACAGGTTATTCGTCATGTGTCATTGGCACTCTGAAACAGCCATGACTACTCAGGGACTAACCCGAGTGGACTATTTGGACAAAAGTCAATCCAGTGTCAGTAATTTTGTTTTTCGAAAAGTTCATTTAGTGATCTCCTTGAAGAAAGATAGATCGTTGTTTAACACGATTATAGGGCTCATGGAGAAAGATTCTTCAGCAGAAGGTGTGCTGAATTTCAAAAAGAGAAATATTTGACCGAGTGGGAATATCTCCAAAACCGATCAACTTCCTATAAATCATTTTTGGATTCTAAATAAATTCTACATTTAAAATTATTATACAATACAATAGATCAAAACAGCTAGAAATTGTACAAATGTAAATGAAAAGAAAAAGTCTTTTTCGTCTTGTCAAAATACTTATGCCGACTAGTGTACAAGGTGTGTTCAAAAAGTATCGCATATTTTGTGTTTTTCTTAAAAATTATTTATTTATTCATGAATATCTATTTTGTCCCCTTTTAAAGTAATCTCCTCCCGATAAAATACACCTATGCCAACGTTTTTTTCCAATCCTCGAAACATGCCAAATAGTCCCTTTCCGTTATAGCCATCAGCGCCTTCTTCAATTTAGCTTTTATCTCCTCAATCGACTCGAAACGCGTTCCCCGAGTGGTCTCTTGACTTTTGGGAATAGGAATTCGGTGGTTGCGGAACAATATTGGTTGGATTTTTTTTGCAAAAAAGTCACGAAAAATCAGTAAATTTTTAAAAAAAATCATTATTTTTGGTACCAACCGAGACTTGACACGTTTGAGGCCCAAAACATCCTTCAAAATTGTATTAATTGATCCTTTCGATACGCCAATTTCATCAGCAATGTCTCTCATAGTTAATCGACGGTGTGAAAGCACTAATTCTTTACTTTTTGGATGTGAGCATCGTCCGTTGAGGTCGATGGTTGATCAGGGAGCTCTTCGTCTTCAACACGTTCGCAACCTTCTTTCAACAATTTATGCCAATCAAATGTTGTTGATTTTTGTAGAGCTCGGTCCCCATAAGCCTTCTTCAACATTTTTATTCCATTTATTCCATTCAGAGAAAAAAAATTTGATAAAGGTTCATTGATCCATTTTTTTTGAATAGGTTAAAATCGAAGACGATCCAAAAGACGTGCAAGCAAAGCAGCTGTCAACAATTAAGTGAACATTCAAAATGCCGAGGTTTGTGGCGTAAGTGAGAGACATGAGTACCAAAATAACGCCACAAAAAAATCGAAATTCGAATATACGTAACCCGCGAAAATTTAAAATTCGGGATAATGTTTGAACACATCTCGTATGTAAAAGAAATCAAAGAGTTTCGGCAAGGCTCATGCAAAAAGGCCGGTTTTCGGTTCCTCGATTTTTAAATCTTTAGTATACCAAAATTAAGTTAATAAATTAAGAGCATACAATAGGTTTAGGAAATATCTGAGGTCAAGTGGACTTATGCCCGTCAAAAATTTGAACGGACGGACAGACAGACAAAAAAAATTTTTTTTTCATTTTTGGAAATATAATAAAAATTTAGAGTTTGGTGCAATGTGAAGACAGTACTCTTAAAAAGGTTGCTTATGCAGAGTCCACTTTAACCGCAGACGATATTTCCATAACCAGTCGTATGCTCTTTATAAAATTTTGCATGGATTATTGGGCCATCACACTAAAAGTTTTAAAAAGCGAGATACCGAAAACTGGCACTTTTTGCCGAGGGTCTTTACTCCGTGCATTCATTCTTGTATGTCTGCACGAATAGTTTTAGAAGCTTTAATAAAAGCTAAAATATGTAATTCTGATTTCTGCAGAAATTTTCTATATGAATGTGCCAACTCATCTATTCACTAAAAAGAACCCCATTTATTCGTATCTTACACTTTTGTAAATACTTTTAAGCCTTAAAATAAACAAATTTCTTATACCACATGTATGTATGTATGATATGTACTATATTTTGTCACACCCCATACATCAATCAAAAAATTAAAGAAATAAATTGAAACGATTTTAATGCTGAAAACATTGCAAAAGAAAAGCGCGCTTCTTCATTTGTCTTCGTTCTAAAATGAAAGAAAATAAAAATTTATAATTAATTACTATTGTTATTGGTAACAATTATTATTTATACGACTGTCTGACTTGCTGACTTACTACTGACTGCCGGTATTGTTACTTTATAAATATTTATCGAACCAAAAAAAAAAAAAAAAGATATTATGCCAAAATGCCAAAAGCGCAGGCGAAATGAAGAAGAATCACTTTTAAATACTTTCAAAGAAAAATCGTTTTGAAGCAGTGAAAATGCGTTTGTGTTCTTTCTACTCAATCAATTTTCAAAGTTTGTCGTTGTTTAGAAAACTTAATCCATGAAATAAAATAAATTTAATGAAAAAGAACTACTTTTGCTGCTGCTGCATGATTGAAGAGAATTTTTGTTTTTTTTTGAATTATTTTTATAAATGTGCAGAACATCCATCATTTTGTGGTTTAGACCAAATTGAGAATTAATCCGTCAATGTGCCGCGTCGATCACCTGAAAAAAACGATTGCTAAATTCACAATCGATCACAAAAAAAGCTTTAAGAGTTGCGTTGCGGTGTTTTAAATAATTGTTTGGCGCCTAACATAATTCCATTTTCGAAATTGAAAGTTGGTCAAATAAATTAGCCATTTAAAGTCTTCGCTGTGATTGATGTGTTCGACCACCCAAAAAAAAAAAAACTGGACATAAACACCATAAAGTCTGCGCAGACTTAAACGCTGGCAGACATTGCGGTATGAAAAACAAAACATTTTTTATATATTTTAATAACAAAAAAAAAAAAAAAAAAACAAACGCTTTCGACAGATATTAACCAAAACATTTGATAGCAATTTACGCAGTGCGGCAAAGATCAAAGCGTTTGTATCTTTTGAAGTTGCCGCCTGGCGTAGCGCCGCCGATACACTTCAATTATTCCGAAATATTTTACTCATTCATTCATTCGAATCGGAGCATTGCAACAGAAGCTCTCACTTCTTACGACGACGGACCTTATCAGCTGAAATGTCACTTTTGGGGGATTGTCTGCTTTGCTTTTGGTTGCGAGTTTGAGTTAAATTGTTCAACGCAGCTGATTAGTTGCCAATCTGCATGATTTGACTGACTTGGTTATCATTGAAATACATTTTTTTTTTTTTTTTTTATTTTGTCGCTAAATACAATAAAATAATTAAAACCATCAATGCCTGTCGTCGCCGCCATGTTGACGCTGCCAAAAGTTTTATTTGCATGCGCTGCGGTTTTCATTCGCTATTTGCCATTTGAACTAATTTGGTTGCATCTGTTGTCTCTGCGACATTGTTTGTATATTTGCTCTTTTTTTTTTTTCTCTCTGACCACAACCGCAGCTTAGCGTTAATGGCTGCAATGTTGACGTCATACTTATTAGCCCAATTATGCTGCTGATTAATACTTTTGTTTAAATATAATTTGAAATTATAAATACATTTTTTTTATTCATACTTATTTAGGTTTTCTAGACGTCAAGCGAGAATACGACGGGATCAGGCACATTGGTCTGCTATACCTGCCCCGTACTATAAGCTGCTCAAATCACACATTGAGAGCACAAAATTCTATATGAAAAGCGGAGTTGAGAGATCGTCGATCAGAGACGTCAGAGCAGGAGTCCTACAGGGAAGTGTTCTGGGCCTGATACTAGGCTGCTAACTGCCACATATGCCGACGACACGACCTTCTCCTCAAACTGCAACTGATAACCATTAAATGCAGCTGGACACGCTTAACTTCTGGACAAAAAGATGAAATATGTGAATTGATCCAGAAATTCCAAAACAAAGTTCTCCGTGCAATCTTCTATTGGAATCCCTTAGGTCCAACAGGAGATTCCCAGGTTTGACAAGTTGGAGAGACTGGTTAGGCACACCAACCCCCTAGCCATATCATACCTGTTGGACAACACCGCTGACACCCGCCGCCTGTGTAGAGACCACCCGCTTTATCTGACTTACCGAATAAGTTGAACTCCTCATTCAACCCAACCAACACCTCCCCAACTCTCACCACCCCAAAACTCCACTTTGATGTTAATTTAATATTAATGTCAATTTGAAAGTCAATCACCATTTGTGTCTAGTCTTCTTATTCAATATACTAGCTATAATCGGCTTCCTAAACAATTGTTTTCGAAGCACGGATTACACCTATGATGACCCAAATATATTATACCAATTTGGCTCAGGTTGGAAAATTATTATATATGGTAACCAAAACACCAATACCACCAAATCCACTCGGGCTAGTCAATGACTGTTTCAGAGTCACCCCAATGCCAAGTGATCCTTTTTAGAAATATTTGCACAGATTGCCTAACTCATTCGGGCTAGTCAATATCTAGTCAGGGCTGTTGCAGAGTGTACCCACAAATTCATGACGAGTCAGCTGTTGGTCGTTACAACTGACAAGAGGTAGCCAGCGTCAATGATGTTTTTTTCCAATTTTTTAAAAAAGTTGAAGCGTCCGGCTCTTCAACATCCTAGGAATTTTGCTCACCACTATGGAATTGTCTTTACATTCAAAAAAATTTAACCTTGAACCATGATACAATTATAGAAGGTGGTGTACTCTTACTCTCTATCTTAAATTGTCAACTCAACTGAGAGAATACTGAGAGCGTAGAAACAAAAGAAAGATGAGAGAAATAAAAGCAAATGTTTACCTAAACAGACCAAAGAATGAATATTAGAAAGAGACAGAATACAAATGCACCACCTTGACTAATTGCATCATGCCTTGAGCCTTGTCAGCAAATGTACCGTATGACCTCATGTTTAACTAGGTCAGCCGGTAGTGCTTGATCCACACAAGTTGGTCAGTAATCAACCCACATAGTTCGGTCAGCAACTTTCTCACAAGTACCAGTCAGGGCTGTTGCAGAGTCTACTCAGTGCTGGTCAGCGACTACCCTAGGCTATTGCAGAGCTGGACGAGTCAGCTTTTGTAGGATATTGTAATGTAAAAATGGAATAGCAACAACATTGAGGCTGGCAAGCTCGTGGGACAGTCCTGACGACGCTAGGCTTCTCAACTGATTATTTATGGGTCGATATGGATATGGAAGAACCAATGAAACAGTGTGATTCTGTCTGTTGGCCTGTTGTGCTGCAGGAGTAGACATATTGGCTAGCAGCTTATTAAATTCCGCTTCTATAAAAAGCCAATTTCATATAATTTTTATAATTAATTACATAATTGTAAAATTATATTCTCATGAACAGCGGTCAATGTCACAATTCAATTAGCAAAGTGCTTCATTATACACTTTCACAGTTTTTTTCATATTCATCAAAATTTATGAACAATTTGCAGCAGTTTAAATGAAAATCTATAACTTTACATGAATATTGATCGGTCAAGTTGTATGAAAAGTATGGACACTACAGCTAGACTACGAAACGTTGACTTCAAAATTGATTGCGACAACAACGAAAAAGCTTTGCAAATGCTTCTCATGAAACTTGATCAATTGCATATTTGTATGAGATCAATCAAAAGTTAAGCAGCTCACCTAGGCCCGCGCTTCCGTTGAATTCATATAACGTGCACATTGAATGCTATCTAAATCTGAGCTATCTAATAGTACGCGTAGTCATTCATCAATCAAAAAATAACGAAAAAGTCGCTAGTAAAGCGGCATATGACGCACCTGCAAAATCAAAATCCCAGGTCGCTTGCACGCTCGTCCACCCGCTTATTACCAAACTAGAAGAAAAAAAATGAAAATCGAAATCAAGTAAAGGTGAAACATTGAACGAGTTGTCCAACAGAGGCAGAGGCATTAAGTGAGTAGCAACAACAGAACCGAACAGAACAGTCAGACGCACTGACTCTGCGTCAAAGTGACACTCACTCACTTACTCACTTACCCACTTACAATACGAATACTATCTGGTACTATAGTATAGTACCAGATTAAAACAGCAAAACATTCAAACATACGATGAACGAGTGATCGATCGATCAATCACTCAATCAATCTAGCCATCCATCAGAATGTCTGGTCGCTGTACTCAACTCACGACATAAACTTCAATTTAACCCATTCGTCGTTCGCTTGTTTTGTTCGTTCAGTCTTAGCTCACTTTTGCCACATTTCATAATGACTTGATATAAATCTATATATTCATTTATAAATATCTCTCTATGTATATATGCAGAGGCATAAAAATTTTGATTGATAGGTGAGGTAGCTAAAAAAGTAAAAAAGAAGAGAAAAAAAAGCTCAACGCAAATTTATTTAACCGCATTTCGATTTGATTCATTTGGATTTGTGACGCTTTTGGCGGTAAATTGATAAAACGCACTGAAAATAAATTTAATATTTTAGTTTTTTTTTATATTGTATATAAAAGAAATCAATTATTTCAACAAGTTTTTATAAAAAAAAAAAAAAACAAGAAAGAACGCTAAACTCAAGTATGCTCGACGCTTAGATACTCTGTACCCTATATTTGTATACCTTAATTTGTTGTATTAGATTTTTATAAAAAGTATAAAAATTGGGGTAAATTTGTAGAGGGGCTATACCCATTATTCGATATTGTAAACATAGTCCATACTAAGTTTAGAATTCAAAAATTACATAACAACAAAAAAATATTTATGAAGAAACTAAAATTTTTCGGTTAGATTTGTATCGGGGGTACCCTTAAACATGGGGCTAAAGAAAACCAGTACACAGTATGCTCAAATTCAAAGGGGACTTTTTGTTTAAATCATGGAACCCGTACCGCCATCTATTGAAGGTTGATAACTTTAAAAAGGTACAGGTTTCACCTTTCAAACGCAGCCAACTTCATGTAAATTGGTTGACAGGCTAAAAAGTTACTCGCTTTTTAATGAATTTTTCGTGAATTTTCGTGAGTTTTTTGATGAAAAAAAGATTTGTGTCATCGACCATCCTCCGTATTCTCCTGATCTATCACCATGCGACTATTTTCTGTTCCCTTAACTGAAAACCGCCATAAAAAAAGCGTTTTAAGATGATATTCCAATGTAATGAATTTCTTAATTTTTTACAGCTATGCACATGGTGGGGTCAGTGTGCCAAATGTTTCCCGTAATATTTTTAAAAATCGAAATCTACAAAATTTAAGTGATCTCCACAAACTTTTTCTGCAATATGATGGCTCCAAGTGATATTTTACTTGAAGATTTCTGCAACACCTGAGTGAAAAACAATGAAAATTTCGCGGAAACGTGAAGCGAAAGAATATTGACTGAATAAGTGGTCTTATTTTATTTTTATATCAGCCACTCGCATTGTAACGCATTGAAGGAGACGTCGTAGACTCCATAAAGTATACATATATATTCTTGATCTCGGTGCCACGCCCATTTTTTAGACATAGGCCCCACACAAATTTACCGATTATTTTAAAAATTTTTTTAAATCTTTGTATGTTTAACTTTAAAATTTGATACCAATATTGTGTCTAAACTTCGCGTCCCATCTATCTAAACCACTATTTATAACAAATTATATATTTTTATTAATTTTTCTTTATTTTATTCAATGGGCTATTTTTAGCTCGATACAGTTATTTCAGCGATTGTCCAACTTCTTGATCCCGTCCGAAAAGTAATTTTCCAGAAGGTCTTCAAAGAACTCCTCCGCGGCGTCGATAATTTCCTCGCGTGAGCTGAATTGACAATCCCAGAAAACCGAAACTTTTTCGTCCCATCGAGGCTCCTTCGGCCGCTTCGGAGCACTCGTGTCGGCTTCAGTCCATTGCCGGGCACTCATTCTGTTTCCAGGTTTTATGAACAGTTACCAATCGACGCCAAAAGTCCGCCTGATTCCGCGTCACCAAACACCAAACGCTCTTTCGAAGTGCCCTCGCGTTTGTCCGCAGGATTACTTTTTCATATGCAGAAACTCGCACAAAAATGCCATGTGCGCTCAGTACTTAACTTCGTGGCATTTGCTAGCTTGATCGGAGAGCCTGCCGCTCGGTAGTTAAGTTGCGGCCACGACGAATCTCTCAAAATCAAAATTTTTGACGGTGTAATCTGACGGAGCATTAGACCCATAATATGTATTTATACAACTTTCCTTCGCCTTTTTTGAATAATCGGAAAAGTCAATCTGTTAAGTTTCTTGATTAATAAAACTCTAAAGCAATATAAATAGTTTAAAACCGAATTCCCACTACCAATAGATCGAAATCGATTAACTTTATAACTCGTAATTTGCCGGAGAGCAAACAAATAAAACCATAAATATCACATCTTTTTATAGAAGTGTTGATAGATTTATTAATTTAATTTCAGAACGTGCACTCTATCATTCCATCAACGAGTCTATAAAATGCGACGCTACAATAATATAGTCTTCGGTACAACAAGTATAAACCTTATAGACATTTCATGACATCACTGAAGTAGAGTAGATTGTTTGATTTTAAATATGCTTTATGTTTATTTCAAATGTTTTAAATTAAACAATTTCCAACGCCCACAAATCTTACTACAAACAAAAGCAGCCGCCAGTTGCTGCTGCTGCTGCAAAAACAAAATAATTAGTTTTTAGTTCACCTGTTCAACATCGCACTTGGTGGGCGTTAATATTTTTCTAATGCAAGCAAAATTTATTTTTTCTAAACAATTAAATAACAAAGTTAAGAATTTTATGCGCTTTTAATTAGTTTTCGATTATAAATACAAAAAAAAAAAATTGTATTCAAATGCAAAATGTATCTTATGCTTAAGTGCTTCTCACAAGATACACGAATATATATAAGAGAAAACATAAATCTATCATTTGTACACTCAAAAACCTCCGTTTCGTTCTATAAGAGCAAACAAATCGAAAACGAAATACATTTTCAATATTTGTTTTGATTTAAGCAAAAGATACATGAACAACAACAAACAGACAGACTGATAGACAGACAGATGGGCGTATATAGAGCGCTAAAAAATCGTATGTAGAAAAATAAATAAAATGTATCTATTGTGCATGGTTCCATGAGTATACAAATCAAAACATCTGTCATTCAGCACAGCTAGAAACAGCAGCGGTTCACCTCCTCCAACTCCGCTGACATTTATGCTGAGATACAAATTATCTAAATTGTATCTGCGGCAATAGCAGCAAATTCATCTCGATGCTATCGCATTTAGTTTGTTTTTTGCTTTATATTTATTTCGTATGTGAAGCAATTCAACTAAGCTGATTGGTTGATTGGATTCCGATTTTGGATTTGCTGCTCTATGTATTATGCCATATGTATCGGTTATTGTATTGTATTGTATTTGTTTTTGTTTTTCGATTTCGATTTCGTTTGGGCGCCTTGGTGAGAGATTTCAATTTAAACATTAAACTGACAGATTTATCAGGTATTAGACGATACATGCGTCAACAAGACAGCAGCAACAGCAAATAAGCGCAAGAGCATAACTGGCAACATGAGTAACAACCCAAGGCAACCAGAAAGATATCTTTACTCTTGTGGCATCAAATTTTTAACGCTTCCAAAAACGAAAATAGGTTTATTTTTAAAAGAAAGCAATTTTCTTATCGATAAAATGCACGTAGATCGTGTTATGCTTAAATTGATCATAGCAAGATTTAGTAACATAATTTCCAGTGAATGTGTGAAAAGTGGCTTCGTAGAGTCTTATGCTAATTTAATGAATTTTGTACGCAAAATGCTGTGGTGAGTTTCAGTGAATATTTAATAAATAAATAAATAAATTAGTAAAGTTATTCATTTATGTGTTGGTATGTTTTATGTTTTATGGTTGGCATTATATGCTGAGTGTATTAGAGAGTTTTCGCATATAAATTTTATTACGTGAGATATTATAATTCGAATTATTAAATCGAATTTTTAAGGGTCTATTCGATAAGACCATGGTGAAATTAGTTTGAATGCGTGTGGTGAATACGCGTCGTGTGGTGAATACGTGTCTTAGATAGAACCTCGAGATTAGCTGAGGATATTTAATTAAAATTCAAAATAGATCAAGTTTATAAAGTGTCATGCCCATTATTAGGTATAGCCCCGTTACAAATTACCCATTCATTTTACAATTTTTGTATGAAAATAGTTATTATTTTGTATTCACTCCAAATTGATTAAAAGCTCTTCAAATGTCATTCAATGTCAAAACCCATTTTAGGTATAGCCCCCAGACAAACTTACCGATTATATTCGAGTTTTTATACTCGTTACATAAAGTGTAAACGGGTATATTCAGTTTGTCCGAAAGCTTTGCAACGCATTCAAGGAGACATCGGAGACCCCATGAAGTATATATATTATTGATCAGCTCGATGAGACGAATCGACCGTCTGTCCGTCTGTCTGTTGCGATGAGTGTTACTCGAAAAGTTTTAAAGATATTGACCTGAAATTCGAAACTTAAGCTTTTTGAGCTCCTTGTTAGTTTGTATGCCAGAACCAAGGTGCCACTCCCATTTTTAGATATAGCCCCCATACAAACTTACCACTTTTTCGACTTTTTGTATGAAAATAGTTATTATTTATAAATGCTTTTACTACAATATAGGGTAAGAATACTTCTAATGGCATCCAATATCAAAAGAATGTTGCCACGCCCATTTTCAGATATAGACCCCATACAAACTTACCACTTTTTTCGATTTTTTGTATGAAAATACGTATTGTTAATGAATATATTTAATCCAAATAGGGTAAGAACACTTTTTATGTCATCCAATGTCAAATCTAAGGCGCATGGTCCTTTTTATGTATAGCCTCCATACAAACTTACCGCCCATTTTCGAGTTTTTATATCAAAAACATTTACTATTTCTGAATGAATTCAATTAAATTTGGTAATATCAATTCCAATGTCCACCTAAGTGAACACTTTCTATATGGTAAGGATCGGGCAAATATAACATAAAGCCTCCATATAAATTTAACCAAATTCATCGTGAAATTTAATCTAAGCACCTGGTGAACATATAAACTATTAAAAGTGTTGTGTGACGGTATTTCAGCCTCGGTTCCACCGAAGTTAACGTTTTTTCTTGTTTTTATGAACATTTGTATTTTTAGCTTAAAACTTGATACCAATATTGTAACTTAACTTGGTTTGTATTAGACCATTGACCCCCAATCATTCCATTTCGAAGTTCTATCTAAGGCATTGATGATCACACAAACTATTTAAAGATTCGGGTATTTAAGCTTCGGTTTTTCTACTTTTTTATAAATTTTTAAACATTTTTTCTATTTTTCTGCATTTTATACAGTTTTTTATACCATGTACCCGAAGGGAAAATGGTGCTTTCAGTTTGTGAATTGTATATAACTAGCAGAAGGAGGCTTGATAAATTCCTAAAAAGTATATATATTCTTGATTAGTATTGAAAGGCGTGTCGATAGGGCTATGTCTGCCGTAATAACGTCAGCCGTATAGAAACAATTATCTCGAAGACTTTAAAATATAGGGCCACCATATTCGAAACTTAGACTCTTCTAAGCCGCCAAATGATCACTAATGTGTATGTAGTTTATACAAGATTAGTTTTGTTATGAAATGGCAAAAAAATATTATGAAATGATATAACGCTTTTGCTTACCATAACAAACTCGCGGATATTCATTAATCGATCAGGAAACTTTAACAGCAAATCAGGCACAACTTATATACCACACGATAAACGTTTCATGCTTCATTCCTTGAATTTTTTAGATCATACATTGCTGGCTGTTTTTACAATATTAATTCGGTGTATGTAAACTATTTACATAAGTTAGCCTTTTAATTACTAAGATTTTTATGTTTTAAAATATAATCAGAGAACCAGATCCATTGTAAAATCCCACAGAAAAAGAAAAAATGTCTCGTTAGATATCAATTAAACATTTTACAACAGCAAAAGCTTTATCAAACTTGCTCTTTAAATTATGTAAATTCTTAAAAATTTTTATATTTATTATATCTACGCATACCGTAGCAGCAGCAGGCTTTAACATTGAATACCTTTAATACGAAACGACGAAAAGCCAATATCAATAATTTATCAATCGAATTTTACGATCGAACACATAAAAAATTAATGCGTGTCATCAAAACCCGAGAAAGAAGTGAAGAAGTCAAGTGAAGTGAAGTGAAGTAGACCAGACCAAAAGACAACCGCGTTGTTGTAGAGAGACACACACAAATAAAAGTATTAAATAAAAAATGCCCAAATCAAATTATAGAATCGTAAAAATATTTATTACCAAAGTATGGCAAAGCAGCCTTTAAAGAACAGAACACGTCCGTTATAGCTTCGACTCAACCATTGCTGATGATGATTCTGATGATGATGAGCAGCGGCAGTTGGTCATCAAATGTCACATCGGCATGGAATATTACAAAAGCACAAAAGTCCGCTAAGAATTATGTACATAAGTACATATGTAAAGGGTTTTCCAATACGAACAATAGGATTTGAAATCGAAAAATTAACAAGTTTTGGCCAAAAATAGTGCGTAATAGTTTTATGCGATGGGAAATTTTATGCAATTTATGATCTAAAAATATTGCTCAGGTGAGCACTACGATTTTTCTTGCACTGGTTTATACGATCCAAACAATTTTCAAAGACTCGGTGTAACATTTTCGCTGGAATAGCAGCAATAGTGGCTTGAATGTTGGTCTTAACCTCATCAATTTTTGCTGCTTTCCTGGCGTAAACCTTAGACTTAACATAGCCCCATAGTCCAACATAGTCCAATGGTGTTAAGTCACACGATCTTGGTGGCACGATCGTGGTTGTTAGGGGCATTTCGCAATAAATTCATCGTGTTTTATTCATATTCGGAAATAAAATCTCGTTTCACATTGCACAATAACGTTCGCCAGTCACGGTAACTTTGTGCCCCATTTTTGTAAAAGTACGGCCCGATGATGCCACCATACCAAAATGCACACCAAAGATTGAGTTTCTGAGGGTGTAATGGAGTTTTATGAAAAACTTGTGGGTGTAACTCACACCAATAACGACAAAGTGAAAACCGGGGTCACCTTCCAAAGCTAAGTAAGCCATGGTTCGGGTGCAGACTTAGATCCAAGGGCAAAATACACTAGGTAATCATTCGAGACAAACCCAATTCTGGTAAACGACGTGAAACGGACACATTGTGATTGTCCCCAACACATGCTTAAACAGCAGCAATATTTTCATTACTACGGTCACTACGAAGTCATTCTGATCGCTTACTTTAGTGTACAGTATACTCACTTTTAAACTTTTGAGTTATACGGCGAATAGATTGTTTTGGAGGAGCTTAATGATAATCGTGTTTTGCACGAAAACCTCTTTGAGTTGCAACCAAACTTATCTACTTTTATAACTTGTTCCCAAAGGGTAAAAGGGTCTATTAAGTTTGTGCGAATGCTTGTAACAGACAGAAGGAAGCTAGATAGACCCTTTTAAATATTGGAACGGTAGTCGAACTAACTATGTCTGTCCGTCCGTCTGCCTGTCCTGCTGTCTGCCGTATGAGAAAGATTATCTCGTAAAACTAGACTAGAGAGGATAGGGTCACCATATTAGAAACTTAGTCTTTCCAGAGCCGTCAAGAGTGCATTTGTAAACGGTTTCCCCAAGGCCCATTTTAAGGGTAACCTTTATACAAATCTACCCCAAATTTTTTTTATTAGATTTGATTTTTTGTTTGTTTGAAATGAATAGGCTCCGAAACTACCTGACCGATTTAAAAAATTCTTTCACCGTTGGCAAGCTACACTATTCCCGAGTGACATAGGCTATGTTTCATTGACCCGGAAAAAAATTAGGGATGCTTATTAAAACTTGAATAATCTAATCCAAGTTGTAAACCTAAAAATCCATATCTTTGGAGTGAATAGACGCAGAAACTTGAAATAGGGCTCATTTGAAAGATGGTTAAACAATATTTTTGGCGTTCAAGGTGTTCAAGGGATTTCCGGAATTTGGACCTGGGACCCATATGTGGACCCAATATAGATTTTTTTGACCAATTTTTTTTTTACTACAGGTGACCACATAGATAGGATTTTAGAAAATTTTGACCCGGGGGCCTAATGGGAGCTGGGAGCTTAAATAAAAAGCAGACCTACATTTGGATTGAATAGACTTAGAGACTTGAAACTGGGCGCATTTGAATGATGGTTAGTCGTGTTTAGGGGATTTCCAAAATTTGAACCCACATTTTTTGAACAATTTATATTTAGCCACCAAATATGTATAAACAAAAAAACGGGAGCAAAGCCGCGAGTACCTGCTAGTTTAGTATAAATTATGTGTATGATAGTCCCAATAAACTATACCCATACAAATATACCCAATTTTTTAAGTTTTTCTATGAAAAACCAATACAATGAGGTATGGTATTAAGATACGACTTAACTTCAGATGCATAAAGATTGGGTACAGGGTATCTGGCAGTCGATCATGCTCGACTTCAGTGTTCGTTCTAATTATAAATTTAAATGGCAAAACTTTCTAAAGACAAAAATCAACATATTTCAGATTTCAGAAATCCAAGATGGTCGCTATCATCTATCAAAATCCTATCGTCTCTATTGGGAAACACTTGTATGTATATGAAAATGCCATATTTGTATCGCAACGGGAGTAATGAGTTAAAATGTAGAGGATGTACTGCGACTGGACAGGATAAAATGCGCATGAAGATGTATGCAGCGTCAGTCGGGGTGGGTGTTCGTTCGTTCGGAATATTTCCAAGTGATTACGATTATTATCGGTTAATTGATGCATCGTAAAAACTTTTACGATCGCAACGCCTTTTGCATTAAGCACAAAACTAAAAGAATACATAAATGCACAATGACAGCAGCAAGTGTAAACGAATATCGAAACTAACTAACCAGTCAAATGCAGTTGATAAACGCTTTCCTTTCGTTATTTTCACTTAAATATTGTTTTGTTTCTTTTTTTTTTTTTTCGTAATGGAATAAAATTTTTACGTTACAGCATTCGTCAAAAGAGTTTGGTTTTTTTTATTGGTTTACGTCAAATTTTGATAATGTGTGTCGTTTAGATGCAAATTAGCGAATGCTGCCTTTTTTTATTTCTGAGTGCGCAAATCAATTAAAATTTGTTTTTTAAGCGTAAAATTTTGTACCTGATGTATTAAAATTAACCCAAGATATTTAAAGATTTTGAGAGTTTTGACAGATAAGTGCTTTTGTTTATTTCATAAAAGAAGAAAACAAAAGAATCGTAAATTTTATAATTATTATTTGTTGAAATTGTATCTTTTTGTGGCTAAAAGTAAATTAAGTGATCGGGTGTGGCTTTGTTTATTTTTGCGAAATGATTTATAGTATCGCACTACAATATAGTTCCTTAATTTTCGAATTAATTGTTTTGAGTAGTTTGGGCAAAAAGAGTGATTTTTGAGTCGCAGTGTGATGTGTGACTTGAAAATCGCAGTGACTGTAAAAAGTGATAAAATCACAGTTTGCGTAAAATCCATTAGCGATTAGTGAACAGGTTCAATTTTCGCGAAGTGTGATACACAAAATCGCCGCTAACTGAACTGTTTCGCTATACCAGCACTTTAAAAATAAATATCTGCTTTAATTGTAAACATTGAAATTGCACAAAAAATAATAATTACGAAGAATATTTGTAATCACAAATCACTACTCTTAGTCGCTGTGCGACATTGCGATTTTTAAATCACTGTGAAAAAATCACCGAAAGTTATTTATTTGCCAACACTAAGATGAAGGTTTGTGGTAGCATGATTTTTATAGTCTTCATGTATATATTTAAAGTATTTAAAAGTAAATCTCTTTTGAATGGTTTCAAAACTCTTCTAGAATTCAATAAAATAGTAAATATAATTCACAATTAGTTTAAACTACATTTTAAATATAACATTATTATATACACCGTAAGTTTTGATAGATTTTGTGTGAATCCAACTTTACACCACCAAGTGCGTTCGGTATGGACAGGAACAGGTGGTAATCATTTGGCGCTATGCCGGGCTATATGGTGGATGCGATAAAACCACCCATTCGAGCTCCCGTAGCTTCTGACGAGTCACCAAAGATGTGTGTGGCCTAGCGTTGTCCTGGTGGAACACTACACCCTTCCTGTTGGCCAATTCTTGACGCTTCTGGTGGTTTTGCTTCCAAGCGGTCCAGTTGTTCGCAGTAGATGGTAGAATTAAGCGTCCGGCCATATGGGAGCAGCTAATAGTGGATGATTCCTTCCAGTCCCACCAAACACACAGCAAAACCTTCCTGGCCGACAATCCCGGCTTGGCCACTGTTTGGGACAATTCACCGGCCCTCGACCACGACCTTTTCGCTTGATATGGTCCATTATTCGTCGCCAGTCACCATCCGCTTCAAAAATGGGTCGAGTTCGTATCGTTTCAGCAGCATATCGCAGGTGTTGATTCCGTCCAGAATGTTTTTTTGCGTCAAATCATGCGGCACCCAAACATCAAGTTTTTTTTTGTATCCAGCCTTCTGCAGATGGCTTAAAAAAGGTTTGGTGACTAACTCCCATCTCCTAGGCGATGTCACGAGATGTCACATGCCGGTCTAACTCGATGTTTTCCATGATTTGATCAGTATTCGTCGTCATAGGTCTTCCGCCGGCTCGCTTATCCATGGTGTCGTTTTCACCGGCTCTGAATAGTCGAAACCATTCCTCCGCGGTTCAAAGTGATATAGTACCATCCCCCAAAACACCATTAATCTCACGGAACGTTTCTCTAGCGGATTTACCATTAACGAAGGAAAACTTTAAAATTGCGCGAATTTCGGCGTTAGTAAACTCCATGTTTACACGTCTATAACTTTTGAACGCAGTATCCAAACTTATCATGCATAGCGTCGTTTTGTAGGTTATGTCAAGACCTTTCCAATGTTGGTTACTATTGATGTATACTATTACAAAAAGGCGAAAGGGAGATATTTGACATCCTTATATTTTTCTTGATTCTAAATTTTGAACCTGTAGGGGACTACGCCCATGATATTTAGTATGTATATATTTTGTATTTCAATTATCTATATAATTCCATGCGAAACTAAAATTTTATAGCCATGATAAACGTTAAATATAAGAGCCATTACAAATATTAAATAAACATTTTCTTTTTTTTTTAACGATAAACAAACTAAGCGACAAAAACCAAAAATTTCATACCACATGGAAAATTTAACATAATCCTCGAAGAGTAATGAATGTGCCTGCCTATATGTAAATATATAAATAAATAGCACACTATTTACATAGCTCTCCTGTTGTGGTCTGCTACCTGATGTTGTGCACTTCACATTGGTGCACTCTTTTTCATATTATGTATTGCAGTATGTATACATTTTGCATACCCTACAGCTGTAGCAGCAAGTTTATGCTTCGATACAAAATTAAATGCGAAATGTATTTAAAATTCGGTTTGGCCATTTTGAAATCCTTTTTTTTTTTTTTTGTTTTTTATTGGCACATTTTCATCACGAACCGCAGCGATACACTCTGTGTCAATGGTTTTTGTTGTCATTCCCCCGCTTCAAAAAAAATGCGGTTGACAATAATAAAAAAATTAAAGTTATGATCTGCAAAATGTATAAGCGCAACAACAACAAAAACTATTTAAATTTGGTACCTAAATGAACGCATAAAATTTCGGGAATAGGGACGCAAAATGATATAATGAACGTGGATTCCATTGAAGTCAGCGCAGTGATTATGTTGTGGATAACTGACAAAAAAAAACAAGAACAACAAAAGCCCCAACAGCAGCAGCAGCAGTCAGAACAACAACACCGACGACCAACATCAATAAAGTTACCGAACTATGCAAAAATTATGATTATGACAAAACATGAATTTACGGATACATATACTATATAAATATTTTTTTATTATTATTGGGATGAGTCAAAAATGTAGCCAACACGTTTAAATGGCCACGAAATTTGTTGCAGGTGCCATAAGAAGGAAGAGAATGGATGAATAAATGAATGAGTGAGTGAAATGGGCGCGGTTTTAATCGAAACATACACATACATATACATATACAATACATATATACAGCATGTAAATGAAGTGGAAAATTTATGAATGAAGCAGCGAAATAATAAGGAAGAATTTTGCAAGCAAAAATGGTTGATGTAGAGATATCTTGTTCCCAATGGGAACTAATGATTTGTCTGAAAATCAAATTATAAAGTGAACCGCTCTAAAATTAGGAGAACATGGTTCGGAAATCTGCAGTTAGGTCAAATCATTCAAAAAATTGTACAACATAGCTCATATTTGTATCCTTAATAAATTTTCATCGACTATCAGCCATGCACATTTTTTTCGGAATTGCAAATTCAAGTTGGTTCTGATTCTAGTTTTATTTCTTTACGAACTGTAACATTAGTTAACAAATTTTGACTTTGACGAATGTTCTGGGTTCTCATAGATCTATTCTGTAGATTCCATGAAAAACTTTTCTAAAGGGAACGCTCTCGAAATATTCTTAAAAAAAAACTATTTTTTGGGACTTTTTTTCCGTTATTTCTATATATCTAGAGAATAAATAGTTCGAAAAAGGATAAAAGAATGTATTTTCTGATTTTCTGTTTTTTTTTTTTTAAATTATTTATTTATTCATGAATATCTATTTTGTCCCTTTTAAAGTAATCCCCTCCCGATAAAATACACCTATGCCAACGTTTTTTCCAATCCTCGAAACATGCCAAATAGTCCCTTTCCGTTATAGCCATCAGCGCCTTCTTCGATTTAGCTTTTATTTCCTCAATCGACTCGAAACGCGTTCCCCGGAGTGGTCTCTTGAGTTTTGGGAATAGCCAGAAGTCACACGGTGCCAAATCAAGCGAATACGGTGGTTGCGGAACGATATTGGTTGGATTTTTTGGCAAAAAGTCTGAAAAATCAGTACAGTTTTTAAAAAAAAATCATCATTTTTGGAACCAACCGAGACTTAACACGTTTGAGGCCCAAAACATCTTTAAATTTGGTGTTAATTGATCCTTTCGATACGCCAATTTCATCAGCAATGTCTCTCATAGTTAATCGACGGTGTGCAAGCACTAATTCTTTTACTTTTTGGATGTGAGCATCGTCCGTTGAGGTCGATGGTTGATCAGGGAGCTCTTCGTCTTCAACACGTTCGCAACCTTCTTTCAACAATTTATACCAATCAAATATTGTTGATTTTGGTAGAGCTCGGTCCCCATAAGCCTTCTTCAACATTTTTATTCCATTTATTCCATTCCGAAAAAAAAAAATTTGATACAGGTTCTTTGATCCATTTTTGGAATAGGTAAAAATCGAAGACGATCCAAAACACGTGCAAGCAATGCAGCTGTCAACAATTAAGTGAACATTCAAAATGGCCGAGCTTGTCGGCTTAAGTGAGAGACATGAGTACCAACATAACGCCACAAAAAAATCGAAATTCGAATATACGTAACCCGCGAAAATTCAAAACTCGCGATAAAGTTTGAACACAAAAATTAAGGATTAAGGGCGGCTAGGAAGGTATTTCATGAATTCCGCTGTGATCGTATGCAACGATTAATCGAAAAAGGAAAGTACAATATCGCCAAATTTTTCTATAAAGAGATTTTATGTATAACCTTACAATTAAGACGGTTATACTCGTATAACACTATTTTTATACATGAAGTCTCTTTAAAGAAGAATTTGGCGATATTCACTCAAAATCCAAACGAGTTTTTAAACTGGTTTGTACCGTTAGACAAAGACTACCAACATAGGTCGACTTTGTCTGATATGTTTTGAAAGGGGACCGCTCCATTACGTTACGTTTTGACTAATTAAACCCTAAGTGCTCATCAGAATTTTATAGCATAATTCCATCGGTAAAGTTTTCTCATCGATGACAATTCGATGACAGCACCATACAAGTCGTTGACGACATTTTCATACAAATGTCAAAGTTACCTTGTATGGCACATCTTGCAAGACTTCTTGAATGACAAGTCCAGCAAGATTTCATGCATGACTTTTTGGGTGTATGACATGAGTGCGACTTTTATCGCTTTTCCATTCAAATCTCGCATAATTTTGCAAACAAAATGTTGATGTATTTTAATAATTTTGCAGATAAAATTATTATAAATTTTTTTTTCAAATCAAATCCTGTGCGCACTAATTGTACGCCAGGATTTTCGATTTTGTTATATTTTAGATTTTTTTTAAAAATCCCAAAAATGTTACTAAATTTACGAGCAAATGAGTTGATTATGAACGCCGACTTCGCCAGCGGCGGCTGTCTGGCTATAATAAAAATAATTTATCAATTTAATTAAATGCAAACGATTTCCTCTATTCTGGCGCCGCTACCTTTTTGATCAGAGTGTTCAGTATTTGAGTGTGACTGCGGCATTGTTTGTTTGATTTGGTAACGCTACATATACATGCAAACATACTATACAATACAATACATACACACATACATAAGCAGCTACAATGTTGCTGTTACTGTTACTGTGGCTTGGCTTGTGTCAGTCGTAGTCGATATCGATACACACACACACACACAGAAGAAGAAATGTAAATAAAATGTCATCACTTATCGAATTGGTATAAACACGCATAAATTTTATGTCGAGGACGTGTCATTTTCTGTCCTGATTGTCGCAATTTCATTGACGAGTTAAGTGCTCAGCAACAATGTCTGCACTTAAATCACAATCATAATGGAGAAGAACTTATTATAAAACTCAAAATGAAATCTTGAATTTCGTCGAAGTCGAAAACATTTTGTATAGGGAGTGTAAAAAAACTTTATTGAAAAAACCTCATTTATATATTATTAGTTATGGAAAAAAAGAAACAGTAACTGGGCATTTCTAAATGTATGACACTCATATATAATCGTAAAAGAAAGATATGAGGATATTCCAGTACTGGATTATTGAAATTTTCTGCTTAATATTCCGATGCAGTTAGGACCAGATTGGACAGAACAGTGTCAAAAGTTGCTCATATTCAGCATGACAATGCACATTGATATAGGATTATTAGAACCGCACCATCTGAAGTATTCCTTTTGCGTTATGTTCCTCCCAATTATTCACTCTGTTGATAAGTATTACACAGATAGAATAGATGAAGGATTGAGCAGGACTTCGTTAAAGCCCCGTGTATATCAAGAAAGGCTGTAAAGGCGCTATGGATCACTGCTGCAAAGGGATCTTCCAAAGTTATCTTTTTCGAGTAATGCAACTATTTCGATTTGATTTTTTTTCTATTTCTAATATATTATTACCACACTTAAGTCCACAAAACTTATGGTGTAAACATGGCGAAATGTTTAAAGCATGGGACAATAACGAGGACACCGAAATACAACAATGTGAAAAAAAACATATCACACGAGTAAAAATTCCATTATTTCTTCAATAATAAAAATTGTCACCACGGATAGAAAACCATTTCTGTTCCTCGACAGTGAAGGGTTGAGGGAAATAATGGATCCCATTTAAAGTAAATTTAAATTGTTGTTTGAAAAAAAAATAGTTTTCTTTTTAATCTACAAGGCAAAATAATGTGAAGACCGTTTGCATTGAGTTTTTCAGTCATTCTCTCACTTACTAAGTCTCATTGTGCTCGTTGAAAGAACGTCACACTGAGCTATTCGTGTGACTCAATGAGCTCAAGAGAAAACAAAAACAAGAAGAAACGAAGTCTCATGCTTAGAGCGGAGCGCGTGTGTATGCAATTTTTCGGTTGTGTTCGCGAACAGAGCGTAAAGATTAAAACGGTCAACAGTTATTTGCGAGATATGGTTTTGACAAATGAAATCCTGGCTTTCGCAGTTAACATAAACCCAGCATAGTGCCAACGGGGTAATTTTGGTTAGTTTTGTATGAATGGTACCCCCTTAAAATAGGACAAGAGAAAACCCGTTTGTAAGTGACCAGTTGAGGACTCAAGAGAGTCACATACAACAGACAGCAGAATAGACGGATATACAGATACATACAGCTAAATCGACCCTGTACTGATCTATACTAATACTAGAACTAATACTGAACTCTGCAAGAAGACCAGACATTGAAGGTTAACATTATCTGTCCTCTGACAGCAAGCATTAACCTTAATGGGCCTCGTAGTACCATGCTATGATCAGGGCCCTTTTCTATATGCATTCATCAGTGTTTTTGCTCCATTGATCAGCAGACCAGAGAGTCAGTTCAAGGACGATTTTAGTTCAAACTATGGAGTTCTCTCGCAATACTTTTGTGGAACAAAATTTTATTAAAATTTATCATACTATATAGAAAATTTATGAACACGTGTCAAATGAAGAACTCTAAAATATGAAACTGAATTGAGCCTTCAAAACATACAGCTACACATATACGTATATACTCATACAATAATATGGCCATTAATTTTTTTTTTTTTTATTGTTTTAATATATTTTTGAATATCGAATATCGCGCGTTGATTGGCGAGACTTGTATGTACATTTGTAGACGATTCATACGAAATGATAAATATTTATTCGATCGATAAATCAATCAAATAAATTACAATTAAAAAAGTAATAAACATCGATCGTCTTGTTTTGTATGGCGAAAAACTTCAAAAACAGCTTTTTGCCAATAAAAAGCTAAAAAAAAAAACACAAAACCACTCTCTAGCAGGAAAGATACAAAATAAATAAATAATAAACAAAAACAAAAAACAAAATCAAAAATCAAAACGAAGACATATTCAAAAAATTTTTTATAATTATAAATAGGAAATTTATTGCCATTCACGGTGCGCGGGCACACAAAAAAACAAAAGGCTATAATAAAGTTAAACAAAAGACGAACAATCAAACAGATTAAATTAAAGATATATAAAATAAAAGTAATTTTTTTCGATTATATACAAGATTTGATACACTACATTGAACTATATAGTAAAAATGTTTCTATGTCTGCTATGAACGTGGAAACCATCCAACCTATGAGTCCCAAACCGGTTCAATATTAAAGGCAAGAAAGCAAGTAAATTACAATTTCACTAAAACCATTCATTAGGCACATTCGGTTCATTCAAGAAGTCGTTTTTCTAATTTCCCCCACACAAAAAGTGTTGTGCTTTTTATATGTTTTTAATATATTGTGGACTCGCTGCAATCAAAGAACAAAAAATCTGGTATTTTTTAGTATATTTTTATATTAGCCCAATCTTTAAACTCTAAATTAAGTATGGATAATGACTACAATAGTCCAATTGAAATTTTTCAATATGGGTAAAGTCCCTCTTTGTTTAAAAAATCGAGAACAATAGAGTAATTTATATTGGGAACAGGGTTTTCTTGGAGTCGAGCATACTCAACTTAAGCATTCCTTCTTGTTTAATATTAACATTTTGAAAATCAAATTTGGTTTATTGATCTTTCATCGTTAGCTAAGCTTTCACGCTACAAACTTGTCTTAATTTTTTTTTACACTCCTCACTTACCGCTGACACCCACTTAATTTGGCATAGCTGTAGTTATTTAATTAACTTTAGTATCTATTTAAGCAGCTGTTATAACATTTTTTTGTTTTATGTACTTGTTATGGATCACGGTTGCTACCCCCACTTAAGGCTACCGTTTTATCGCCATAACTTGTCCATCTCGAAATTGAAATTTGCACGTCTTTAACGACATCGAAATCTTGTTTCGTTTTTAACTTAATTCATCTCTCAATCATGTTAATATGAAATTAATTCTCTTTTTTTTTATTTTATTTTTTTTTGAAGATCGAAAGCTAGAAAACAAAACAAATTCGAAGACATTTAAAGTCGTAAAACATTTATTCAAATTAAACTTGATGAGATATTCAAATGGCTTGGATCAAAATTTTTTGCCAAATATTTTGCATAAATTTAAGACAATTAGCGACTGTGACGTGCGAGTGGATTGTAAGAGAAGTTTTGTACAATAGATAAATAATTCTGGCAGTAGATATATGATTGAATTAGTTGATGTGTGATTATAATGGTCTCATTATCTCTCAGATATCTCAGTTTGTAGCACTTGCTATACAAGAAGCTTTCTAATTGAATTGCTAAACTGATTACTATAAAAAATTTAATTATCAACCAAATATAAATAAAAAATTGTTGCGAATTTGCCAGCAGATCAAATGGTGCAAAGGGACGAAAAAATAAACTGCTTTCTGAAGCCTGACGTGGATTTGTATGAATGAGTTTCCTTTTTAACACTTGAATTTTAATACGACTAAAAATTTGATCGAAAAATATGTCAGGGAACACAATTTAGATTTTGAAATCTGTATTAAACATTTCCTCCATATTTTATTGAATTTTTATCTATTAATCATTCCAATAGACTTTTCCATAATCTAACAGATCTAGGGTAACCAATATCTATCGATAATTAAAAAAATGTTTAATATCCATATCGTCCATTTAGTCAACAATTGATAATTTAATTGATTTGTCAATCATTTAATCACATTATCGATCATTCCGCTTGACTTTTGAATCAATCAGTCATATTGTCTCTGATTCAGTATATCAATATTTTATTTTACAATTTTTTTCGTCGATCTCGTATTCATTTTTATAATATCATATTTTATTATTTTTTTTTTTTTTTTTGATTGATCTGCCGATTTTGTTTTTTTTTTATTTAAATATTTTATTTACCTTTTTTTATAAGAAATTTTTTTTTTTAAAGTTTTGGGATAAATTTTATACCACCCAACATGGGAGGAACATGCTGAGAATTTTACCAGATCAGATCAGCTGGATATGTTAAAAAAAAGTATGTACTATTGAACTATTGTTCTTGAAAAAAAGAACGATTGTTCTTGATAATTATAACGATTGTTTTTGATGAAAAGAACGGTTGCTGTTGCTTAAAAAAATGATCGTTCTTGATGAAAAGAACAATTGTTCTTGGTAGTGGTTATACAAAAATTATTTGGTATTGATTAAAGACCCCAAAACGAACTCTTTAAACACCTGTAATCGCGGGCAGTTTTGCACGTCATGACCAAACAAAAAAAAAAAAAATTGTATATATATGAAATTTCTAAGGCATTTGTTTTCAATTCATTCGAATACTCTGGACCACATAGCGTTCACTCCATTTTTTCAATATTTTTGATTTTTCTTTTGACTTTTCCGATTTGGGTCTTGCAAAGTTTAACGTGTTAGATTCAACCTTATTTTAAAGTTAGTTGAAGTCTTTAACACGTCTGATTTTCGAGAAAAGTATTAAAAAAACACACAAAAACAAGATTTTTGGAGGCTTTTAACTCATTTTTTCTCCAAAACCAGATGTGATGTGCACTTTGGGCACCATAATAGTGGGGTACAAAAATACAACGGAAACCATTCTCATATCGATTATCATAAACAATGTTGCCCTGTTCTATTCATACCATAATTTTCCCATATCTGTTTTTTTCCAATATGGGTCATTCACTGAGTTTAATTACAATGCCTGATCTTTCGATGTTTTTAAAACTACGTAAAAGATAAATCTTCAAATTGTCAACATAGATTTACGTTTATGATTTACAATTCGTCATAATTCATATTATTTTGTCTTTCGAAAAATATTAAGCTATTCGTTGTTAATCCCGAAGTATATATAATCGTTAAAAAAATAAATCCATAAGATTTTTATATTTTTATTTTAATGCGAGCAATCTTGAGCATTAATCGTATTGCGTGACAAGATCTGCCGAAATAATTCATTTCATTTTGATGCGTAGGCGAAATTTTTGTTTTTTTTAGACTTTCATATTTTACGTTTTTAGCTGTTGCTCTCTTTTTCCCCGAAATTAATTAATATTGAAAGATGGATTAGTAGAGGCAGTCAACGAAATGACGACAATATAAATGTTTCAGATTAAACGTTAAAGACTTTCGCTGAACAACAAGAAAAGCAAAACGCATTTCTTTATTTTTTTTATTAAATTTTTTGCATAAATTATTTTTTTGTATACTTTTTTATTGTCTCCAATTGATCAGCTTGATGCGCTGACAACAGTTTTATTTAAATAATTAATTTGATAAAAAAAAAATAAAACAAAAAAAAAAAACGCAAAATTAAATTTTTTAAAATTTTTTTTCATATTAATTGTTTTCTTTTGATATTCAACGATCGCGATCGTTTAAATTTTTTGTCGTTTTTTTTTTTTTTTTTTTTTAAATGCGTTGATTTGTTAACATAAATAATAAATTTAATGCCTGAACTTCGTATTAATCAAAATGCTACAACAATATTAATGTGACAAAATTAACAAAAATGACATTGAATTATTGTATTTACTTAAAAGGTTTTGTATTCCAGGTTTATATATAAATATATTTTTTTACTTTTATATTGCGGTTTAGTTATCGTAAATATCAATAATTATCAATTCGAAATGATTAAATATAAAATAAAACATTAAATAGAAACTAAAAAGCTTAAATTAAATAAATCTGAACTAGGAGCATTAGTTGCTAAATATAATATTATCCATATAGTATCGATATTAATTAATATAAACATCGATATCAATTCGAAACCGATACGATACTAAAGATCTTAGGTATATCGATACCGTTTTCACAAAATACTCATAATGAGTCAGAAATGAGTTTAATCGCTGAACACAATGTTTCGATAAAACAGCGGATTTTCATGATTTTCACAGAGCACGAATTTCGATAATAAATTTGCACAACCTGCAATCGTTGCTCGTTTGTATGTCCATGATGAAATGGCAGAGTATACTGAAAACTTTTCACTTTGACAGATGACGTTTGACGTTTTAAAAATCGCCCTTTATATACATAGTTATATGATATTATCAAATTTATACTGTAAACATGGACAACTATAATAATAGTTTTCATCATACTGATGCACATTTGCTTAATAAATAAATCTTTTTTATATAAAAACTCATTTTGGGCATGTATGGGGGGCTATAGTGACTCGATCCTTACCGTATTTTTTTTAATTTTGGGGTGATTCCTTTATTACATACTAACTACACAGCCCTTGAATCAGTTTTGCGAATAAGACGGGACCGGGGTGGTTCCGACAGACATGTTTTCGGGTAAAGGGGTTTCTAACCCTACGACAAGCCTTGTTTTCGATAAAAAGGGGGTTGAAAACCTACAAAGCCCTTTGCTCATTTTTTAAAAAATTGTAGAATAGAACCTCGACGTGCTACGATCTTCGTTTTTTCTGTAATTCAAGTTTTTACTTTAGAACCCTGACGTGCTCTCTCCTTTTGTCTTTTCAGGTTGAACTCTTTGAAATGAGTCCTATCCCAAATTGTTCGTATGCACCCTTAGAGTAGAGGGTCCACTTATGCTAAGGGGGGATGGAAAAAATGAACATAGTAACTAATCTACACCCAAGGTTAAGAAATACTAGAAGAAACAGGTTCCAATTTTTGAGCCCAGATTCGTGTTCAGCACTTAAATTTCCTTCGGAAACACTAGGTTCCATTTGCAGGGCTGTGCTATTTCCGTATAAAAACTCGAAATCGGGCATCATGTTTGTTTGGGGGCTATACCTATACCTAAAGTTGGGTGACATCAAAAGTGTTTTTACCCAATATTGAGAGAATACATTCATATATAATGAACTGTTTTTCAAGAAAATATTTAAAAATATTATATGGGGAACTATTTCTCAAAAAAACATTTAAAAAATATATATTCACCTAAAACATCCCTTAGTTACAAATTAATTAGGACCACAAAATCAGAAATATTAAGAATTAACAAAAGCTCAAAAATAGAGCTACACCTAAAATGAGCGTGGTTCTGAAGTACAAAGTACTTAGATCCGAGAAAGCTTAAGGTTCACATATCTGGTAAAAGGCTCTAAAGCGGTCCGAGTAAAACGCATTGCAACAGGCAGACGGACATGGTTAGATGGATTCGTCTCGTCGTTTTGATCAAGATTAATGTTTAATTTATAGGGTCAAAAATGTCTCCTTTAATGAAAAACGAAATACCCTCCACACTATGTGCGACAGGTATAAAGAGATGGACGGACGGATTATAACGATTTTTTTGAAAACCATGTCAATAATACTTTTTAAATATTTTTCATTTTTATTTTATATGTACTTTTATATATGAGGCTTTCTTTCTCCGCGACTCTCGCGACCTCTCCTCAGAATATGGTTTGAAGTAGAATGTTAACTATATGCTTCAATTTTAGGTAACTACGACTACTTTTTAAAGCAAAATTTTGAAAATTAAAATGCCGTAGGAATAAATAAAACCGTTCAGATTTGGTTAAAAATAGTTTTTTTTTCGATAATCTAGAGATCGTTATACTCAAATATGGTGTTCATTTTATTTCATCAGTTCAGTTTTTTAGAGTAATTTAGCTATGTCCGTATTATTAGTTTGTCGGAAAGTTTGTAACTCATAAAAGGAGGCAACGTTGACCATATAAAGAATATATAATTTTCATTGGTTCAGGGGGACATAGTTGGAGTACAAAGTTTTTCGGTGAATGAGCGATAATCATTCACCGAAGAACTATGTACCCCAATGTTTTGTGAGGTGGTCATTCAAGCTATTGTTTTATCGTAGTTAGATTTTTTTATGCTCCAAAAACTATTAGTTTTATCAAAAGTACCAGGAAGTCTGAAAATAAGCTGCAGATTAATAATATATTATTTGAATCAAACCCAATTGCCTTTCAATAAGTTGTATAATTAGCTCCAAAGGCATTTCAATAACTTTCAAACATTTCTTTTTAAAATAAGCTAGATGTAGCTTTAAATAAGCTAAAATGGCAACATTGTTTGTAGGTTCTGTGTACTTTGTACATTCTTAGGGATAGCCCCCATACATACTTTCACCATATAATCAAATTTTTTATATGTAAACGCTATCATAATAACTTTCATTGGTTCAGATCTTTCACATCTCATTCTCCCCCTTGCGAAGAACTCATGTACTCCGAACGTTGTATGGTGGCCATTTAAGTTCCGACTTTGTCGTAGAAAAGGTTTTTCTTGATTTTTTTTTTTTAATAAATCTAAAAAGGCTAGAAAAGCTACAAACTCCATCTATTATTAAAGAAAAAGCTACTAATTAGGGATGGAATTTTGTAGAAAAGGTACAAATTTAATATTTAAAACATCTCTTTATACCAATACATGATAATAAATTTCATACATTTGTTACTGGGTTACTATATAATATGCATTTTGTTGTTCTAATTTGATTTCTTAATTATGCAAATGGTTTCAAAACGTTTGTTGCCTAATGAATTCATTTAAAATTAACTAAATTTTCTAATAAGCTATAAATCTGGACCATATGCCATATAAGAAATGCCTTAAGAACAACAAAATAAAAAAACGGAAATATTCAACCGAATGCAATGCACATAAATAAAGCAAAACATAATGCAGAGCTCAGGGAAGTGTCAATAATTTTGAAATGAAACTAAACCGTTTCGAAACGAAATAAAATGAAAAGAGTTGAGCAAGCTGTCTGCCATTAAAACAAACAGCCAAAAGAATTAACCAACCAAAAGACGAGCTACAGCGTCATTCTGTGACGAGCGATTGCTTTAGCAAACTAAAGAAGAAGAAGAAGATGAAGAGGAAAAAAATGTTGTTGTTGTTTTCAATATACACAAATATGTAAAGTAACAACTTTATTGAACGTTATTTATTCGAGGGCAACTCAATAAAATAGGCATCTTTATAATGACATTCATAAATAAGAACAAAAACCACAAAGCGACAGACATGTCAAGCGATTGTCGTGTTGTCGTCGACGTCGACGTCTTTAAAATCGACTCAATGCAACACAACAGCTTTGAGTCACTTTCGACTTCAAATTTTTAGAGAACACTTTACACTCCTTGCTGGTTGGTTGTTTCGTTGGTTTCTTGATTGTTTAGTATTGTAAGGAGTTTTAGTAGTAGTAGGTGCAGTTCAAAGGTTTGATTTGTTTATTTTATTGATGGAAGGCTAAGCCAGAAAAAATAACAAAACGAAATGATCATTCCCATCCGTTGCTCAGGTTGATTCAATGACTTGACTCGAATGCATTCAATGTATTTTAGAATTATTTGTTTTCGTTGATTAAAAATCCATTTAGCGTAATAACTTTTCATGTTTTATTAGTTTAGCGTGAGACTTTGTAAACATTTCATGGAGATTAAAAAGATCTCGCCATGTTTACAATAAATCACTCAGAAATTGTTTTTAGAGAAGAAACGTTAAAATTGTAAAATATCTTTAGAAAATATCACATTCAATTGATTATCACTTATGTTTCTCGTAGAGGGTGTTGTTCACATTGATCTAGTTTTGAACGAAGTGAGGATCAATATTTCCCTTACATTTGCTCATAAAACGCAGCAAACAGTGATTTGTTTTTGTGATTGTAACGGTGCTTTAAGATCTTAAATGACCAAATTGTGACAGTTTGTACTTGTAACAAAGACAAACGACAAATTCGGTGGAACCGAAGCTCCACTAACCGACACACGAATCATTGAATAGTTTACGTACCATCATCAGTGGCTTCGATAAGGGATGGATGTACTCAAAATGGCTCATAAAACATGCATATATATCAAATCTTGCAGATATAACAATAATTTTCTTGAAAAAAAAATTAGAAAATGGAAATAGCCTGATTCTTATCCTATCGATAGGGTATTCATAAGATAACATTAGAATTGATTTTAGCCAAGATTCAGTGAAGGCATTTATAAATAACAACTTTGTCCATACAATAACTTCAAAACGAGCGGTAAGTTTATAAGGGGGCTCATCCTAAACATGGGCGTGGTACCTTGTATTTGACATACAAAGTAGTCGTTGCCGAGAAAGCTTGAGTTTGTAATTTCAGCTCACAAGTAAAGCTACTCACAGATCTTAACGAAACTATGGAAAAAAATAGACACGTATATTTTTATATCGGTAAAGGCTCCAATTTAAGGGTTAAAAACACGTTTTGAGGGTGTGGAGGAGGGTCAAAAAAACATACATTTTTAAACTTCTTATATTTGCTTGAAATTTATACACTGAATCCAAATTACATGCCAGAGTTTTCAATTTCAAAATGGCGGATGCAATATGGCGAACAAGAAATTCAAAATCTAATCGGATTCACTTTCACCTAGATACTAGGTTTTTCGTATGTATTCCGATTTGATACATGATAACCATTTCAACTTCGATAGTTGAACTTATGAAACCGAAAACAAAAGTCCTATCAGAGTTGATGGTTACGAACTCAATTTGAGGAATTTTAAATATGTTAAAAAATTTTTTAGTGATTATGAAAAAGATCACTTTTTCAACTTTTTAACAAAAAATATATCTTTTTGCAATACCCATAAATTAGGACCTTTGCCGATATAAAAATACGTGTCTATTTGATACCTTAATGGACCCATAAGGTATCATAATAAAAATTAACACGTTACAACCCAATTTTTTTAAGGTGTACCATCTGGATTAAAATTTTCCGGAGTAACCATCAGGTGATGTTCTGAGTCAGCGGAATTAAGTTCTCTTTTTTTTTTTTAGCTTTTTTTGTTTTAGGTTGCCACTACTATCATTGACATTTTCAACCGTTTTTAGTTCATCTACCTCTGCACTTGTTTTCGTTTTTTTTTTTCATGCAAGCATCACGTTAACATCGCCAAGACTGATTTTCATGGCCGATCCGATCCAACATTCATCAAACGTATCTTTACCAGCACAAGACGTGGATTTTTAAGTACGACAAGCAATGCAGACATCAGGCGAGTGAATGGAGAGTTCCGAAGGCATCAAGACTAAAAATGTTGTTTTCAGTAGAAAAGAAAGCGTTCCTTACTGGGTTTTCCTGAATTGAAACGGTTTTGTAGCATTATGAATTTTACGCAGAAGGTAAGAACTTAAAAGGACTATTATTCGAGCGTTATGAGATGTTTGAGTAGAGCAATTTGCCAAAATAGAAATGATTGATGGAAAAAACTCGTGGATTTTGCATCATGATAACGCAACATCACATTGCGCCATCATTATCCGTGTATTTTTTTACCAAGAACGAAACGAATACCATCCAAAAGCCAACTAATTAACATGATATGTCTCCTTCGATTTTTATTCCCTCGTTGACCCTATAAAGTATAAATATTCTTGATCAGCACGACGAGACAAATTGATCTAGCCATGTTCTGTCTATCTGCCTGTCTTTCATTCGCTTAGTTTTATCAAAGTGCCACGCCTATTTTAAGGTATAGACCCCATTCCAAATTACATTCTTTTGCTATTATGTAAGAATAAATTCTCTCAAAATTGGGTAAAACTACTTTTAATATCACCCAACGTCAAAACTGGGGTGCCACGCCCATTCTTGGGTGTAGCCCCGATACAAACTTACGGCCCATTTTCGAGTTTAATTATGAAAAATCTATCATTTATTAAATTATTCACTCCAAATTGGTTAAAAATACTTTTAATGTCATCCAATGTGCAAACCAAGTACCACGCCCATTTTTTGATATAGCACCCATACGAAATTTTCGACCATTTCCTAAACATTCCTACTGATAAACATATAGCTCCCATACAAACTCACCACCTATCTTCCAATTTTTTTTTTTAGTATTAGTATTAGTTGTATCGATCTATTGACTTCAGGCCATCCCTTCTCCAAATTTTACCCAAGCCACTGATGCTCATAAACAAACTTGACCAAGATGATGAGCCTCGGTTTCACCGAAGTTAACTCTTTTTCTTGTTCCACTTAATCTGATGGCTACATCGAAAACATAGTTTCAGAAATGTTTCGAGAGCTGAATAATAAGTGCGTTGCAGTTGATGGGGTGCACTTGAAGGACAATTCCGAAACTATTTGAACAAAAATAAAAAAAGGAACGAAATAAGGAATAAATGAATGAATGAATGAATGAATGCCAAATGTTTATTTTACTCAGCTGAATACTCATTTGTGCGCATTTTCTGTTGTTTTCGCAATGCTTTTGTACATTTTTTTTTTTTTCTTTTTGTTTGCGCTTTTGACGTGTTTTCCCTCATTCTGGTAATAACATAAAATTTTACTATTATGCGTTTTAGCTGCTTTCAAGCATTTTAATACAAAAATATATTTTACTCTGTGTGCAAAAATGAAAAAAATATTTACGTAGATAGCAAAAGCAAGCAAGCAAGCAACAACCCTAAAGAGCAATGAGCGACGACGATGACGCTGACGCTGACGAGCCAAGGAGTCGCAGGATTCATGGACATGCAATGCGTTTGAAAATTTACATTCAAATGTATATTTTGGTTCGCAAAACAAACGAGACGACGAGTTGAGTCGAATCGAATCGAGACGAAACGAAAGCTGAAGCTGCTGTCATGTCGCAGTAGAAGCTACAATTTTTACCTCCATTCCTGGCGTATAACTCAAACAATTCCCTTTGTGCAGCATATGTTGAAAGTCAGTCGAGTGAGTAGGTAGGTGGGGAGTATACTATATAACCAAGAATGTAACGCCCTCGCTCGCTCGTTTTTCTTCTTTTTTTTTTTCATATTTATTTTTTTATGAAATTTCAAAATTCCCACTTAGCAGCAAAATGACTGACATTAAATTGATTTGCAAGCGTTAGACATGACGTACGAATCAAAAGCGTTTCAGGGCATCTAGAATGGCATCTAGACAGCAGCAAACAACAACAACAAAAAAAAAAAAATCAAAATTCCAGGCACACTCGTGCATTTCATTTAGACACAAAATGGTGGCAAAGTAATCCTGTAGGTTGGGTTGCTGCTGCTGCTGATAAGTATTTCATTTTGTTGAAACTTAACAGAACAATGCCTTTGGCTGCTTGACGGCTTCAGCTTCAGCTACGGCTTCGGCTCATTGGCCTCTTGTTGGTAATACAAATTTAAAGTTATGTGCCAACATTCGTTCATTTTAAGCATTTTTATTCCTTTTTTTTTTTTTTTTTCTTTCGGTTTGATCGAGCTTATGAAATTTTCTCTGTGTTGCATTATTTTTTATTTATTTATTTAGTTACATTTTTTTTTTTTTCGTATTTTGTATTTCGTATTTTTGTTATATTGTATTTTGTATTTGGTGCGTGAAAATGAGAAATGAATAAAATTTTATTTTATGCGAGCAACATGTGAAATTATTCTTTTCGTTTTTTTTCATGTCAGCGACATTAAATTTTACGATTAATATGTGAGCGAGTCTGCATGTTTTCTCATATTTTTAATATTGGCTTATAGAGGTGTACAGGGTCGGTTTTTAAAGTTTTATAAAGATTCAAACAGTTGACTATTGGGTCCATACGATGTTTATACCTAATAGACGTGGCTAAGCGGGTATATAAAGATTGCTTAAATGTATATGACAGACAGAAACAGTGAAAAAAGACTCTATAAAGTATTTTAAAAGGATATGTATGTGTACCCTTTAAAAGTAGGGCTCTGGAGAATATAAGAAATTGAACAAATTTTTGGCAGTACATTTAAACATTCAGAACAGCCCTTGTTACATTTTATAGTTATATACCTGCCCAAATGAATTAGTTGATCGATAAATGGTTGTATCGACATGCTAAGTAGTACGACATGCTAAGTAGTAAATACTTCATAATTTCATAAAATGAAAATGAAATTGCATATATGTATCATTAAAGGGCCACAGAGAATTATAAATGAAATAAAAGTAGAATATTTTTATAAGTATTAAAATAGTAGATTCTCTTTGATCAATAAAAAAAATTTTCCAAGTCACCAAAACCATAAAAAACCTGACATAGTTTCTAGACCCAAGTCGCAAGGGGCACGTTGAAGAAATGCTCACAAAACCTATGCTTGCTGCACCCATACCCCAATGGTTAACCACATAGCATGGTGGGCTTCTCTACCGAAAAAAGATGGAAACTACTATAATCACACAAAATCGCTTTTTATTGTTTTCAAATCCTTTTTTAATTCAATGAAATAATGAATATAATTCACATTGAGTACAAACAATTTAAAAAAATTAAATTGTACCCCCGTATTTCATTGAATTTCAGAACAGTTTTGAAACCATCCAAAAGAGATTTTGTGTGACACCCTTGAATATGTCGATTGATAAGCCCTAGTGTATTAACCGGAGAGCTGCCTTAAGCAATGACTGGCCAGGGTCGGAGACTAGTTTCATCGTGTTCCAAACAAACTTTTTTCCCTATGTTTATATACGGACCTATTTTTGGAAGTTCTCAGAAAATTTAAGATTTTAGATTTTCATATTCTCAGAGGTAAAACCGTTTTTTTTGGTATATTTACCGAATTGTCGAATGCTATAGTACTGTTCCCAGTAGTGATAAAAGTATATGTTTAGATGAGTAGTGCCCTTAAAAAATGGGCGACCGTAGGTCTCTCTCGTGTGCTCTCCTTTTAGTATTAGTTTTTATATTCTAACGCTGAACAATCATCCCTCGCACTAAGTTTTTTTATGTTTCTATACCTCATACACGAGTGGTACATGTAACACGCTGAAGGTGGCTTAATAGACCCTATAAAGTATATGTATTCTGATCAGTATTTAAAGACGAGTATATATATGTAGCCTTGTCTGTATGTCCGTTCATCCGTTCTGACGTCTGCAGTATGAAAACTTATTATCTCGGAGACTATAAGAGACCTCCTAAGCTGTCAAGTGATCTCTTGCAAACGGTTTTTCTCTATACCCCATTTTAAGGTATAACCACATACAAACCTAACCCAAAAATTTTTGCTTTTTCATGAATATTTCTATGTTACGTAATCTTTGAACTCTAAATTAAGTATGTATTATGAAAAATATATTCCAAATATCGAAACATGGGTGTAGCCTAGGGAGGTAAAAGTGTTTCTGCTCCCACAGCTAGGATTGTTCTCCTACGAAAAATAAGAAGATCCGTATTTTTCTTTTTTTAATCGAATAATATTTAATGGTGCCGCTAGGCTCCCTGAAGTTTTCCATGTATTATACAACGGAAAATAACGCTTTTAAGCATATTTGATGTAGAAACCTGAAAATAAGTATTTTTAACTGAGAACGATGTTTCTCTTCATAAATGGTCATACAAGAACATATAAAAACAAAATATTTTCACTCCAAAACGGGTAAAAACCCTTTTACTGTCATCCAATCTCAAATCTAATATGTCACGCCCATTTTTAGGTATAGCCCCCATACAAACTAACCGCTTTCTTCGATTTTTTGTATGAAAATGGTTATTATTTACGAATGTATTCACTCCAAATTGCATAAAAACACATATAATATCATCCAATATCAAAAGAAAGGCGCTATGTCCATTTTTAGCTAAAGTCCCCATACAAACTTTCCACCCATTTTCCAATTTTTATATAAAATGGTTATCTTTTAGTAATGTTTTGACTTCAGATTGGGTAAAAACACTTTTAATATCATCCAATATAAAAATCGAAGGTGCCACGCCCATTTTTGGGCATACGCCCCACACAACGGGAGGTGAATCAGACCATTGACCCCGTCTCATCCCATCTCGAAGTTAAATTTAAGCCACTAATTATAACACATTAACAATTTAAAAATACGTGCGACGGTATATAAGCTTCGGTTCCACCAAAGTTAACTTTTTTTTCCTTGTTTTTTTTAATTGTGTACAAAAATTGAATAAAATAAAACAAGGCATATAAAAATTGGGTACAGGGTACCTTGGAAATAAATGAAAAAAATGGAAGCACAGTGAGAACCGAAAAATCTGAGTCCATTTAGAATTCGAAGAGTATAAATGCTTCGGCTCTATATATTTATGATATATCATTTCACTTTGTTTTTTTTTTTCTTTTACGGAAATTCACAATGCAAATATTTTATTGCATTAAAATAATTTCTTTTCTCCTCTTTTTTTTCCTCCACTTTCAATTTAGGGTGAGCATTTTTTTTAACTACACAAAAACTATTATGAGATGAGATGAGGCAATTGAAAGTGAAAGTTTTCACGCAAATTCAATTTGATTTTGAATACGTTATGAGGCGCAAAGTGTATAAAGCGAAAAAAAAATAATCCAAATGGGAAAAATCTTCAATTGTCCGAAATATTCTGCAACAAATAAAAAACATTTTTACAATACGATAAATGCATAAAAAATACATTCACGTGGCAATTTTCTGATTGTTGTTTGGCAAAAACACTAAAAACTAATGATTTTTCATGTGTCGGAAAATGTGCGCAAATCGAAAGCAAATGAACGATGAAAAGAAATAACAAACAACAAAAAGGGGTTAAAAGGACAGCACTCCTGGCAGAACTTTTGACATTTAACATACATATACATATGTATTATTTGGGGGGAGATGAACAGAAATAATTTTTCATAGACTGTTTAGTTGTGGAATAAAAAACAAAATTTGTTTTTTTTTTTTGGGTTTTAGTAAATTTATTGTTATGTTGCATACATTTCTTTCTACTTTGGATTTCACAATTGCAATTTCATTTTAGGCTTTGAATGGTGTGACTATTTCGAGGTTCATTGATTTTAATTATTTTACATATGGGTTTTATTATTATCGAAAAAAAAAACTGAAATGATGCATAACACTGAATTAGTTAAATTGCCGATAATTTTTTTTTGTAGAATTCAATTTAATAAAATCCCAGAAGTTTCTATGGATAATTTCGTAAGTTATCAAAACACTCCTCACTAAAAAATCAAAGCAAATAAATCATTTATTGAATTTATAGCTCAGCAATTGTGAATGTGTGCGCCTCCCGTTTGTTTGCTACGATAAAGACGGACAAAATTTTCAGAAGAAATTTCCATAAATGGCGGAAAAATGATTTCATACGCATGAAATTTTACATGATTATCAACGAAATGTTGAAAAGTTAACTGTTGGTGTCCTTGTACGCAAAATATAAAGAATGCTGAATATGTGTAGGTGTCCAATACATAAACTTTGAGTTGAAAACCGATTGCATAAATTAATGCGTTCATATAAAAGAATTCGCGAATGGGCAACGTAAGTGAGAATATAAGAATAATTTTCACAAAATTTTTGATTTATCGGGTCAAAAGTGTCAACGGTGTATTGTATAATGCAATTGAAGATGTGAGACGTGGCAAAAAAGAAGCGTTGCTGTCTTGGCAGTGGAATGATACCATTCTGCTATACATATATGCATATATGTCACCTTGTTTATACGTGAACACCACGTTGAAATCGTTTCATGAAAATTCACATTTTAACGCCTTTTTTATGAAATTCTAATTTCATGAAATCGTGTTAATTTAAAAGCTAATATCTATATATATAAATCTATATACATAAAATAGTATAAATGTTTCTATGTCCGCAATTTTCGTTGAAACCGTCAAACTGATGAGCTCCAAACCGGTTTTATTTGAAAGTAAACAATGCAAGTAAATTGAAATTCCACTAAAACAGAGCCTAATGCATATTTGGTTCATTTAAGAAGTCGATTTTCTAATTTTCCCATAAAAATGTTTTGCTTTTTTTTTAAAAAACAGCTGATTCCAGCTTTCCCCAATACATTATGGGTAAAATAAAAAGTGGTATTTTTTAGTGAGTTAGTTAGTTAGCCTCCAGCTCAACTCGGTTGCGCTGGAAACAAAAAAATATATAATAAAAATGTCATTTAAATAAAAAATAAAAATGTCTCTATGTCCTCTATAGATTATGAAACCAGCCAACCAATGAGACCCAAACCGATTTCATTTGAAAGGCAATAATGCAAGTATAATTTATGACTACTAAAACAATGCATTGGTCCAATCATTAAGTCAATTTTCAACTTTTTCCATTAAATATTAAAATTCCGTACTTAGGAATAAACATTGAAGTGACGAGAGCATCGGTATTTTTTAGTCCTTTTTTTGCTGATTTTTATAGTAGCCCTCAATATATTTTGGTCTGACTTGATAAGGCCCGTACAATGTTAGTGACGTTTAGAGAGCGGGTCAAACCGGGTATCCGCTAATTTTAAATAATTTTAATTAACACATAGGGGTGCTATGGGAGCTTTTCAAAATATATCAATATTTTTCCATACTCTATAAAATCGATATATTAAAATTAATCAAGTCAAAGAATTTCAGACAAAATCTAGGATATGGTTATGACCTTACAAAAGTCTACCAAAACAGCAATCACATCAATACAACATCGATAACACAACATCTCGATAATTTTCTTTGAGTGGATATTCACATATATTGATATGTACAACATAGACATTAGAATATTTCTCCTATCCCTAGGTTTCTGTACATATGTTGCCCTTTCGGCTTGTTGGACCTTCCAAAGCAGCAGCGATCGTCCTCGCTGTCGTGCCCCTCGGATTTCGTTCACGTTTTTTTTCGTACACTTCTAACACGGACTATATCGATTTCCTTTCAAACGTTCCCAATGCTGATTTGTTCGCTTCTGACATGACCCATGATTCACACACATGACCCATGAGCCACACATCAGAGCTGAAAGAGTTAACGTTTTGTAGAGTCTGATTTTTGTTGTTCTGAATAAAACTCAACTTCGCATTTTCTTCCCGAGATCAAAGTAGCATCGGTTAGCCAGAGTAATTTTCTTCTGGTTTGCAAGCTGATCCCAAGTAGACGAAGTTTTTTCCAACCTCGAATGTGAAATTCATACGAAGAATTTCATCTTTCTCTCGTTCACTCCTAGCCCCATTGAGCGGGAATTCTTTTCAATTTTTTTGAAAGCCCTGCTGACTGTTCGTTGGTTTTTGCCGATTATGTCGATGTCATCGACAACGCAAGCAACATAGTTCGCTTAACGAAAATATTTTCCTTCAGGTCAACGTGTGGGTATTTGCAGAGGTTTAAAAAATTTTTCTATTTGGTACCAAACGGAATTAAAATTTTATTTATAATATAAAAACAAAGTCGTTGGTACAGCTTACAAGCGGCGCTGATGATCCATGAAGGTATGACCCAAAGACTATAGCATATTTTGCAATTAAATAAGTGTAAATTCGCAGTCATTAGTTGTCTTTTCTTTTCTTTTTTTTTTATACCCGCCACACATAGTGGGGAGGGTATTATCATTTTGTCAGAAAGTTTGTAACGCATTAAAGGAGACGTCGTAGACCCTATAAAGTATATATATTCTTGATCAGCACGATGAGACGAGTCGATCTAGCCATGTCCGTCTGTCTGTCTGTCCGTCTGTCCGTCCGTCTGTATTTATGCGATTCATTCGCTCAGTTTTAAAGATATTGACCTGAAACTCGGAACTTAAGCTTTTCTCAGTCCTAAGCAGTTTAAGTGTTAAAATCAAAGTGCCACGCCCATTTTAAGGTATAGCCCCCATACAAACTTACCTTTTTTTTCTAATTTTTTGCATGAAAATAGCTATTATTTATGAATGTAGTCACTCGAAGTTGGAAAGAAATACTTCTAATGTCATCCAATATCAAATCCAAGCTGCCACGCCCATTTTTAGATATAGCCCCCAAACAAACTTACCGCCCATTATCGAGTTTTTGTATTAAAATAGGTATTATTTATGAAACTATTCACTCAAATTTGGGTAAAAACACTTGTAATGACATTCAATATCAAAACCAAGGTGCCACGCCCATTTTTAGCTAAGGCACCCATACAAACTTATTGATTATTTTCGAACATTTGTATGAAAAAGTAATTATTTTCAAATATATATTTATAAATGTATATAAGCCACTTATGATCAAACATAAACTATTCAAAGATTCAAAGTGTGACGGGTATTTAAGCTTCGGTTCCACCGAAGTTAACGTTTTTTCTTGTTTTTTTTTTTTTGGAGGAACGAGGTTTATTTTTTTATTTTTGCTTTAATACACATTTGACAACTCTACAGCTTATTAGCTTCTTAGAGATGTGCAGCGAGCGATACACAGCATCGATTTCGATTTCAATATTTTTTTAATTTGGTACCATTAACGTTACTTCACTATGAATTTATCAGGTCAATAAACTGCTGACAAATAATTCTAATCTAAAAGATCTTAAACACAATTCATTATTTGTAGTAAAACCAATCACTTTGTTATTATATTTCTTAAGAAACAGCATTGCGTTATCGGTTGCATAGCAAAAGACTTTTCGAATCGAATTCATCTTATATATTGTTTTCACAACGATTGCGCCCAAATTGCTTTCGATAACTCAATCGATCGATTATTTGATTATCATAAATTGACTTTAAACGTACAAATGGATATTCAGTGCGAATGGTTGATTTCTTCCAGCAATAAAGTTACTGATTCTCTTGATTAGGGTTCTCACTTTCAAGACATACTAAATAAATGCTTAAGTTTATATAATTCGATTGAATGATTAAAACTTAAATTCATACTTAAATTGCATATGTTTCTACATTAACTTCAATATAAATGGGAAATTAACAAACGGAATCATAAACTGCATAGCGAACAGACACGTTGCGATACGTTAAGTGGTCAAAAGGACATCAGACATTATTTCATTATCGAAAATTTACAAAATTCGCACAAAATTTTAAATTTAAGCGAGGATGAAGTGCGTGCAATGCTTTTTAATGCTCGCACAACATATTTTGCTGCATGCATACATGCAAGTATTATAGTGTTGCATACATACTCGTACATACACATACAAATGCGATATATTTATTCCAATTGTTGTTGGTTATAGTACATACATATCTGTATATCTGTCTGCTCTGTGTTGAGAGTGCATTGAAATCCACTTCATTTTATGCATCGAGGACATTGAAGGGTATTAACAGTCATTATTCAATGATATCTCGATGCGGACATTGCAGGACGACATCATCATTCGTGCGTCGAATTGTTTGTGAAGTAGATTCGAGTAGTTTGGCATGAGTTGGCTTTCGTCTGCCGCTGAAGTGAAGTCACTCACTATTTTGTTGTATTTACTTGTATTTATATTTGAGAGTATGTGTGTCTGTGTGTGTGTGTGTGGGTGCTTAAAGCTATAGCAGCAGAGCAGCAGCAGCAGCCATTTTGTTCAAATACAGAATACTCACATATATCCTTAATTATGATTATTGTTATTTTCGACTCAAAATGTCGCATTTAATGCCTGCCAGTTCTCGCTTCAATGCGATGCAATGCAATATGATTCGATGTCCTTTCATTTCGTTCGTTCGTTCATTTCATTCGATGTGACTCGATATATCGTATATAGTATAGTATAGTACATCCATTCCATATAGCTCGTTATGTTGTCATAAATTTTACGCTTTGGCGGCATAAAATGACGTCTGGCCCATTAAAATATCGAAATGCGATGCATTGCAGTCGACATTCAGTCGACAGTGGCTGTTGATGTTGCATTATGATGATGCTTTCCAATTCGTATTTTCGCCATTTTTTTTTTTTTTTTTAATTTTTCCCCAGTATTTTTTTTCTCTTTTTTTTGCCTGCTATTTACTGTTATTGATGTTCACCATTATGTAGTCGTTTCTGAATGGTTTGATTGTCATTATATATCTCCATAAATCGTTGTATCGTACAATAATATGTAAAAATAAATTTTGAAATGATCAAGGCACTGAAATTTATTTTATCTGTTCTGTATTTTATTTTATGCTAGTTTCGATAATATGCTGCCTAGATACGTTTATAGCCTGAATATTTGCGCAGGATATGTTGAAATTCCTGCCAATGGTAAAGGAGCAGTAGCAATATTATTATTTTTTTTTAAATATTTTATTTAAATATTGTGGAAGCAGTTAACCAATTAAATATTTCTTTATTATGATAAAACAAGAAAAAATGCTTTAACTTCTGTGAACCGGGGCTGTGCTACTGAGATTCTACTTTAACAATGTGTCATGAATGTTAAAGTTCTGAATATCTAGGATAATATCTTTAACGCTTAGCAAAAAAAAAACGCATATATATACATAGACGGACAGACAGACATACAAATGGACATGGCTAGACTCGTCTCGTCGAGCTGATCAGAAATATATATAATTTATGGGGTCTACGATGTCTCCTTTAGCGCGTTACAAGCTTTCTGACAAACTGAATGTTCAGTAATGCTGAATATATATATAAGCTGATCAGAATAATCTTCAAATCTTCAAATTTTCTTCTTCTTTTATAATTACGATACATTGTAAACGGTTCTATGCAAAATATTATATACTTCAAGTTTCTTATCAGTACTTTTTTCAATCCATATTATCAGAAAATTCCAACTTTTGTCGAAAGTCCTTTCACATTTAATTGGTCCCACTGACTTTTTGTGTCAAAATTCGAGTTTCCACCAATCTTTTAATACTTCACTTTCTTCATGGCAGTTTCGAATGGCGAAGCTGCTTAAGCATGATGCATGACTGTTATACTATACCGACGAGTAAAAGTTGAACTGTGATATAGGATCCAGGTTATATTTAAAAGTCTTATAAAAAGCATAATGTCTGCCATATACTAGTTAAGTGCAAGCTTCTGAAGGAAATGTAGATTCGCAAAATATACTGTTTTTTTAATTCAACCTTTTATAGTAGTTGGACTTTGAAACAACAAATCTCATAGCTTTCGGTGTATATTCCAGAAAATTATAGATTGTTTAGCGGTTAATTTCAGTCATTTGCATCGGAGATGTGGACTATGTGCCCAAACTAGGAGTTTCACGCAATAGATGCTGCAAAAGCTGCAAAGAAGACGTTACCCCAGAAATGTCGAAACATTTTCTTCGGGTTCGATTATGGTTTGTTGTCAATAAATAAATATCAAGAATAAATTGTGCCTAAATTGTATAGGTAATATTAATATCGTTTACCCTAATCATAAAAGCGTGACGTAGAGTCTGGACCGGAGGCGCAAGACAATCAAGTGCTCGTAGCAAAGGTGGAGTCTCAAGTAAGTTTCCGCACGTTCCACAGCTGAGCTGCAAGAGTCAAAGTGGAACCATGTTGGGTTTCCGAAATGGAAGATAAGAGCACAACGACTTTGTTTAAAGACTGCTGTACCCAAGCCCAATTAATGGTTAGGTAAAATGATTCATTTTCCTCTCTGCTTCTTTGACAAGTTAGTCAAGGAAACTCGGATCGAGTCTGGTGTGATAACACAGTGCCTAAATTGAATAAATCGAAAGCGACCATAGACCGGAGAATATGTATTCTAGTTTCTTCATCTTCCAGACAGAGCCCACACTCGCTTTCCGGGGACATATCTAATATGTTTTGGTGATATCTCCGACGATTGTGTCCAGCAAAGGTAACAACCTGAGCTCATGGCGAGTGAGCTCGGTGGTGGTGAAGAGAATCCCTAGAGAATCTGTCAACTTTGAGCAGATGCCCAACTAAGTCCTCAGAATGGCTCCGGTCCAAGTAGGAGAGAAGAGGAGCACGATCTGGCGAGCTCGTCGGCGATTTCGTTGTTGAGAATACCCCTATGACCAGGTACCCAACAATGTGTGATTTTTGTGAGAGAGGTGTTGGAGTGTATCGGAACATTGAATAACCCACCTAGAAGAGAACGTTCAAGAAGTTCTTGATAGCAGCTTGACTATCTGAGAAGATAGTGATATTTGCCTCCCTAGACAGTGAGCCAGAGCTTCTAAGGCATGAATCTCAGATTGAAAGGCAGTAGTCCAAGCAACCATTGCAACAGAGATTTTGGTGTTGGGTCCAAAGATACCAGCACCAGTGCCTGATTCGGTCAGCGAGCCATCAGTGTACCATTCAGACGATGATGGTTTAAGTCCTCGGTTCCTCCTTACGCACTAAGCACGACTGGGGAGCAGGACCAAGAAGCATTTGCCAAAGCGATAAACCGTGGTCATATAATCTGTTAACATGCAGATCTCGATGCCAGGAACGTATGTTGGGATGTTTAAATGACCAAAATCATTAAGTACATCTTCGTTCAGTGCTTGGAATCTAAGCGCATCCATAGCAGCTGATATCTTCGTAATAATGCCAAGAGAGTGCAGGCCAATGTTTGCCTCCAATGCGGCATTGGGACAGGTACTCATGGCTTCTGTGATGCACAGGTAAGCCAGGCTCTGAAGCCTATCACACTATATAATATAGCCCTTAAACGCTTAACTTTTTATCTAGAATTCTTAGTTTTCTATTGAATTTTATTTTTTAAGTAATTGAATAAATGTTCTTTTGTATTTTATTTTTTTTGAAATTTTTTTTCGGTTTTAAACGCAGTTCAACACTTTCCGCTTCAATTACGTCATGTTAATCCGTATGTCCACTGCATGTCCGCAAACTGACCGACCATACATCAACTGGCGACAGACTCAGAGTACATACATTCATGTATATCCAATGTCATACGTATAAGCACTTGCATTCTCGTATTTATATTGTGTGTGTGTGTGTGTGTGTGTGGTTTATTGTGCGTTCTTTATTTTTTTGTGATTGGTGCAACATGCAAGTGAGCAAAATCAACAAATGGACATGAAGTCAGTTGTACAGACTGCTGCTGCTGATGAGGAGTGGATTGGTTGGAGGACGTTTGAATAAATGTTCGAATGAATAAAACCTCCAACAGCATTCTTTGATGTGCACATCCTCTGCTGCCCTTTTGTGTTTTTTTTTTTTCATTTTTTTTTTTTTTTTTATTCCGGACATGAAGCAAACATTTCAATCAAACCGTTGAGCGTTGAGTAAGCGCTGTTAAAGATAAAGATGGTAATGGGAATGGTGGTGGTAGTGCACCGGGGTGCACATAGCGTGGCAACGTGTAAGCTCGAAGCGTTGAATATATTTTCTGAAACCTTTCCATTTTCATGCAACATGCAAAACAAAAAAAAAAAAAAAGTTCATTCTTCGCAAAAACAGTGAAATGAAATGCCACAGAACAAATGAAGTTCAGAGTCAGAGTGTAGCTACGTCAACATTTTGCGCTCATGTTGCGCCCCATTTTTTTGTTGTTGTTGTTGTTGCTGCTTTTGTTGTTCTTGATGTTCCTGACTGCACAAGTTGCCATGCAACTCAATTCGATTTAATTAAAACCAATTTTCGAATTTAAAGCAGCGCAGCTCTGACTTTGTAGCTGCTTGGTATTGTTATACCCTTCACTTGTGTGATCGTGAATAAGGAAGATACTAGGTGAAAGCAAATTCCTAAAAATCTTAAAAAATCATGCCAATTTATATTTTACTTCTGTCAAGGAAGTACCCGGAAACCATTTTCTGTGATTTTCGTGGTGGCGCCTACGCAAAAGCATCTGCAGAAAACGAACGGAATTGTGAAAGGACAACTCGTGGATTTCTGCACGACGACAACGCGCCGTGACTTTAAAGGAGTACAAAGCCAAAAACTTCGTTTAAAACCGTGTTCGCCTGATTTGGTCCCTTGTGACATGTTCGTGTTCCAAAAACTAAAATTGCCTCTTCGGGGAAGGCATTTTGAGTCGTTCAATCAAAATTCGCCAAAGACCATACCTCCGGGGGCCTGTGTTAGCCGCTGGTATCATTGTATAGGCTGAAATGGAGCCTATTTTAAAGGCGACACAATAAAATTCGATGAAAAAATTTTAAAAAATTATAATTTTTTAAATTTTGAACCTTCCAAAAATTATTCATTTTAGATTAAAATCTATTTACCGAAACTAGTCGTCGAAGTCTTTACTGAACTCTTCAAAAGTTGATTTAATTCGTTATAAACTTTTATTTCAACCGTTTTGGCTTCAGTTCAGTTTAAAATACAACTCGTAGAACCTCAAGATTTTTTTGCGAGCACAGTCATATCATTCTTAATTCAGGTTTAAAATGTATCATTTCATGTGTCAATCGAAAGTTTTCGTAAAATAGTCAAACTTTATAGTATCATTGAAAATTTAAACAAATTATTTCCTATTTTCCAAAAGGAAATTGGTCAGTCTTAAAGATAATTTCTCTGTGACACCTCTGATAATCTACACATATGTTTAAAATCTTTCCCAATGGGGACAATCATTAAATAGCTTAAAAATCTTAACACAGTTTAGTCCAGACATGTGATGAGAAAATAAAAGAAAGTGGTGGATGTAAACTTTAATTTCTGAATGGAAGATCCAGAGAGTGACATCGTTTAAGACGACGAACTGTTAAACTATTGTCCGACAAATTTAACACCAAATAGTTTTCATTATCAGAACTAATCTAGCGATCTCTTGCTTGACCCAGGGAATTCCAAGAACGTCGTGAATGGTTCTGTTATCAATAAAGATGTGTGCATCTGAGATCATGCTTATGACTTAGCTTTGAAGCCTCTGAAAGGTTTCTATCTTAGAATCACTTGTCACTCCTTAGAGTTGAATGCCATAGATCCTCACCGGTGTTAAAATTACCTTGTAAAGTAAAATCGTGTTACGCAACTTAAGTTTTTGGAGTGACGAACCAGCGCCAATGTTTTCTCTTGGCAGCAATGTGATAGCGCCAGGTAAGTCTTCTGTCAGAGTTAACCCAAGATCTTATAAGAGTCCTATTGTTTCTATTGTTGTAGAAGTGTTTGACCAGAATAACAGTTCCTTAAGTAGTGTCGCTATAAAACCACAGAAAACTGCTTTGAAGCAATTTAAAATTTGTCATAGGCACATAGTAACAGCACCTCAGGTATGACTAAAGAGTATAAATGCTTCGTTATGAACGAAATAATATGTTTTTTGTATTCAAACTATCATTCCGCACATCATCAGCACAGCAGGTGTATTGAAGCTGCCTCCTAACAGTAAGTAACGGCAACGAATTGACCATCGCTGCAGGTTTTACTGTGCCACAGTAAAATCGCATGTTGAGTGGGTGGCTGATAGGTTGCGTGCTTTGTCTGCAATTGCTACAATTTAAATTTTGCTGCACGGTTTTCGTCTTATTTGAGATTTTTGAGGAAAAAAAAATATCTTAAAAATTTCATCAACGTTTTCTGTGCGTGTGAAATGTAGATATTTTTTTATACTTTGCAAGTTTCTTTTAAATGAAGATAATATGTATACATTTTCAATTGAGTTGCACTTTTCCGCGTTGATTAAGTCGACGAGACGTGTCTGGCAAACTGATAAGTGATAAAAAAAAACAAATAAGCTATAAAGTGAAAGGATTTAACTTAAAATTTTTCTGAATCGGAATGCAATGTTTGAGGAATGCAAAAACGTAGAATGGCGTGAGCTGAAGGAAGTTGAGATGATATGCGACAGAAATGAGGCTCTAAAATTCTTTCAAGGAATCAAAGCTCGGAGCATATTTATATAAAGATGCACAGATGTTCAGGAATCACTTATGTTATGGAGGAACCACTTCTCTACCCTACTTGAGATAGACCGAAGAAGTCGACTCCAGATTTACACTGCCCCAAGTTCTGGAAACAAAGTAAAATTATTCAATACACACCATCTACTTGTCGAATTCAAAGCCGCTTTCGACACTTTAATAAGGTCAAAGTCTTTTTATCCCTGCAAAGACGTTCGCCTCTGTATGAACACTCAAAGCGTTGCCAAGGTCTGTAAAAATATATCCGACCCCATTAAGACCAAGTGACGCTTTCTGATGAAAAATTTACTACGCCAATGCCAAAAGTTGTATGCGTATGTCGCACAGTCCGCAGGGCTTTCAGATTGAAGAGAACTTCCGCTCAATGAGACTAGCGGCGAACGAGAGTAAGACGAAGTACTTGGTATCTACTCGCAGATCAACCACTTCGTGGTTGTAAAAAAGTTCGTCTACTTAGGATTAGGGGCAAACAAGAACAATAATACCAGCTTGGAAATCAGAAGAAGAATTATTCTGGCTAACCGATTCTACTTTGGTCTCGGTAAGCAAATGAAAAGTACAGTTTTATCCAGAAGAACAAAAATCAAACTCTACAAGACATTGATTCTTCCAGTCCTCATTTATGCCGCAGAATCATGGGTCATGTCAGAGGCGGACAAATCGGCATTGGGAACGTTTGAGATCTTGGGATATTGGAACACATTAGCATGATCCGAAATTAGTTTCAGGGTATTCACCCATCCTAGCTGGGTGAATACCGTAAGTGATGCCCATGCTCCTTATTCTTGTATGCAGAGTCTACAGTCAAAACAGTCATAACTAATGTTGCATGTTTTAGTTGAATCGAACTTATCAACGTAAATAGAGCTGCCGCGGGTTATGGCTTTCATAATTCTTGTGGCACTACAACAATGTTGCAGCGTTGATTTGATGTTAGTAGTCGCGTTGCTAAAAACGCTTCTGAAGAACAAAATGTTGTACAAGATGCGTTTGTCGATAGTCAATAACCATTTTTCTTTCAGTTGGGGAGATCGTAGTACATAGAAATATATAAAAAAAAAAGAATATGTATGTACATCAATAAAAGCGCATGCAATAAAGTTCAACACCAATAGCAATAACAGCAAAATAAATGCAACATGAGGGGCAACAGACAGACAGACAGACGGACGGACAGACAGCATGTGGCATAGCTAAACTGGCCGCAGGCTCATCGAGACGCACACAACACACATTTGGACAGATTTGTGTTTTCATATGCAAAGAAGCAATAAACTTGTGTCTTGCTATGAAGTTGAAGTTTGTAGCAGTCTGGCGATCGAAAGTTAAATCAACAAACAGACAAAACGTAGAAAAAAATAAAAAAATTAAAAAAAAAATTGAGTTCAATATCGTTCATAGCAGCAGCAGCAACAACAACAACAATTGTTGCTATTGCAGCTGTAATAAATTGACAAGCTTTATGTGTGCATACACATCGCAAACGCTTCGAATCGTTTAGAATTTTGCATGTTCATCATAAAAATCAACTTTGAAATTGAACTGAGGAGCAATCGATGTTGTATTTGACTTGTTTGTCATAGAACTAGCAAAAAGTCGAAAAAGATTCGATTTTTAACTGACCTCTTAGTATTTGGGCCAAAAATCATTCAACCATACGAAAAAAAACGAGTGCTTAAAATATTACTGGAAGATAAACTAAGTACTCCTTTAATGTGCTTAGGCAAGCCGAGCTGGGAGCCAGGACGATGAGAATCACACGGAATCAAATACAATAGCAAGGTGGAGTCCTGTGTCATCAACTTAGTGGTAAACGAAATCCTAAAAAACTCAGCAGAAAATCTCCCAAAATAACTGCCTATTCTGACGACTTTAACCACACACTAACTTCACTGGAACTAGAGGACTGGCGCAAATGTCTTAATTCGCTAGTCCTCTAGTGGATGGATTCGGGAGTAGGAGCAGCAGTGTATTGCGCTAAGCCAAATATAAGGCTTTCCTTTCACTTTCGCTTTCAGGACCACAACAGCATTTTACAGGCGAACACATTACAAGAACAAATAAATATATTCGTAGACAGTCAGGCCGCTTTTAAAACCATTGCAGGCGACCACTATTAGTTCCACAAATGTCCAGCAGGTAGGGAGGCAGTAGATGATCTAAATATCTTTTGAAAGGTACACATCTTCTGGATTCCCAGCCTTCGACGCTTTCATGGTAACGAGATGGTGGACAGCCTAGCAAAAGCTGATGTCGACCTGCCTCTAAATGAAACGATAAACTAAACAATCTCAATTGCGAGAATAATTGCTTTCATGGATTTGGGATTAGGTAGAGGAAAGATTTCTGAAATAATGTGCCCAAGACCAAATCAGAAAATGGCTCACTTCTTGTTCCAAATTCAAAGGAGAGATTGCAGATTACTTAAAGGTATCCTGACAGAACACTGCTAACCTCAGATTGCATCGCTAAAAGAGGCGCCCAATAGAAGTCGAAGTAAGCTACTGGAATACTTAGAGATCAAAGTAATTCCTGAACGATATCCGCTATCGGTCTACACGCACTCTGCAAAAGTTTGGTGAGACCTTCAAACCACCTCTACAATTTTGATGCTTTAACATGAATTCGATCATGGGCACTTTGAAGAGATCATCCATGAAGTAGTTGGCTCGAAACTCCCTTTTTCTAAAGCATTATTCAATATTTCCCCAACTACAGAGATCATTGGATCATGGTATGCAATTTAAATATTGGGAATATTTGACACCTGACATTAATATTAAGGGTAACTACAGAGTGGGAGAACTTTGAAAGTTACGGATGGACTGGGTACAGTTATCTTTCCAGGAAAGAATACTATCAGCTACATGCAGTCTTCTAAAACATATTGCAAACGGTAAATGGTCCAATATATCTACGATAACAATGGTCCCTATATGATCACAAGAGAACTACAGACTTTCTATACATGTATGTATAACTTCAACACAGCAGTATGGTGAATTTATCATTTTATAGCGAACACATGACTTGGTCATGTGTAAGTGTTTATTCTAGTTAATTGCTCTTCAGTTTACTTTTTGCTCAAAATGTTTTTTTTTTTTAACAAAAATTGCTTAAATTGTAATGTCATCACAAACCAAATCGATTTTCGATTAAAATTGACCATAAAATATGCTTAAATTTTAAATAAATTCTAAACATAAAGACAGGTGAAATCATGCGCTGTCAATTGCCAAGTCAATTTAATATAAAATCTGTATTAGAGTAGAGCTGCTGCTGCTGCTGCTGCTGCTTTGATTAGCAATAACTAATCTTTCAAATTCCAGCGTCGTCTAGCAAAACACAAAATAAGATAAAATACATATGAAGTAAAATGAAAAAAAAAAACATTTTTTTCTAAAACGAATTCAGACAAAGTTTGTTGTTTGGCATAAATTTTTAAGTAACAAATCTCTTCGAATGACAAATACAGCATAAAAATTTTACTATGTACAATGTCAAAAGGTAAATAACAATGGCAACAACAGCAACAACAAAAAAAATCGAAAGAATAGTTGCACGAAAGGACATCATGGATTGTAGAAATATGTGTGCAGTTTGCAATGATGCCTGATTGCGTATTATACAAGTTGTTCGAGTATATTTTTATTTAAAATATATAAAAAAAAAAAAAAACCGAAAGTAATCGATTTAATAAACTGTCACTGACATATTTCATAGAAGTTAGATAACAAGCTTTTTTGTGTATGAAAAAAAGAGATAGAAGAAAAGGTAACAATGAGACGAAGCATGTTGAAAAATATTTGGCTCGAGATGAGCTAATTCTTTATGATTTGGAATCAACGAGAAAAGAGTGTGGTGTGTTTGTAAGCCAATCAGACTTTGTTGGAAAAATATTAAAAATCGAATTTTTTTTTTTTTTGGTATTTGAACCAGTTAAAGTCCTTACTAATGTAAATTGTTAATTTATGTTAAAGGAACGAAATATGATGATGATGAGATACACTGAAAAAAGTTAACTGCTTAAAAATAGAAAAACTAAATGAAAATTAATAAAATAAAATAGTTGAATAAAGTCTTCCCGAATTAGATTAACCCAGCAGTTAAGTCATCAATGCTGTGTTGATGTCTCGTCTGTTTCCAAGATGCACATGCCGACGAGAGCCCCACACAAGTCTTGTCTTGGATGACAAGTCTTGCAAGACTTCATGCATGACAGCTTCTAACTTTGTCACGGGTATGTCTTCTGTCGCACTGAAAAAAATAATTGGAGTTTTGGAGTATACTCTTACTTTCAGAAAGGCTTAACAGAAATTTTTGGGCACTAAAAAGCTGGTAACAACATTTGTATTTATTGTTTATAAATCTTTAAAACTGAAAAAATGTATAATTCACAAATAGTTTAGACTTTAAATTGTTAAAGTTTTGTTCAAATTTTTTTGTGTTTAAAAACTTTTATTTTCGAATATTAATATTTATTTATTCTTTGCCTCTTTTTGGTCGTTATTGTGTTTTTTTTAAGGGTTTCTTTTGTGCACTTGTAGCAGTTAATATGGTGAGTTCCTGTAACAATAAAATTAATGTTAAAAAAAAAAGGAACAATATAAGATGGAGTTTTCACTCTTTTGGAACAAAAAAATTGTATAATCACACAAAATGATATTCTAGGAACTAACAAGAGTTATAAGAAATCCTGCAAAAGAATTCTCTGCGAGGTTTCTGTATAGTTCTCTAGAAAAGTATTTCAAAACTAAGAGATATGCGATGAAGTATTCACCGCTATCTTTATTTGCTAACAAATTTTGTTGAGTATGTGTGTTGTGGTGAATTTATATAATTTCACCAGCACCAATTTTTCTAATGATAAAATTCAAAAAATTGATTTCTTTTGCTACTTCGTCATAAATTTTGAAACTGTAAAGTAATGAATTGAAACCTTAAGTAGACTCTGGTTAATACTTTGAGTATAAATTAAAAGAGATTAAGATTTGGTTGATAAATATTTATTTAATCTATTTTAATAAAATAAATAAAATTTTTTTTTTGAAAGTACTTAGAAATCAAAGCAATAGTGCAGAAATTATAATGTTTATACACAATCTCTTTCTCAAAATTTATCGTACTCTCCTCACCTGCCGTGGTGAAATTCTTTATAATTCACCACAAGCTAAGTTGTCAAATATGTAAGCAAAGATTGCTAGAGTACTTAACCTGGTAGAATTGCATCATGTGGGAAGCCTTTCAAAAACTTTCTGATTAGCGTGGAACTTTGAGAGTTTATTTTAATTAAAAATCAAGCAAGTCAATTGGGTAGTTCAAAATTTGAGCTATATTATGGTTGAATCTAAGCCATATTTTACTGAATGGCTAAAATGTTTGCAGAAATTTTGATGGTGAGTTTTATTGTGACAGAAAAAAAATCTTCAGTCAAAAATTTACATTTAAAAATTACAATTGACTTCTGCCCATGAGTGACAAGAAAGTATCTGCAAATCATCCAACGACACGAACTGTTCTTGAGCGATATGTTTAGTTTGCTTGTTTGATATGAATCCTGTACACTTCTGTTCTGGTTTCCAATTTCTGATTAGAATTTTTTTCCGGTTGACTAATGTTGGCTACTCGTATAAATCAGCGGATTTACTCCCAGAAATTTCCAGAAAATAAATGTAGACTAGTTCAGCTTCTCCTTAGATATCTATGTATATACTTTCCCAATACATACATAAAATCTTGGCTGACATAAATAATTAAAATCTGCATCAGAAGCTTACAGCATACTAGAATATCCTCTGATCTAATAATTCCCAGTATTTGTCAATTAAGCGGAAACTTTTGGAGGTATTTTATAGATCGATTTGGTTGGTACTGTAGTTTTTTTGATTCACTTTCAACGGAAATCTGTCAGATGAAACATATCAGAAAACTTTCACCATTTGAATCACAACTTGGTGACTTTCAGTGTATTTTCGTACATTGAACTACTTCAAATTCATTCATTCATTCATTTATGAAAAGATTCATTTGATGTTGCAGTTAGTATATATCGTATATCGAAGAATTTTTCGCATAGCACACAGCTCAACTTCATGTTTTGCCATAAATGATATCTTTGGCATCTCGTTAAGCGGCAAATGTAAAGCGATACAAATACAAATACAGATACGACGACACAGATACGAAGAGTTGTGAAAAAGCAACTCATGAACAGAAAATTTCATATATTTTGAAATCCTTTATGTTGATTACATTTCTGGGTTTATTTTATTAAAAATACTCAAGGAAAAATTTCAACAAAAAAAAAAAAAAATAATAATAAATATATGAAATGTGTGCATGAAATGCAAGCAGTTTGTGTATTACACAAAAAAAAAAAAAAAGAAAGAAGAAAGAGTTGTGAATGCATAGAGAAGCGAGATGTTTGCCTCACACATTTATTAAATATTGGCAGCAGACAAGTAGTATGTGAACAAGGGGAAAGGGAAACCGATGCCTTCATATATAATATTGTTTGGCTGCCAAATGCATGATTTTCAAAACGAACGAAACGAATTCAGTTAAAATTTGCAATGCAATATCGAAAGATGGAACAACCACAACATTGCAATGAACTAATAAAGGTAAAAAAAAAGAAAAAGAAGAAAGAAAAATCCATATGACGGTCAGAACGTAACAACAGAAAAATCAACAAAAAAAAGAATTAAAAAAGGATAACACAAAAAATTATGCTATGCAACAGAAGCAAAGCAAGCAAATGGAAACTTATTGAAGTGCACAATAAGTGCAAAAATTAATTTGTTCGATACATTGCAGAAATATTTCCATTTTTTTGTTGTTGTTTTTGTAAAAGGATAACAAAATTTTGAGGCATTCTAAATAAATGTTATAATATAGAATTGTAGGTATGTAGTAAAAATATTTCTTAACTTAGATAAACAATTTAGAGAATTGCAAATATAAACAGCAGAAACGAAATATTAGATACTTTATAGGAGCGGGCGGTCAAGAATACTACCACAGCAGGCTCAGCTTCACGTAAGAGTCGTCTAAAGAGCGAATCCTCGAGGCGAGGTTGGTCGGTGGAGTGGTTTACACGACGTAAAAATCTTAGAACCCGTGATACACACACAGAACAAAGTGTACAAATGCAAAGATGGCTAGTATGAACAAAAATACTCCAGGTGGCAGACACAGATGTGAGAATCCACCCGTGGAAAATTCCGCGGCAGGGGCAAGGATTCTGGAGGCCCCAGCTACCATAAAAGCATATAAAAAAGGCGATCCCCGAAAACGATACAAGGATCACGACATACGTATGTGCACCTGGAACGTCCGAACCCTTAACAGGGATGGTGCAATACAAGAACTAACTACCACTCTTAACAACTTTAGAGCAGACATCACTGCTATCCAGGAAATGCGATGGACTGGCCATGGTTGCATAAACTTAGCAACCTGTGACATCTACTACAGTGGTCATGAGAGGCAACACATATTTGGATGTGGCTTCGTGGTTGGTAGTAAACTACGCAGACTCGTCTCCAGGTTTACAGCTGTAGATGAATGTCTCGCCTCGATACGCATCAGAGCTAAATTTTTCAACATTAGCCTTATATGTGTACACGCCCCGACAAATGTTAAAGATGAGATGGAGAAAGACGAATTCTATCAGCGATTAGAAAGCCTCTACGATCGCTGCCCCAAGCATGACATCAAAATCGTCATTGGTGATTTCAACGCACAAATTGGGAGAGAAGAAATCTTTCGCCCTACCATCGGTAAATTTAGCCTACATGACACCACCAACAGTAATGGAGAAAGGCTAATCGACTTTGCTGCGGGCAGAAACATGATCATAAGTAGTACCAGATTCCCACATCTCGAGATCCATAAGGCAACATGGCGCAGTGGCGACCTAAGTATCCGCACCCAAATAGATCACGTGGTGATAGATGCCAGGCACTCTTCTAGCGTGCTTAATGTACGAGCGTACAGAGGTCCTAACATCGACTCAGACCACTACCTTGTCCTAGCCAAGGTACGTACTAGACTCAGCACAGCGCACGCCAAGCGAGCTACCACACAACGAAAGCTAGATGTTGGTAGATTAAAGTCCCAGCAGACTGCCGCTGCCTTCTCAACAAGGGTCTCACATCTTCTCCGAGAGAATCCTCCGGCCTCCGACTGTATAAACGATCAGTGGAAGCGTATCTCAAACTCATTAGCCACGGCAGCCAAAGAGGTTATTGGCTTTACTAATCCTCGAAGGCAAACATGGTACGATGAGGAATGCCGCGTCGCTACTGCAGAGAAAAATATGGCACGACAAAGAACTCTGCAGGCGGGAGCAACACGAGCTGTTGTTGAGCGATATAGGGAGAAACGGAGAGAGGAAAAACGCCTGATCAGACGAAAGAAACGTGAACTGGAAAGGCGTGAAGTGGAGGAGATTGAGATGATGGGTAGCAGAAACGAGGCCCGTGGTTTTTATCAAAAAATCAAACGTATGACCGATGGTCATAAGCAAGGAGCTTCTTTCTGCAAGGATAATCAAGGAAACATGGTAACAGATGTCCAGGAATCACTAAGGCTATGGAGGTCCCACTTCTCTACACTACTTGGTGGCGATGACGGGAACAATACCGCTGGTGGAGAAGATGAAAATCTGGGCCCTCCGGCCGATGATGGGATTCCTGTGGAGCCACCAGACTATGACGAGGTCGAAAAAGTCATAGAAAAGCTTAAAAATAACAAAGCGGCAGGCGCAGACGAATTACCCGCAGAGTTATTTAAGACCGGCGGCGACGAGTTGATTAGATGCATGCATCAACTCTTGTGCAAAATATGGTCTGGTGAGCGTATGCCTGATGACTGGAACCTAAGTGTCCTGTGTCCAGTTTTAAAGAAAGGAGACCCTGCAGTCTGCGCAAACTATCGCGGAATAAGTCTCCTCTCTATCGCATACAAAATACTATCTGGCGTAATATGCAATAGACTAAAACCGTACGTAGAACGTATAGTTGGACAGTACCAGTGCGGTTTTAGACCAAAGAAGTCAACCAGCGACTCCATATTTACGCTGCGACAGATCCTGGAAAAAACCAAAGAGAAGCAAATCGACACACACCACCTATTCGTCGATTTCAAAGCCGCTTTCGACACGCCAATCAGGTCAAAGTTTTTCAAAGCTTTGACTGATCTTGAAATCCCGTCAAAAATTGTTCGCCTCTGTATGATGACGCTGGAAAACACCCAAAGCGTTGTTAGGGTCGGTAAAGATCTCTCCGACCCCTTTGACACCACGAGAGGCTTCAGACAGGGTGATGCGTTGTCATGCGACTTTTTCAACCTCCTGATGGAGTACATCCTGAGGCGATGCCCAAACGTCGACCGGACGGGCAATATTTTCTATAAAGAAACTATGCTGCTCGCATATGCCGACGACATAGATATTATCGGCAAAAATGCTCGAGCGATCACCGGCGCGTTCTCAGACATCGAAAAACAATGTCGTCCTATGGGACTGACGGTCAACGAGAACAAGACGAAGTACTTGGTATCCACTCGCAGGCAATCTGCACGTCGCAGACGGTCTTTGAGTACAGAGAACTTCAGCTTTGAGGCTGTAGAAAACTTCATCTACTTGGGCTCAGATGTAAACAACGACAACATCATCAGTCAGGAGATTAAACGAAGAATCACTCTTGCGAACCGTAGCTATTTTGGTCTCGGTAAGCAGATGCAAAGTAGAGTGCTGTCCAGAAAAACAAAGGTTCAACTCTACAAGACGCTGATAATGCCAGTTCTAATGTATGGCTCAGAAGCATGGGTCATGACAGAATCGGATAAGTCGGCGTTGGGCGTATTTGAGAGGAAGATACTTCGGAGAATCTTTGGTCCAGTTAGAGTGGGAAATGACATCCGTATGCGCACGAACGATGAGCTGTACGAGCTATATGCTGACATCGACATAGTCAAGAACATCCAATATAAAAGGCTGTCCTGGGCTGGTCACCTGTGTCGGATGAACGAAGAGGCTCCAGCAAGAAAAGTTTGGAAGAAAAACGTGAATCAAATCGGAGGGGCGCGGCAGAGAGGACGTCCGCCGCTGCGTTGGGAGGACCAGGTCCTAGATGACATCCGCAGGATCGGAATCCCAAGATGGTATGACGAGGCACAGAATTACACCCGCTGGTGCCGAATCTTATGTGATGCCAAGGCCGACAATCGGCTGTAGTGCCACTTATATATATATATATAGGAAATAATAAAAGAAACATTCTCAAAAACGCCATATTCAATTTAAGTTTGCTGCATTGAATATGCGCACGAACGATGAGCTGTACGAGCTATATGCTGACATCGACATAGTCAAGAACATCCAATATAAAAGGCTGTCCTGGGCTGGTCACCTGTGTCGGATGAACGAAGAGGCTCCAGCAAGAAAAGTTTGGAAGAAAAACGTGAATCAAATCGGAGGGGCGCGGCAGAGAGGACGTCCGCCGCTGCGTTGGGAGGACCAGGTCCTAGATGACATCCGCAGGATCGGAATCCCAAGATGGTATGACGAGGCACAGAATTACACCCGCTGGTGCCGAATCTTATGTGATGCCAAGGCCGACAATCGGCTGTAGTGCCACTTATATATATATATATAGGAAATAATAAAAGAAACATTCTCAAAAACGCCATATTCAATTTAAGTTTGCTGCATTGAATTATGAGTGGCGGTGGGAACTACTCAAAAATGTATCGATACTTTTCGATACTCTAAAAAAATCGATGATATTGAAAATAAATCGATGTTTAAATAATTTTTACAATTGAGTGAAAATAATGTTTATTGTTATATGGAATCGAAACTTATTATAAATATAATAAAAGTATTTTTAGAAAAATTTAAAACTCCTTCTTCCAACCCCATAATTTACAAAAAAAAAAAAAAAAAAAAAACACGGAAAATCTTTGACTTCGGTGGAACTGAAGCTAAAATACCAGGCACACAACACTTTTAATAGTTTATATGTTTTCCTGGTGCTTAGATTAAATTTCATTATGAATTTGGTCAAATTTTTTATGGAGGCTTTATGTTATATTAGCCCGATCCTTACCATATCGATAGTGTTCACTTAGGTGAATGAATCCAATTAAAATTTTACCTAATTTTTATTCGTTTCATTCTGAAATATTAAATATTTCATACAAAAACTTGAAAATGGGCGGTAGGCTTGTAAAGGGGCTATACCTAAAAATAGGCGTATTACCTTGTTCGACATTGGATGACATAAGAAGTGTTTTTACTCAATTTGGAATGAATATATTCATAAATAATACTATTTTCATACAACAATTTGAAAATGTGCGGTAGATTTGTATGGAAGGTTTGCCTAAAAATGGGCGTGGAACCTTGATTCTTATATGCAAACTGCTTACGACCAAAAAAAAGCTTATGTTTAAAATTTTTTGTCAATATCTCGAAAACATTCTGAGTAAAACGCATCGGAACATACGGACGGACATGGCTAATCGATTCGTCTCATCGAGCTGATCAATGATATATATGCCTTATGGGGTCTCTTTCCTCTTTCCAATGCTGCGCCTCTTTAAATACTCCTGATAGACCTTAATGAGGTAATAAAAATCAAAACATAATTAAATGCAATCTTTATATAGTACGAATGATCCGTAACAACTTCGCTGCCTTTGAATACAGGGTATGCCATTTCAATCTACCCGTAACCGCAAAAAAGTTGTCGTTAATCTCTCCTTAAATCCTATATAAAGAAATGCGTTGGTACCAAGCCTTGAAATGTTGGTAGTCAGTCTTTTGCGCCATTTTCGAGACTAAATTTCCCGGGAACTTTTTAAACGAACATTTTGAAAAGTCTTGGTGTGAATAAAACTGTTGCAAACTTTTATCCCGCACATGTGTCAGCGCATAGTGAGCCAACATCCAGTCATTTCTATCCCCATTACTAGCTCTGGAAAAGATTATTATTATCGGGCTCAGCTTGACGTAAAAAGCATCTAAAGAGACAGGCCCTCAGGATGAGGTTAGCTTCGCAGAGGTCTTGGTTCCGGAAAACAACTTGAGCCCAAAGCACACACGAAACATGGATAAAACGGCTAGAAGAAAAGAAAGTACTACAGATGGCAGACACAGAAGTGAAAACCACAAGTGGCCCCAACTACCGTTAAAATTGCTGCGTAAGTTTATTATTATTCAGCAGACACCGACCCAATTTATGGTTTTTTCGACGTGAATTTCGTTTTTTAACGGCTCTAAAGAATCAAATCACTAAATGTACTATATTGATACTATCGATACTCATTTCAGTAGTATCGATTTTTTTTCGATATATTTTAAAGTTTTTTCATGACATTTGATGACATTTTGTATTTTACTAAATATTTCATATGATGGAATTATTTAGCCCTCGAAATATTGCAAGAAAAACTTCGGTATTCTCGACTTTTTTTCGATACATCGATATTTCAATGCAGCCCAAGTAGAGACTATGCAGAACGTCGTCCATATTTCCATACAATTACTTTCAATATAAAATAAACGTATTTGGTTGCGTTCTTTTTGGATCTTCCGAATATTTAACAGCAGCAAAACGACATCAAGGAAAAATTAAAGCGAACCAAAAAAAAAAAATATATACAATCATTTTGAATGAGTCTCGTCTAATGTCAATAAATTAGACTAAATCAAACAAAATGAGGGCGCATCTTTTCTTAAATTTATATACGTATCGATTCTATTCGCACGTGTGTTTGTGTGTGTGTGAGTGTATCTGTGTGTGTGTCTGTGCCATTGCCAGGACATAAGATAACGTTAAAATTTATTGTCATTGATGCACAATTGACGATTTTCCAAAAGAAAAACTGAAAAGAAACTACAGAAAAATAAAAACGTATGAGGGTGACGTAGAAAATCGCAGAAATATAAGAAAGAAAAAAAGTGAAAAAGCGTAAAATATAAATTTTCTTGAAAAGATTGTAAAGAAAAACTGTTTGAGCCAATTCGCCTGCATGCAATTGACTAGACTGAAATAAACTACACGTCCTTTTCTTTTCTTTTCTTTTCATTCCAGTCCTTTCTATCTGTGACATCAAGCAGGAAAACGCGCATTTATGTTGGTCCTGTGGACATATTTATGTCGCATTTGGGAACATTTCATTCTCATAAATATTATTCATGTTTCTAAGCAATGTTGTTCTTGTTGGGATTTTTTTTCATGCTTTAGTGAGAACAATGATTTCTTGCTGTATGTCTCTAGGATGAAAGAGAGTAGATAAACAGGTGTGAGAGTAAACGTATGTTTTTTGTAGTCTTGTATTGTATTAAAAATTTGACGAGCCTAAAATTGTGAAATGGCTTTCTCTAAATTAAGTAAGTTTGATTATACAAGTAGATATACCTGTTCTGGAGATGTTATATAGCTTTGGCTACCGAATGGCAACTGCAAAAAAATTTGAGATTTTCTTTTCAATTTTCAAACTTTGGTATTCCGAAAAACGCAAATCGCAAAATGTTCTCGTTTTAGAATCGGTAGACTTTTAGCTAAAAGAATTGTAACCGATATACATAGTAGAACGTTTGCTAGACAAAAATGTACGGACGTTTTGGTTGACTATTTTATGCTATTTGTAGGTTTCGCTTCTAAAAATTTTTGAAAAGCAGCATACAATTTTTGTTTTTCTTGCACCGATTGCCCAAAATATGTTGTGCCGATTATAAAAATAGTACTAAATACTACCATTGGACCGATCGTTTTGTTTGTTTTTTTTGTCTTTTTTTCTTTTTGCTTGCAACGTGGTTCAATTTGTTGGGGCTTTTTTTTATATTTTTTTTTTATATTAAAAATCAAAACATTTTTGCTATGGTAAAAATATACTAAAAAATACGATGGACCAATACCTTTTTTTTTTTTTTTTTGATTGCATAATGCATTGTTTTAGTGGAATTTTGATTTACTTGCATTGTTCCCTTTCAAATGAAACCGGTTTGGGACTCATCGGTTGGATAGTTTCAACGTTCATAGCGGTCATAGAAACATTTTTACTATTTTATATATGTAATAGATGCAAAGAAACTTAGTGCTTTTGAAATTGTACGACTTAAATCGGAAATCGAAAATTAAGTGATTACGGGAGAATGGCGGAATATAATAGTCAATATAATACGAAGCTAATACCAGAGTTCATAGAGACGCGAGCAATAGTAAGAGAGTACAACCGATTGGAGCTACAATGGGTGCCTGGAATATTCAGGTTGATTCTTCGATTAGAAAAGGGGCTAAACACCGAATAGTCTGCCAAGAGAGCAAGATAAAGCGAATTGAAATAAATAAGGACACAATAATAACTTAGCCAAGTCGCTAGAATTATTTTAGCATCATGCCTTTGCATCATATTTATTTTCCAAAATAGAAGTTCCAGACACACTACCAACACTTCAATGTAATGTACCTTCTGTAAATAAAGTACCGGAATTTATTGTGTCGCTCCATTTGAGTCGATTCGACGATTTTAGCAGCTAATCCAATCTTCCATGGCCCGCTCATAGGCCGTCGGAGGTATTTCCTTCCACAGTTCCGGCGGTTTTCTTCGGATACTCTCGCGTAGGCGTCTTAAAGCAGATAAATAGTATATCCCTTATAATCGTTTGTCAATCCGGGAGGAACTCAGTGTGAACCACACTACGACAATCAGAAAAACGGCTTCCGGGTATCTATTTTACACAATGTATTTCATCACAATACACCTAATTTTTTTATTTCTTTGTCTTTCGATATATTTTTGTCTCTTTTGCCTCACTCAAAAAAAAAAAAAAACACACACATAAAATTGTATTTTTTCAAAGTATATACTTAAATTATTTGTCCAACCTTTCAAACGGAATAAAGTATAGCAGACGCCTTTCAACCACTATTTTACTTACTTACTTCTTTTTGTTTTAGTTTCAATGGCTGCAAGCTTGTCAACTTTGACACATTACTCGCTTAAGTTCATTCGCTCCAAATTCCACTTCACTCCACTCCAAAGTAATTCTTTCAATCAGACATTGACTCGACTGCCAAGCCTTCTTCAAAAAGCATGTCGCTTACAATCAGCTTCAATGTGTACCAATAAATCACTCATCAAACACTGGAATGAAAGGAAATAACTAAAAAAAAAAAATAGGAGTATGTTGAAGGGAGCTACATGTGACGTCTACAACATGTTTCCTTTTGCATCATGCGAGTATATACATAAGAAGAGAAGTTCTTCGTCTTTCGTTAAGCTTTGCCTTTATGCTTCTCATCATCATTGTCGTCATCAGTTTTAGCATTTGTCTTCTTTTCTTTATTTTTTGTCATTTGAAGGGTGAACTTTGCCAAAAATACTACTAAGAACTTTTGTCTATATACATACAAAACGTAAATAAAAGTATACTATGCAGAGTATCTCTTTATTTTATCAAACAATCCGTCTATATATTTTAGACGCAAAAGCTTCAAATTGTATGACGCCAAATTGGCATTTCTTCTTCAACGAGTGAAGTTTTTTGTGTTCTACTGTATTCATTTGTAATACTCTTCACTTGATAATATATTTCCAATTTGGTTACAAAACTTAAATTTCTTCTCTGAAATTCAATGCACATAACTCGCAATTAGTTTTAACTAAACTTATAAAAATAACAAAGATACAGTGTAATCACTTTCGGTGATTTTTATCACAGTGATTTAAAATCGCTTCACACTTTTGAATATGGTGATTTTCGATTTTCTTGTTCCTGAGTGACCATGGTTGGTTATCGGCGATTTTGTGTATCGGTCTTAGCGAACAGTGAAAATTTTTTCTTATCAGTGATTGGTGCTTTTATCACTCTTCGACGAATCGTTCATATTCGCTTGAACACCGAAGCTGTAAAAATTTGCATTGGTACATTTATGCGAACAGTGAACCTGTTCATTAATCGCCGATTGTTTTTATGGACCTTTAAGCACTGTTTGCAGTCACTGCGATTTTCAAGTCACAGTCACCGATCACACTGTGACTCAAAAATCACTCCTTTTGCCATTACTAGTATACTTTGTTATTTTTAGTTACAAAAAATTTTTAACTAATTGTGAATTATATTAATTTTTTCATTGAATTGCAGAAGAGATTTAAAACCAACCAAAATCGATTTTTGTGCCTTGGATAATGAGTCTTTCTAAACTTCATAAGGAAATGTATCGATCTATTCTGTGTATGTGTTCTGCTGTTCGTCGCGCTATTCCTACTTTCCATTTCACTTCTTAGCTAAAGTCCAGAACATATTCTTCATTTAAATATTTTAAAGTGTATTTACACTTTGTTTACACATAAGAAATTATTCTTCTTTTTGTCTTATTCGTTTACTTCTCAGTTTCGTTTATTTGAATTTCGTCCTTCACAAGACACTCACAATCAGTAACTTTGCTGATTGAGCCGAAAGTGCGAAAATGAAACGAAGCATGTTCTCAAATCATTCGACCCAACTCTCTCTCTCTCTCCAACTCTCCTTCTACTTAATCAACGTTTTCTTATCTATCTTTCGCATCAATAGATTTCATCTTGAGTGATTTACTGTCAATTGGGGATGTTGCCTTCAATGAGTTTTCGCTGCTTTTTTTCTTCTTCTTTGTTTTTTTTTTCGTTTGTGTCGTCTTCGTCAGATTTATGTTTATATTTATTTTAAGCTGTGCCATTTTATATACGACTCATTCCATTTAAAGTTGTCACTTGTGTTTCTGTATTAAATTATTTTTTTTTTAAATTTTGTATCGACAGCTGCGCATCTTCTCTTCTTAAGAAAGTTTTCAACGCTTCGTTTTCAGAAAAACAATTAATACAGATTTTGTTTGCGTTTAAAGTGTGGTCTTCGATTTTAATGTCTTCATTCCGTTCGATTTTTGCAAAACACGCTCAGTGTCCGACCGATAAAACAAAAACACACAAACTCGTAACTTTTTTTATTTTATTTTCTAACTGTACAGTACTCTCTTTTCCATACTCTCTCATTTAAATCATTTGTGCCTCTCACTGAGAAATTGATTGGATATATGCACCATTGATAGATGACAGAGAAATGAGTGAACACAGTACACAGCAAACATTCAGTTGTACACACAGTGCACTTATTGTACTGCACTGTACAATGTGCTACTGCAAAGTGGATAGGAGATTTGATATGGAACTTGTGTTGCGGTTTTTTCTTTGAGTGCACCTGTAAACAAAATTTTTTGCGCTTATTGAAATTTAAGCAGCACTCAAGTATCACACAAAGTGTGCTGTCAAATTCCCATAATAGTACGAACGGATATTATCATTTTGTCTTAAAGTTTGTAATGCATTTATGGAGACATCACCACAACGAGACGAGTCAATCTAGCCATGTCCGTCCGTCTGTATTTATGCGTTTCATTCGCTTAATATTGGAGATATTGACCTGAAAATCGAATCTTAAGCTTTTCTAATCTTTATGCAGATAAAGTGCTAAAACCATGTGCCATGTCCATTTTTAGTCACAACTCCCATTAAAAATGACCGCCCTTTTTCAAATTCTTGTATGAAAATTTTTAATAACTTTTGATATTTTATACCCGCCACACATTGTGTGAGGAAAGTTTGTAACGCATCAAAGGAGGCATCGGAGACCCCATAAAGTATATATATTATTGATCAGCTCGACGAGACGAATCGATTTAGCCATGTTTGTCCGTCTGTATGTTGCAATGCTTTTTTCTCGGAAAGTTTTAAAAATATTGAGCTGAAATTTTAAACTTAAGCTTTTTGTGCTCCTTGGCAGTTTGTATGTCAGAAACAAGGAGCCACGCCCATTTTTAGATAAAGCCCCCATAAAAACTTACCATTTTTTCAGACCTTTTGTATGAAAATAGTTATTATTTATGAATGTTTTTACTACAAATTGGGTAAAAACACTTCTAATGGCATCCAATATCAGAAGAAAAGTGCCACGCCCATTTTTTGATATAGCCCTCATTCAAACTAATTACTTTTTTCGATGTTTTGAATGAAAAAAGATATTATTTTTGAATGTATTATCTAGAAATTGGGTAAAAACACTTCTAATGGCATCCAACATCAGAAGAAAAGTGCCACGCCCATTTTTTGATATAGCCCTCATTCAAACTCATTACTTTTTTTCGATGTTTTGAATGAAAAAAGATATTATTTTTTGAATGTATTATCTAGAAATTGGGTAAAAACACTTCTAATGGCATTCAATATCAGAAGAAAAGTGCCACGCCCATTTTTTGATGTAGCCCTCATTCAAACTAATTACTTTTTTCGATGTTTTGAATGAAAAAGATATTATTTTTGAATGTATTATCTAGAAATTGGGTAAAAACACTTCTAATGGCATCCAATATTAAAGGAAAGGAGCCACGCCCATTTTTTAATATGAACCCCATACAAACCTAGCGCCCATTTTTCCAGTTTTTATATGAAAATAGGTCTTATTTATGGATATATTCACTTCAATCTGTGAAAAATCACTTCTACTGATATCCTATGAATATGCTACCGATATGACAAGAATCGGGACACTATAACATATAGAAAAGAAAGAAAATTATTAAAGTTGCGTGTGGCCGGTATTTGAGCTTCGATACTACCGGAGTTAACTTTTTGCTTGTTTTGGTCTTAAGTAGTTTGTATATCAGATCCAAGGAACCAGGCACCATTTTTAGGTAGAGCCCCAAAGCCCATTTTCAAGTTTCTGTATGAAAATATTTATTATTCACTACAAATTAGGCAATACAACTTCTAGTGTCATCCTATGTTTACGCTACCAATTTGTTAGGTATCGCGCCACTATAATGTAAAGTCCCCATACAAACTCCCCCAATTTTTTTAATTAAAAAAAAAATAATTTTAATACAAATCTATATTTTTGAGTTAAACTATCCACATTTGTTTTTTTATACTAACCCTAACATGGGGTTGTATAGGATCTTGGACCCCTACTCATCCCTTTACGAAGTACAATCTAAGCCACTAATGATCATACATGTCTAAGCTATTAAAATTTTTTGTGGCGAGTATTTAAGCTTCGGTCTTATCAAAGTAAATGCATTTTCTTGACTTTTTTTTTACTATTGCAATTTATTTTGCTAATCAGTTTAAAATTATTGTATTTTTGAATACGCTCGTCTACAATATTTTTTTTCATTTACACAATTTAAAATCCTAAAAATTTTAAAAAAAAAATTTACATATAAATAAATGAAATAAAAGTGAGAGTATTTTCGATAGAGATAGCAAAAGACTATCATAGCATTCGAATGATGTAAGAAAACTCAATTCAGAGAGTTTGCGACTTAATGATTTATTTTTGACAGCTTTTTAACTTAAAATTAAAACTATAAATCAACTTTTGACAGCGTCGGAAAATTTGCTGCAGCTTTTCTACGCAGTACGCAGCTCACACTCAAAGGAAAATAAAAAAAAAAAAAAATTTTAATCAGCGACAAAACGCTGATGAACGTCAAAGTCACTACGAAAAAAAAATGTAAAAAAAAAAAACGAAATTTTCAAATGAAGCTATCCAAACGACCGTGTGCTAAATACTTCATTTAATGAATGGGATAAATTGAACCGTCTAACAACACCAAAGTCTGAATGTCTGGGTGAATAAATACTTAATTTATCAAAACGTTACGTATATAGCACTCTGCAATGCTCACTCGTATATCGGTCGAAAGTCGCGCCAGTGCGTCTCTGGGGCACAATTAACTCTTTCGACGCATTCTAATGCAGCATGGATGAAGTATGTTGTATATGTATCTTACTTACTTAGCTGAAACGTTCTAGATACTCATTCATTGATTCATTGTAAGAGTGAAACGCTTCTCTGCCTGTGTAACTGTTTCAGTATATACATATATGCATACATACCATATATATATTTACATAAATGATTTTTTTTTCTTTTTTTTTTTTTTTGTATATATAAATATATTCCGCTTAATTCGCTCAAAACAAAGTCATAAATTGTCTGGGCTTAATTTACTGTCAGTTCAACTGTGATAAATTAATATAAATTTCTTTTCAACAATAAGCAAAATCATACATATTATAAATAGATAGTTACATACATATAAATCTATATAGATTTCGTTTAATATTTGCAATAAGTCGACTTTTTTTTAACACCAGCTATAAGTACGCCATTTTAAATTTGAATACAGCATCAATTGTCTTAAATGTAAAATCTAATCAATCACTTTTTTTTTTTTTTGAGGGTTGCTTCAAATTGTCCAATAATCTAGCACCCCTGAAAATGATTAATGACATTTGATTACCCAGGCAAAAGAAGAAACAAAAAACAAAACAGAAAAAAACTACCCCCTGTCAGTTTGATTGATTGCTGTCAGTGAGATGTCATCTTGTAAATGTAAGAAACTATAATGGTGCATCACTATTAACCAATCAGAAAACGTACAGAATTTTTTAATGGTAGAAAATTCCAAGCACAAAATGTGTATATCTGGAATTATTTTTAATATGAAACTTATAGCATTCAGAAGAGAATCGGCATTTTTGTTCAATGAAAAATTGTATTACGAGAATTCCGTGACGATAAAACGTAGCAATGCTTATAAAGCACTAATTTAAATACAATTCAACTTATAATTCGCACTTTGTTCTTACAAATCTTATAAAAAAGTGTTTCGTGTATTCGAGAATCTATCAGTTCTTATTTTTTTTTTTCTTCCACTTTTTTTTTTTTTTTTCAAAAAATATTAAATCGTTTTTGTTACTTCTTCTTGATCACAAAATTTTGTATTTGCTTTTGTATTTGTATTCTGCAGTTGTTTCTGTTTATTTTTTTTTATAAATTTTTATATTGGGTGCGCAACTAAATAATTTCGTATTTGTTACTAACCTCATATCTATTTATGTAGTCAATATTTTGACAGTGACAGCTGTTCTATGTTAAAGCGCGCCAAAAAAATCAAGAACATTTGATATGTCACAGTGAATATTAGTAAACACACAAATTTTTTTTATTGCAGTCAAAATGTCAAGTTACGTTCCAACAAAACAGCATTTGCGGGGAGGTTTGCTTTTGTTCTTCAATTTAAAGAAAAGTGCAACAGAAGCACATCGTTTACTCTCAGAAGCTTATCCTGAATGTGCTCCAGAGGTTAGAGTATGTCAGCAGTGGTTTGCACGATTTAAAAGTGGTGATTTTGACACAGAAGACAAAGAGCGACCAGGTCCATCAAAAAAGTTTGAAGACGAAGATTTGGAGGCATTACTCGATCAAGATTCATGTCAAACTCAAGAAGAACTTGGAAAAACATTGGAAGTCACTCGACAAGCCATTTCTAAACGTTTAAAAGCAGCTGGATACATTCACAAACAAGGAAATTGGGTGCCACCCGAATTAAAGCCGAGAGACGATTTTGCATGTCTGAAATGCTGCTTAATCGCCACAAAATGAAATCGTTTTTGCATCGTATTGTCACTGGCGATGAAAAGTGGATTCATTACGACAACCCTAAGCGTAAAAGATCATATGTAAAGCCAGGCCAACCAGCCAAATCGACACCAAAGCCGAATATTCATGGTTTGAAGGTAATGCTCTGTATTTGGTGGGATCAGAAGGGTGTGCTGTACTTTGAGCTGTTAAAATCGGGCCAGACAATCACGGGAGAGCTATACAGGCAACAATTGATACGTTTGAAGCAAGCAATAGCCGTAAAACGGCCAGAATGGGCGACCAGACACGAAAAATTGATTTTCCATCATGACAATGCTCGGCCACATGTTGCAGTACCGGTCAAAAATTATTTGGAAAATGCTGGATGGGAAATTCTACCTCACCCGCCTTATAGCCCAGACATAGCTCCTTCTGATTACCACTTGTTTCGGTCGATGCAGAATCACCTTTCTGGAATACGGTTCACCAATGTTGAAGGTATTAAAAAATGGCTTGATGATTTTCTCGGCGCAAAAGATGAGAAGTTTTTTTGGGATGGAATCCATAAATTGCCTGAAAGATGGTAAAAAGTTACCTCTTCCGATGGAAAGTTTGTAACGCATTAAAGCAGGCATCGTAGGCCCTATAAAGTATATATATATTCTTGATCACCTCGACGAGACGAATCGATTTAGCTATGTCCGTCCGTCTGAAATTTTAAACTTAAGCTTTTCTAGGTCCTGTGTACTTCCATACAAAAGTGCAACATTTTGTCAAGTTCTTATAAGAAAACAAGAAAGAACGCTGAAGTCGAGTATGCTAGACAGCAAGATACCCCGTACCCAAATTTTATTTACCTTAAATGAAGTCCTATCTTTGTATATACCTTATTGTATTGGATTTTCAAACGAAAAATTGGGTAAATTTGTATGGGGGCTATACCTACAATTTTGTTGGTCCTACCCTTATTGTGATATTTTATTGGGACTATCACAGACATAATTTACACCTTTTTTTTAAATTACTACAATAAAAAACAATGTCGTTTTTATGCAAAAACCTAAAATTTTGGGGTATTTTTGTATGGGATATTTTATCCCATATTGGGATATTTTATTGGGACTATCATAGACATAATTTATACTAAGTTTGAACTTCCTAGAATAAAAAGCAATGACGTTTTTATGCAAAAACCTAAAATTTTGGGGTACATTTGTACGGGGGGTACCCCTTAAAATGGGTCTAGAGAAAAACCGTTTGCAAGTGAACACTTGAAGGCTCAGGTGAGTCTAAGTTTCAAATATGGTGGCCCTATCTCTTATAGTCTCCGAGATAATCTCTCTCATACGGCAGATAGCAGGACAGACGGACAGACGGACGGACAGACATAGCTAGTTCGACTCCCCTTCCAATGCTGATCAAGAATATATATACTTTTTAGGGTCTATCTTGCCTCCTTCTGTCTGTTTCGCACAATTTTAATATACCCTTTTACCCTTTGGGTACAGGGTATAAAAATTTATTTGTAAAGCGAATGGCTTGAAATTTGGTACAAATGCGAGTGTTGAGCTGGCAGCCTGCAGGTGGCGCAGCAGGAGGGGCAAGGAGGAAACGCAAAAAAACTGATATATTTGCAAATGCAGATATGTTATCGACATAAAAAGTAGAAAAAAACCGAGTCCGAACCTCAACACATGATGTGTCAAAATTTGGGCTTTAACGGTTCAGAACTTTTCAAGTCTACACATATAAGCCTCGTATATACGAACAGGGCATTTTTAAATATATCTGTGGTGAAAAGGGAAAAGTGCTTAAGTCGACTTAAGCAAAAATTGAGATAAAAAAATACTACGCTGAACTCCGTGTTAAAAAATACCTCCATGCAAAATAAGAATTATTTTTTTCCGATTTTTCAGAAAGTTATAGACAAAGTAATTTTTGCTTAATCTCACTTTTGCGAACAATTTCAAATTAATCAGTTTATCCTTTTTACCACAGATATATAAGATTTAGCAATATCTATTCAACTTTATCAATTCTCTTTTGGCTTCGAGTACTAACGTAAATTAATGGAGTTATTAAAGCCAGTTGAATTTTCTATATAACTGCTTTATAAAATGGGTTTAACGGGTAATCAAAATTTATATTGCCACAAGGCAAAATATACATTTTGATTTGTTCACAATTCTTCTATCATTCATCATATCGCGGCTGTTTATCGTTTATTGTGCGCTTCTTATGGTCTAGTTATTCTACACAACCCGTGATGTTTCCACGCCGGGAAATCCAATGCGTTTTTTATTTGCAATTTGCATTTACTAAAATACCCCTAATAAGCTCGTTTAAACTATAACCATCTTCATTAAAAAACTCAAATTTATCATAAACAGTTTTCTACCCAAAATTTTAGAGCACTACCAATTGAAGAGTGTGCTAGTATGTATTAGGCTTAGATATTTATCTCTATTAAGTGGTATGTAGCATCAATTGTGTTTATCTGGGTGAAACATATAACATAGTAAAGTAATATTATACAAGAGAAATGTGAACAACGTTGGTGCAAAATAAACCGAGAAACGACGCTTTGGTTTAATTGTTCCTGTTTGAAGACCCCATTTATGAAATGCTCTCTTTTTATTTGAATAGAATGTTTTTCATTCTCAATGCAAGCATTCGAGCGGCCACTTTCAAAACTTTTCTTTTGCTTTTTATTTCTTTCCAACACAGTCGTTGCATTTTCTTGCACTTTTGCAAAGTTGCAAGGTTACAAAACCTTATGAATACCTTATATATTATATTTTATAGAAAATATTAATTATATAAAAGCGGCCACTTTCAAAACTTTTCTTTTGCTTTTTATTTCTTTCCAACACAGTCGTTGCATTTTCTTGCACTTTTGCAAAGTTGCAAGGTTACAAACCTTATGAATACCTTATATATTATATTTTATAGAAAATATTAATTATATAAAAGCTGTTAATCGCATTAATTAAATTTTTTTTCAGTATTTTATTTAATTCAATTCACTTACATAAGCCACAATAAAAAGCAAAACTTAATAAGAAAAAAAAATAAAATTCTAAAATGACTAATTTTTTAATTGAAGTGTCAATCAAACATTAAAATGTTTATATCAGTTACTCATGTCAGAGATTGATTGTTGGCGTTTTCGAGAGTTAAGTTTTAGCTTAAGAGGCTACGTAATTCAGGCCTTTTTATTTGTTTTTTTATTTTTTTTTTTTTTTATTTTTTTAATAAACAAGCAACTTTAAGTCTGTTGCGTGTTGCAAGCGATCTTCAATATATGCAAAACTTGTCAAATTGTTCAGTTGTCCGTCTGTCGCCTGTCTGTCTATGTTTAGACTCATTAGGCAGCAAACGTAAATCATTTCGTTTTTGATTAAGTAAAATATGCAAAAACATCCACACACACACACGTTTTCTTCGTCTTCTTCTTCTTAATTAAACTGGTTTAGTTTTGGTGACTGTCTTTTCCAACTGCGACACTTCGTTGGCAATTAATGAAACTATCGCGCAATACTGATTACCTGAAGAGAAAGGGAGGAGAGTGAGGTAAATGAGTGAAAATAAAAGTAACAAAGTTGTGAATATGTAACAAATTTCAAAATTATTGACATTCTTTGTGCTTGAATGTGACTTCACATTGCAAATGTCTATCAAAGTCATTAAAAATTATGCGCTTCATACGCTATACGGCATCATTTATACAAATGACCATGTCTGTCAATCAAATCTAAATTCTGATTCAAGTCAAATCAATGCAAGTGAGTCGTTTCACATGATTGGTTACAACCTGTCATAATCAATCAAAGCTAAACTTGCACATACACACACACTTTGAAACTGAACGTTGTGATTGCACATCGTGTGAATATTCTCAATATTAATTAATAACTTTATCTCAGATCTTATATAATAAATAAAAGCGTTCAATAACACTGCGAGACACCCGAAAATAACTTAAAAGCCATAATGCGGAGAAAGAGTCTAATCAAGATTTTTTGGGTATCCCGCAAATTCCAAGTATGTAGTTTGGGTATACTCGAGCAGAACAACAACCTCCATCATAACCATAAAAGCCTGACGTAGGCCGCGAGGCAAGCAAGTGGTCAGAGCGAAAGTGGAGACTCAAGTAAGTCACCACACGTTCCCAACGTTAGCACAGAGTATAGTAGGAGCATGGTAGGCTCTCCGATAACTGGAGATTAAAAGGGCACTGCGATTCTAGGGGGAACCTATTGTACCCAAGCCCGACATTTAGAAATGGCGATTAAACAGAGTGAATCTGAAGCGGGCCAAAGCTTGCTTCGTCGTCCTCCAAGCAGAGTCTACACTCTGACTTTGGGGTCAGGCCAATTATGTTAAGATGATATCTCAATCTTTTATGACCGGTGAGGTAGGCAGTTAGCAAGCTGAGGTCATGACAACTAAGATATACAAAATTTTTTTTTGCAGATAGGGCCAATTGCTTAGCTTGCCGTAGTCCCGGGTATTGAACCCAATATTGTCGAAGAGATTCTGCTAAGAACATATCGATTATGCGTAAGGCTGAGGCCCAGCTGAGCTCGCAGAAAGGCTCCGGACCAATAAAGAGCGTGGAGGAGCCAGATCTGACGAGTTCGTCAGCGGCTTCGGTGCCATCAATACCTCTGTTTCCTGGGACCCAGCAGATAGTGACTTTACGATCCTCAAAGAGGAGTTGAAGTGCATCATAGCACTCAAGAACTAAGTTAGATGAAAAGGTCAATAAAGTTAGTGCTTTAATAGCAGTTTGGCTATCGGAGAAAATTATGATATTGGTCCCCGGGGACCAAAAAACAAAAAAATAACAAACACAACCCTAGGAAAAAAAAAAAATTAAAAAAAACTAGGTTAAGCACCCAGTGCAACAAAGATCCTAGTGTTGGGACCATTAATTCCACATCTGCTTAGAGATACTGAAGATCGACCCATAACTAATCCGTTGTCTTGCCCGTTGACCGACATATATGGGTCAATAACTGACCAACAACTGTGGATCAAACGTTACCGACTCAGCTGGGACAATCATTGACTGCCCTAATTAAAGACTCATATGCTACATTTGCTGACAAGTCTTATAAATAAACTGTTTACTGTTTTTAAAAAGTTACAAAGTGGTGGTCCCAGGTTGATGCAGAGATGACGCAGTGCTGCTTAGCATGTCCAAACTGATGCAAAGACAACCCAAAGCTAGTCAGCAAAAGCCACAAGTCAGCTTTTGTAGAACATTGTAATGTAAAATTCGAATAGGAAATTACATTGAAACTGGGTAGCTCCAGGTTCAGCTGTATCCCACTAGAGCTAACTCGTCATGAGTCAGTGGGTTCACTCTGCAACAGCCCTGACTAGTTGTTGACTGGCCCGTACGAGCCCGGCAAACTGTGTAAATATTTATAAAAAGGGTCATTTGGCATTAGCTCGACGAAAAAAATAGTTAGTCCGGTCAATTGAACCTAGCCAATGCTACTGGCTAGAGTTGAGCATCGAGACGGGAATCCCGTAAATTATAACACATTTTATTTAATAAACAAGTTTAACTTGGTTTTTCATAACTAATTGTAATCAAGACCCATTGGCCCATCTCTACTCTTAACTCATTATAAATTATATCTATGATAGTCTAAGTAAAATATATAATTTTGAGTAAGACCAATTTTTGGACTTTCCTTTTTTATAAAAATATAAAAAAAAATCTGAATTTGGTTCACATGGAACCATTTAAGGGGTTATATACAGTAAGGATTTTCAAAAAATCGATTTTTTTTTGCATTTTCTTAATATATATATATATATATATATATATATATATCGAGTATATACACACAAAATTTCAAGCCGATCCGAGCCGATCTCGCAGTAAAGTAAAGTGCTTTTAAAACTTTAAACGCGTTTTTCTCGAAACAGTGTTTTCAAAGTCGGTGTGCAAGATTTCTCAGAAACGGCTGAACCGATCGGTCTGAAATTTTTACACAAGCTTCTTAACTATATTTTTTAGTAATTAATCGAAGGATTTCCCCATCCGATGAAAATTTCTTATTTTTTTAAACAATTAAAGAGCCGAATTTTGGTCAAAAATCGAACCTTTTGTTTTGAGTAGCCGCCATTTTGTCAATAAATTTTTTTTTGCTAATTCCTTCGATTAATCACTAGATTATTTATTATATTAATGAAATCTATTTGGTTTTTGAATTTTGGATGATCCAGTCAGAGATATCGTGCACACCGCAAAAGGCCTATTTTTTCGGACCTGCAAAATTGGCAATGTCAACGTTCCCGATAATTATTTTTGGCAATAAAACATATGTGAATATAGTTTAAGGTTGTCATAAAATACCTGCCAAGTTTTACAAAAATTCTTGAAAAATGCTTTTTTCGACCTCCTAACTGTATATAACCCTTAAAGAAAAGGCCTCAAACCAAAGTTAACCCAAAATGACATGAATGAAAATAGAAAACTAATATAGAATACAATACAAAATATTCATTCAATTAAATATTCATTTGACGTCATTAAATTTAAAGTTTTTTTTTTTCAAATAAAGTCTAAACTGTCACACTAAAATTGAGCCTTACAAGACATCCACAAAATAGCATCAAATACCATGACCAACAACAAGAACTGTCGTTGACGACGACAATCCATAAATGTCATTCGTATGTCATAAATTTTTAAATGAATAATCATAAATTTCAATGCAACATTTTTAGTCATTCAGCTGATTGAACTGCTGCACTTGCTGCTTGGCCCTCAAGTGAGCTAAGCATCAATCAATCAATACGATTATGCGTATGCATATAAAGACTACATCTATGAAGTCTATATTCAAAACTCAAATAATACTAAATTCGCACTAGACACACAATTTCATCTTTTTAAATCATTCGACTGAACGTTCTGACCCAAAGCGCAATTAATTCATCATTCTAGTCACTATTTTATTTGTTTGTCATTTAGTTTAAGGTATTTAAATTTTATTAAAGTGTTTGGTACATAATAAATTTAATGTCAGAAATATATCGGATCTGTACTGAACTTCACGTGCTCACTTTCAATTCAAATCGAAAATAAGCGAAAAGCGCAATCGTCTTCACATTTGTTTTTTTAAATTTTTTTAATTTTCGTGCGAAGAGTATTAAGGTGTCGGTTCTAGTCTCTTGCAGTAATTAACATTGACATTCTACACTAGAGCTAATAGACAACGTCTACAAGTAATTAAACGTCTGGATACAATTGATCAAGATCAGTATAAACCGAAAGACACTATTAGTACATAAATACATTCTGTAAAATAAGTACACGGAAAATGTTTTCTTTGATTATCGTGAGGTGTGGATCACTCTAAGTTCCTCCTGAATGGTCACTAAGTATTTATTATTTTTCCTTTTTGAGGCGCATATGCGAGAGCATCCGCAGAAAACAGCCGGTATTGTATAATGATAACTCGTGGGAGTACAAAGGAGTACAAAGCCAAAAACTCAATAGATACCATCAGGCCCGTTGGGAGGGGGGTCAGCCGGGGCAATAGCCCGGGGGCCCGGCTGCGGGAGGGATATTTTTTTGCAAATGAAAATAGGGATCGATTAGAGGATAGAGGTCAGTATCGGCATTGATTAGCTAGCTTTTCCCAGGTGAGAAGCAAAAAAAAAAAAGGTCTTCGCTTATATCTAAATATATTTTTTCATAATCATGATTAATCAGCAACAATCGATTTATTTTTACAATCTACAGCAATCAATTATTTCCAACAATCACACAGCCCTATTCCCTGGATCACATTCATTATATATATGAAATGCCCGTGAGCGCGGTCTGTACCGGGGCCCAGTTTGGCTCTCGACGGCCGCCCTGGATACCATAGGCTCCCTGTGAATTTTTCCTAAAAAGATCCATGATACCATTAAACAAAACTCGCCGAAGGAGCTGAAAGCTGTACCTCCAGCGGCCTACGAGCGGACCATGGAAGATTGGGTAAGCCGCTAAAATCTTTGTATCGGCTCAAATGGAGCTTAACATATTTTAAGGCGACACAATAAATTCCGATGATATTGAAAAAAGGTGTTTTTTATACCCTGTACCCAAAGGGTAAAAGGGTATATTAAGTTTGTGCGAATGTTTGTAACAGACAGAAGGAGGCTAGATAGACCCTATAAAGTATATATATTCTTGATCAGCATTGGAAGGGGAGTCAAACTAGCTATGTCTGTCTGTCCGTCCGTCTGTCTGCCGTATGAGCGAGATTATCTCGGAGACTATAAGAGATAGGGCCACCATATTTGAAACTTAGACTCACCTGAGCCTTCACTTGCAAACGGTTTTTCTCTAGACCCATTTTAAGGGGTACCCCCCCCATACAAATGCACCCCAAAATTTTAGATTTTTGCATAAAAACGTCATTGTTTTTTATTCTATGAAGTTCAAACTAAGTATAAATTATGTCCATGATAGTCCCAATAAAATATCCCAATAGGCGTAGGACCAACAAAAATTTTATGTATTGCCCCCATACAAATATACCCCAAAATTTTAGGTTTCTGCATAAAAACGTCTTTGATTTTTATTGTAGGAAGTTCAAATTAAGTATAAATTATGTCCATGATAGTCCCAATAAAATATCCCAATAGGGATAGGACCAACAAAATTTTAGGCATAGCCCCTATACACTTTTATCCAATTTTTCCAGTTTTTGTTTGAAAATCCAATACAATAAGGTATCTACAAAAATAGTATATAATTAAGGTACATAAAGGTTGGGTACAGGGTATCTTGCAGTCGAGCATACTCGACTTCAGCGTTCTTTCTTGTTTTTTTAAAATTTCCCATTACTTTTTTTACAGAATGTATGTAGGTGTCTGTGTATATTGTCTATGCAAAAATCATGCGAGCAATAGTGTGTGTCATTTAATTGAAAATATATTTTATTGTTTTTAACTAGCAGCCTGACGCGGTTTTGCTCGCGGCTGCAACAAATTTTGCCAGATTTTTTTATATCTCATCTTTAAAAATTTACATTTGACAGTGATTTTGTTTGTTTTTTTACTTCGAAACGCGTTGGCACCGCCTACTTTTCCATAGTTATACTTGTAAAATCTATACCAAAATTCTTAAGCTGAAACTCGAAACTTAAGCTTTTCTCAGTCCAAGGTAGTTTGTATGTTAAATTCAGAATACCACGCCCACTCCGAGATATAGTACACATACAAATTTAAGCTTTTTCGAATTTTTGTATGAAAATAGAAATTATTTACGCATGAATTCACTACAAACTGGGTAAAAATATTTCTAAGGTCATCCAATGTCAAAACAAATGTGCCACGCCCATTTTAAGTCATAGCCCCCGTACAAACTTAAGCCCATTTTAGAATTGTTGTTGAAAATGATTTTTCTAAATGTATTCACTTCGAATTGGGAAAAACACATTTAAAACTATGCTATGTACACACCTTAGATATAATACGGAACGGGCCTTTGTAACGTATAGTCCTATACAAACTTACCTCTCATTGTTAAATATTTTCAAGAAAATTATTTTTATATCTGTATTTTTATCTTAAAATTTGATGTTAATATTGTGTCTAAACTGAAGTTGTACCAGACCATTGACCCCCACCCGTCCCATCTCGAAATTCTTTCTAAGCCACTGACGATCACACATAAACTCTTTAAAGATTCGTGTGACGGGTATTTAAGCTTCGGTTCCACCGTTTTTTTTTTGTTTCTTTTTTAATTATTCCAGTTTTGTGTAAACTTTTAGGGTACAAGAAAAAAAAATTATAAAATTTTAGTTGACATTTTTTTATTAAATTTTAATTTTATACAAAATTTTTAAAAACAAATGTTTATACTTTTCTTTTCCATTGTAGTTTTTTAATTCACATTTCAAACATTAATCACTTTTTTTTTTAATTAAAAAATATTCAAAATTTAAAGAAAATAATTCAATTACATTTGAAAAAGTTTTTTTGTTTTAATTGTGGAGCTTTATGTACATTGATGCCTCCTTTAAGGGTTTATCCTGCATTCCAATGAAGTACTTTCCATCGAAGTGGGTCTTCTGGTTTGTAGTCTCTTTTTCCAACAATTTGATTTAAGTCTCTGTAAAAGGAAAAATAATAAAATAAAATAATAATAGTTTCTTTGTAAATTAATTTTTAGATATACTTACACGTATGGAACAGTTCTGATACCACCAACCACTATTATAAGTTTTGGCGCAATTTTCATTATCGTCAAGATCATTATCCCGATCTCTTGTCGTAAATTTCATATTTAAATGTGCCTTAAACTTATTATACGCTGTGTTCCCACTATAGTTGCCGATCTTTGAAATCTTGTATAGTTCCGCCTCGCTTCCAACAATAAAATTATCATAATGCGAATAATTTGTGATTTCATCAAAATCTTTAATGTAATAGATCATATCATATCTTTGCGAAGAAGTCAATATGTGTAATTTTTCTAATCCAAACCAGTATTGAGCCATTGGACTGCCGAAACCATTTTTTAAATTCTGTCCAATTACGATCAAAGTTAATTGGTCCTTCCATTTGTTGTTGTATCAACATTTGACCTAAATTATTACAATAAACTTCGATTTGTCCAGCTGCAGTGAATAATGTGTAGACTCCGGCACTAAGGCCGATTTCTATGATGTCATCGCATGATTTTGGTGGAACTAAAAATTAATAAAAATTTGAGACAATTGTTCATACTTTACAAAACTCTGACATACCTTTTGAAATAAACTTTACGACATCTTTATTTTGTTGTTCCAAAGAGTCATTGATTTTTATTTAATTCTGTAGCCAAGTTTTTTGATTCGCTGTAATTGATTATTTTAATATATAATAAGTTTTTAAGAATTTTATATTAATTTCATTTCTCAAATTCAACTTAAACTTACTATTCACGTTCTCCACACGAATTAAAATATCTTCTTGAGATTTTTTTTATTTTTTCCAATTGCCCATTTATACGATTTGTAGCTATTTCACACAAAAAAATAAGAAAGAAATTTATAAATTTTTTTTTTTAATATTTTGAACTTTGGAAAATAATTTTTATCAGGGGTGTCAGGGAAATCTTTACCAAACCAATTCCAACCAAAAGAGATTTTAAGGTGTCACACAAATCTCTTTGGGTTAGTTTCAAATCTCTCAAGTTTTTGTTTGAGATTTATTAGTGAATCCCCTGACACCCCTGTATATAACTTACATTTTTGTAATAAGTTTCTGGCAATTTTATCTTGATGATTCATTGAGTTTTCGTAAAACTCCGTTTTTTGATTTTCAATATGCCTCAAATATGTTAGTTCAGTTTCCAAATTCGAAATTATACCATAGCCAACTTCATTCTTAAACGATTAAATAAAATAAATTAAAATTTAAAAAAAAAAGTTCATAAGAAATTTTGAATATACAAACCTTTCCCATATCTAAAATGTCTGCAAATTATAATTTCAATAATAAATTAAATTTGAAAAGAAATAGAAAAACCAGTTTATTGTACTTACTCATTGTTATATTAACTCCATCAGTTCGTATTAATTCAGCAAATGTTCTGTGGAAAATGTCATTTTTAATACTTCACTTTTTAAAATAAAAAAAAAAATTATGTTCCGTCTTACCTCCTGCATTCAATTATAACATTGTTCATATTATCCAGATTAATCCTTAGTTTCATAAATTGATCTTCCATGTTTTTTAGAATTAATTCGTGAACGTTCTGCTACAATCGATAATTTTAATATGGAAATGAAAAGAAACGCATAAAATTAAATTTTTCCTTACCTCATACTCAGCTTCAGAACATTGCACTAATAAAAAAAAAGGAACTGCGAAAAATATCAAAATAATTAAACGCATTTTAAAATGTTTTATAATTATTAAGAATAATTCCTTGCGAATGTTCAAGTTCAACTGAAACTGCAAATACGTAGATCCATAATTATTATAATTTTGATTCATAAGCATTTGCTGATAATTTCAAAGCATAAAATTATAAATTTAAATTAATAATTCAAATACAGTGAAGACTACTAAGAAATGATTTTATTAATATATGTAGATGATCATACACATATATCAAATTTCATTTAAAAACCCCACAAAGTATTTATATTATTGATCAGCTCAGTCTGTCTGTCTGTCTGTCTGTTGCGATACGTTTTATCCAGAATGATAAGATATTGACATAAAATTTTAAACTTAAGCTTTTTTTGATTATAGGCAGTTCAGGTATAGCCCCCATACAAATCTACCTCTAAATTTCGAGTTTTATTTTCGGAATGTTCAAGCTCGGACTCTGAACATTTTTAATGAGCATTTACTGTACTATAAAAAATAATAAATAAAACTGATAAGAGTTCTAATTTGCAATTGGACAAACTTCAAAAGTGTTGCTGTATAAAGTATATTTGACAAATATACATATAGTACATATATCGAAAAATGTTGTGGTTTTGTGGTCTGGCACTCTTTTTGTTTCTCCAGTTTTATTTTGTATTTTTTATGCAGCAAATTATAATACAGTAAACACTCGATTATTGCACATAACAAAGTTTGGGAAAGTCCCCGGTAAAGTAAAAAAAATGTATTAGGCTGTTAACACAGTGCGCGCTGAGACGAAGATGAAGACGATGATGATAGCACAGGGTTGTATCTTTAAAGCTTTCACACAGAAAATTTTAAGCAGTGTTGTGTGGCGAAATACAACCCTGTGCTTTCATCTTCGTCTCAGCGCGCACTGTGTTTGCAGCCTTACTAACAATTCAAAAAAATCTGTCATTTTAAAGCATTAAGTGCGATATGTTCTGTTAAAGCAGTAGCTTAAAATATATATATATATATATATATATACATATAACTATTTTTAGTTGTATACGATCGAAGATTTGATTTTTACTACAATCTCAAAACTTGCACCGAGCCCGGAATAGGGTTTCCACTGTACATCTTTCATTATAGAAAAAAAACAAGGAAAAACGTTAACTTCGGTGGAACCGAAGCTTAAATACCCGTCACACGAATCTTTGAATAGTTTATGTGTGATCATAAGTGGCTTATATACATTTATAAATATATATTTGAAAATAATTACTTTTTCATATAAATGTTCGAAAATAATCAATAAGTTTGTATGGGTGCTATAGCTAAAAATGGGAGTGGCACCTTGGCTTTGATATTGGATGTCATTAGAAGTGTTTTTACCCAAATTTGAGTGAATAGTTTCAAAAATAATACCTACTTTAATACAAAAATTCGAGAATGGGCGGTAAGTTTGTATGGGGGCTATATCTAAAAATGGGCGTGGCAGCTTGAATTTGATATTGGATGACATTAAAAGTATTTCTTTCCAACTTCGAGTGACTACATTCATAAATAATAGCTATTTTCATGCAAAAAACTAGAAAAAAACGGTAAGTTTGTATGGGGGCCATACCTTAAAATGGGCGTGGCACTTTGATTTTAACACTTGAACTGCTTAGGACTGAGAAAAAGCTTAAGTTCCGAGTTTCAGGTCAATATCTCTAAAACTGAGCGAATGAATCGCATAAATACAGACGGACAGACGGACGGACGGACAGACAGACAGACGGACATGGCTAGATCGACTCGTCTCGTCGTGCTGATCAAGAATATATATACTTTATAGGATCTACGACGTCTCCTTTAATGCGTTACAAACTTTCTGACAAAATGATAATACCCCCCACACTATGTGTGGCGGGTATAAAAATGTTGATAAAAAGTTAAACGTTTCAAATGTGATGTCCACAACGCAATCGTATACGGTTTCTGTAAGCCTTCTTGAAAGCATCAAATATTTCACTTCTTACGATATTGGACATAAATTTGTAATTAAAAATACTCCCTTATAATACATTTTAATGTGTAATACCCGATAGATATAAAATGTTAAATCGATGAAGGCATCCATTAAATTTGATAATTTTTATACCCGACAAACATAGTGTGAAGGGTATATTCAGTTTGTCTGAAAGTTTGTAACGCATTGAAGGAGACGTCGTAGACCCCATAAAGTATATATATTCTTGATCAGCTAGACGAGACGAATCGATCTAGCCATGTCCGTCTGTCCGTTTGGCTGTCTGGCTGTCTGTATATTTCTAGGTATCTTTTTTATTGAAGATATAAAGATATTAAGTTGAAATTTGGAACTAAAGTTTTTCTCAGCAACGACTATATTAAATTCGAGAATGAGAGTGCCACGCCCATTTTTAGGTATAGCCCCCATACAAACTTACCGTTTTTTTCGATTTTTTGTATAAAAATACTAATTATTTATGAATGTATTCGCTCCCAATTGGGTAAAAACATTTCCTTTGTCATCCAGTGTTAAAACCAATATGCTACGCCCTCTCTTAGGCATAGCCCCCATAAAAACTTTCCATTTTTTTCCGAATTTTTCGATTTTTGTATAAAAATACTAATTATTTATGCATATATTCACTCCAATTTGGCTAAAAACATTATAATGTCACCCAATGTCAAATCAGATGTGCCACGCCCTTTTTTTGGTATAGCCCCATACAAACTTTCCGTCCATTTTCGAATTTTTGTATGAAAATGGTTATTATTTATTCATGTATTTACTCCATATTGGGTAAAAACTCTTCCAATATCATGGTGCCACGCCCATTTTCAGGTGTTTCTTGCATACAACCTTTCGGCCCGTTTCCAGATATATTCGAGAAATATGTTGTTATACATATCTGTATTTTTAGCTCAAAAGTCGAAATTAATATTGTGTGTAAACTTGGGTGACCACTGATGATTACTCATAAACACTTTAAAGATTCGTGTGGCGGGTATTTAAGCTTCGGTTCTACCGAAGTTAAAGTTTTTTCTTGTTTTTTTTTTACCCCTGTCGGGAGTAGTATTTTTTTTTTATACCCGCCACACATAGTGTGAAGGGTATTATCAGTTTGTCGGAAAGTTTGTAACGCATTAAAGGAGGCATTGGAGACCCCATAAAGTATATATATTCTTGATCAGCTCGATGAGACGAGTCGTTCTAACCATGTCCTCTTGTCTGTCCGTCTGCTTGTTTATTTCAACGCGATTTACTCAGAGACTACTAGAGATAATTAGCTGAAATTTAAAACTTAAGCTTTTCTCGGCAACGACAAGGTCAGGTTTGAATATGAAATTGCCACGCCCATTTTTAGATATAGCCCCCATACAAACTTACCGTTTTATTCGATTTTTTGTATGAAAGTATTTATTATTTATGCATATATTCACTCCAAATTAGGTAAAATCACTTCAAATGTCATCCAATGTCAAATCAAATGTGCCACGCCTATTTTTAGGTACAGCCCCCATACAAACTTACCGCCCATTCAATATCAAATCAAAGGTGCCACGCCCATTTCTTGGCGGTGTCAATTGTCGTGAGTTGTATCAGACCATTGACACGGTCCAATCCCATCTCAAAGTTCTATTTAAGCCATTAACAATTTAAAAATACGTGTGACGGGTATATAAGCTTCGGTTCCACCGAAGTTAACGTTTTTCCTTGTTATTAATTAATTTTAATCATTGTTAAACATTAAAGTATTATACGTACTATAAAATATATAGCTCAATTACAGCGCATGTTGAAGTAGAGCTTGCCCGAAAGACGAATTTTTTCTCAATTTTCAAATTTCAGCTAAGTATCTCCAGTAGTCTCCGAGTAAATCGCGTTGAAATAAACAGACGAACTGACAGACGGACGGACATGGCTAGATCGACTCGTGTCATCTAGCTGATGCGTTACAAACTTTCCGACAAACTTAATATACCCGTTTACATTATGTGTAACGGGTATTATAATTACCACAAAACCCTGATAAGCGAAAAGAAGGTCATCTATATTTGGAATAGTTTTTAGCATGATTGTGATTTTATTCTTTGTGTTGTGGTCGACAATTACTGACGCAATCATATTTTTTTTGCTCAAAACTTTGGTTGGTTTAATTATTTATTTATTTTTTTTTTTTTTTTTTGAATAACGCTTTGATGTGTAATATAGGTACCAGTGCATTACACACCATGCAGTGGTTTCCAGATTTCGAGATGTACAAGAATTAAACAAAATTTTGTTTTCAGTATTGACACAACGGAAAATATGTCTTCAGTATTGTTCCATTTCTATTTAACTAGAGATGGGCTTATGGACGAGAACCCTTGTCACGCTTGGTCACGCTGGGTACCCGCTTACTTTTAATTATAAAACTCAATATCGAAATAATGTCGTCAAAATTCGATCACAGATACGACATTACTTATTGAACAACCCAAAATTTGTTTTGATTTATTAATCAAAAAGTTTAAAACAAAACAATGCAATGTTTTGTATAAATATTTGCAGTTTCGTACTTAAAAATAATCAATATTCTGCGGGACCCATGGGATCTATAATGGTATCACTTGAAAAATATGCTTTAGTAGAATTTCTGATATGCTACTTTCCTCTTAAATAATTTAGCTATAAACTAGTTCAAGACAATTCTATTCGTTACTTTTCTGGGTTGACGGCTATATACATCTAGAATATGTATCTGGTCTGATAAGCTTGATCGTGAGTATTTTCCTAGACTTAGAAACCTCTATCCCTTTTTTTTTTTTTTTTTGTTTTAACTCAGTCTCTTAAATTTTAATGGAAATTTTTAAAAATTCAAAATTATATTAACTCAAAAAAGTATTTTTTTTTTTTTTTTTTTATCGAATTCTATTAAAAGTGACAATCGTGAATGTTTTATCATTGATGCCAAATCAAAAGTCACGATATATAAAAAATTTAAAAGCAATTATTGGATCACAATAAGTTAAGTCAAACTGAGACAGATAAAACTAAGATATAGAGAAAGGCGATCAAGAGAATCACAGCGTGATGGTTTATTAGCAGATGCAAGTTTATTATTTACAATATATCTACATAAGTACCTACCTATACTATATATGCTTAATATACATTCTATACTAAGCTGAACTGAACTAAACTAAACTGAAGAAGACAATCGAAAAATGAACGAAAACGAAAATAAATCAATTTGATTTATTGACGACATTGTAAACGATGACGATGACACTAGCATCAAGGTGGTGCCTGGTGCATAAATACAAAAAAAAAAAAAAAAATGAAAATTCAACAATGTTTGGGTGTTTGCTCTTTGTGATGTTATAGGGTGACGAGAGAAATAGGTTGAAAATTCTTTGGACATTTAAATGTGTCAATAGCATACAGATGGAAATTCGAAACTAACTTAAAAAAAATGGGCTTAAAAAAATAATTAAAATGTAAATTGTATAAATTTATGTAAATGCATATTATTATTTTATTTTGAGAGAATATATTTTTCTTGTGTTTATAAACCTCTGGAATTGGACGATAAAGCCAATATTAGAATTTCCACAGGGACCTACTGGAAATATGGAGTTGTTAATTTGAAGTTAGTGTTATTTTAAACCAATTAAATGCTGTAAAGTATTTAACCTTTGGATAGACAGTACATTGAAATAGCGTTGCCTTATCGATACTTTTATTTTAGTGCAAAGACATTTATCGATATTTTTTGTAGAGTTGTTTAATCGATATGGAAAATTTGTTGCTCTGTTTCCGAGGTCATTCCTACGATTTTTTCTAAGTATATATTCAATTTTTCGTTTTTTTTTTTCTAATCTTCATTTAAGAATATTTTTATATTCAACATAAGCGGATACCCTGTCGAGTGCCCCTACGTTGTACGGACGTTTTGGCTGCTGTTTCGACGTTTTTTTCGCATCTCACTGTTTTTGGGCAATTTGTGAAATTTTTTTTCGATTACACACTAACCAAAATATGTTGGGGCTAACATAGAAATATACTAAAAAACACCAGTTTCTTTTTAATTGGCCAAAAATCTTGGGGAACGTTGCAATCAGCTATTTATTGTTTTTTTTTTGATTGCTGCGAGTCCCTACAAAATTTGGGCCTAGTACAATAAAGACATATAAGAAAGCAAAACATTTTTGTTTTGGAAAATTAGAAAATCGTCTTCTTAAATAAACCGAATGTGACAAATTAATTGTTTTAGTGAAGTATTACTTTACTTGCATTGTTGCCTTTCAAATGAAACCGGTTTGGGACTCATCGGCTGCATGGTTTCAACGTCCATAGCGGACATAGAAAAATTTTTACTATTATATACATATAGATATCGATACTACCGAATTTATTAGAGTATCAAATACATCGATATATTTTTAGAAGTTTTCATGCCTACCACAATTACTGGCTTATATAACATTTGGATTTTCTGACTTAAATTTTGCCCTTTTATACCCGTTACATATAGTGTAGACGGGTCATTCAGTTAGTCGAAAAGTTTGTAACGCATTAAAGAAGACGTTGCAGACCCCATGAAAAAGTTATATATATTCTTGATCAGCTTAACCAAGACAAATCGATGTAGCCATTTCTGTCCGTCCGTTCGTCTGTTTGTTTTCTTAGCAGCTCATTCGGTAAGTTTAAAAGATATTAAATTTGGAAATTTTAGCTTTTCTCTCCAACGACTAAATCAAGTATGAAAATAAATGAGCCACGCCCAATCTAAGGTATAGCCCCCATTAAAATCTACCGCCCATATTCCAGCTTTTATACATAAATAGTTGTGATTTATGAACTGATTCACTTTTAATAGGCTGAAAACACTTGTATTTTCATCCAATGTCAACTTTAAGCCACACCCTACAAACTCCTTTTTTTTTTTTTTTTGAAGATTATTTTTTTTTTTTTTTTTTTTTTTTTTTTTTTTTTTACCTAAGGTGCCACGCCTTTAGTTGTAACGCATTAGAGGTAAAGCCCCCATAAAAATTTATCCGCCCATTTTCGAGCTTTTTTAACAGTTTGATTTAAATATTCACAATTCAAGTGTCAAATGTCATCCTATTTATATCACTTACCTATGTAATACGGATCACCTCCCATTTTCTGATACTTTTAAGAACATTATTGTTACATATTATCTGTATTTTTAGAATAAAATATGATATCAGTATTGTGCCTAAATGCAGGTTTTATGAGACCATTGATTCCTACCCATCCTATGTGGAAAGTTCTTTCCATCCACATATGTGACGGGTATTTAAGTGTCGGTTCCACCGAAGTTAACGTTTTTTGCTTGTTTTCGGTTCGGAGTGATCTCATAAAATGAACCAAATTCTTAATTTAGAATGTTTGGATACTGATCTTGATATTAGAAGTTCTCGAACGACTTCATAATTATGAATCCAGAATGAAGTCAACGAATTCTACATTTTTTTTTAGCTTCCTTTCACTCTTCTGCGACATCTAACAGAAGTCAAGAGATACTATTCATAACTGAGAGGAATCAAATATGGTTCCGCCGACATTCAAACAAAATACCTGAATGTACTGAGTGTACAGGGTACTCCTGAGTACAGATTTTGTAGTCGAAAGAACAAGAAACCAAATCATAGCTTATCAGAATGGGAAACTATAGCCAAGATCAATACAAGACGAATGCTTATAGCACGAAGAACAAGCCATAGTTTGGGTTAGGTCTGGCAATTTAATCAAGCAAGACAATTAAAATAGTATACTTACCCTAACCTGAATAATGATAGGACTCCTAAATGTATTGCTATGTCACACTTTGGACATGTGAGCTTTGAGATAACTCCCTGTGAAATATTCGGCGGTTGTCTAGATCGAGGGACTACTGCCATGTTTGTGCTGATACTGTGTCCTACGCCAATTTGGGCTTTACTCGAAATTTTAAATTGTTTCCACGCTTATTAAAACTCAAGAACTAGGCTTTAAGAGAGTTCTGCAGCAATCACTTATGGGTTGACAACAGAGTTCCTGTGATTTTTTTATGCGAAACCCAAGGTCGCCACTTTTGACTCTTTCCCATCTTTTGACTAATCAGAAGAAAAGTTTATTGTGAATAATCGAATAGTATAATGAAATAGCTGATATTTTAAATGTTATTCAGTTGACTCTTTCGTTTAATATTTGTGAAGTCAATTATTACCCTTTCAATTTATATATTAGAAACGCTCTAACCTCTTTTTAAAGTCGAATACAATTTAACTCGATGCTGCTGTTCTTGTTGCATTTATTGCCAAATCATGATACGTCCTGCTGTTCCAGCATATTTTAAAAAAAAATATTGCGAAAATCTGAATACATATGAGCAACTCAAACTCAAACCGTTGAATTCAAAGCAGCAGCAGCAGAACCACATTGCTGACCATGATTTGCTATTGCCTCAACTCCTCTTGTTGTTGTTGTTGCTGTTGTTATTGGGTTGGCTTCATTTTGGCATTTGCGTTTCACTAAATCTTACTCACTCATTCAAAAGTTCAACGTACACAATTTTTGGTTGCAACAAAACTACCAGCAGAAAAATAGCTTAAAAATTCAATGCTGCGCAGTTACAGGACCAATCACCGATGCAAGCATTCAGATACACACACACACATACACACACTCACATGTACGCACCGGAAAAACGTTTTTCCAACTCAATCACCGAAAACCAATTGTGTCTGAACGAACGTTTATGCCATGGTAATTATTTTGTGATGCGTTGGTCCAATGCTGCAGAGTGTAAAGTAGGGCCTCAAACCGTGGCGCCACACAACAATCAAGCTTCAACGTAGAGGCGAGATGAGTTGAGATGAGATGAGATGAAAAGCAAAGTGAAGTGTAGTCAAGTTGGATTTGTTGTGAGCCTGAAATGTGTGTGAGTGAACGAGGCAGAAATCGAATTTGTGCTTGGTGCAGCTGATGCCGACTCGTAAATATGCACGCATGTCCTGCCTAATTGTGCGCCTGAGTGTATGCTATGCTATTTATGCATATCCTGTCTGCATGCGTGTTTTGCTGCTGCTACTACTTCTGCTGCTGTTGCATGCGTGTGGTGTAGTTTCAATTCTACGATACTACCTAACTAGTCAGCCTGTTGTATTTGCCCATTTTTGTTGTTGTGTTTTGTTGTTGGTGTTTTTGTTGCTGCTCGCCAAATCTCTGCTGTGCTTGTATAAATTCAAAATCGGTTCATGAAAATGCAATTTTATTTTTCTTTTTTGTTTTTTTTTTCTCTCTACCCAAACATAATATATCCTAGTGTAGGGTGTTACGCACCATACACACATTTAAACGATTTAGGTGCGAGTGAGAGATTTTGTGTGTGTGTGTGTTGGTTGAAAACACAAATTGCAACGAAACGCAATGTAATGTATCCAATGGATACGTTCAATCGGTAGTGAAGTATAGTATCAGAATAAAAAACATTTGAAACACTATGGAGCAAAGATGACTAAAATTCAAAACCATTTTCAAAAATGCTTGACTATGTTCATTGAAAACTGTTTTCCTGGAAATGAAAACCAAAAGTTTATTTGGAAATTTACACCAAATATTGTTTATCTAAAAAAGCCTATGCGTATGATAAATTGTATGTTAAGTATTGTTTTTCAAAAAAATTCAAATCAAGAATGACTTAGTTGGCTTTTATCAGTACAAAGTAGCTGTGGTAGTCAGGATTTTCAACCAAATACTTGGAAATCAAATTTGATTGACATACTCAAATTTTGATAGTTTATATAAAGACTTCAAGACATAATTTCTACAAAAAATTAGAATAAAAAACAAAGACGTTTTTATGGAAAAACCCAAAATTTTGGGGTAGATTTGTATAGGGGCGCCCCTTAAAATGGGGTTAGGGAAAAACCGCTTGTAAGTGTACACTTGACGGTTTAGGAGAGTCTAAGTTTTAAATTTGGTAGCTCAATCTCTTTTAGTGCCGGACAGATAGATCGTTTTCATAGGGCGGACAGCATGACGAACGGATCGACTCTACTTTCAATGCTGATCATAGAGTCTATCTAGCCTCCTTCTGTCTGTTACGTACATTTGCACAAACTTAATATACTCTTTACCCTTTGGGTGCAGGGTATAATGAAACAAAAAATATTAATACTAGGATCACGACTTTCTGGATCTAAACATGCAGAGCTGTTAGTTGCGAATGTCGTGTTCCATGAATCCTTAGTGTAATTATACAATAGGGTGGTTCAAAAAAATGTTTCAGCTACGACGCCCTAGAATTGTTCTATATTAAAAATAAGAATACTCGTATTTTTATACCCTGTATCCAAAGGGTAAAAGGGTATATTAAGTTTGTGCGAATGTATGTAACAGACAGAAGGAGGCAAGATAGACCCTATAAAGTATATATATTCTTGATCAGCATTGGAAGGGGAGTCGAACTAGCTATGTCTGTCTGTCTGTCCGTCTGTCCGTCTGTCATGCTGTCTGCCGTATGAAAACGATTATTTCGGAGACTATAAGAGGTAGAGCTTTCAAAATTGAAACTTTGACTCTCCTAGGCCGTCAAGTGTGCACTTACAAACGGTTTTTCTCTAGACCCATTTTAAGCAGTACCCCCCATAAAAATCTACCCCAAAATTTTGGGGTTTTGCATAAAAACGTCATTGTTTTTTATTCTAGAAAATTTAAATTTAGTATAAATTATGTCTATGATAGTCCCAATAAAATATCCCAATATGGGTAGGACCAACAAAATTTTGGGTATAGCTCCCATACAAATTTACCCCAAAATTTTGGGTTTTTACATAAAAACGTCGTTGTTTTTTATTCTATGATAGTCCCAATGAAATAGACCAATATGGGTAGGCCCAACATAATTTTAGGTATAACCCCATTCAAAGATTTACCCGATTTTTAAGTTTTTCTATGAAAATCAAATTCAATGAGTTATGGTAGTAAAATAGAACCTAACTTAAGGTACATATAGATTGGGTACAGGGTATCTTGCAGTCGAGCATACTCGACTTCAGCGTTCTTTTCTTGTTTTTTTAATCAGATAAAATTTTATGGTGCCACAAGAGCTATTAAAGTTTCCCATTTTACATGGGAAACTAACACATTTTCGTACATGGCACCTTGGATTTGATATTGGATGATATTAAAAGTGTTTTTACTCAGTTTGGAATCAATACATTACTAAAAATAACCATTTTCATACAAAAATTCGAAAACGGGCGGTATTAGATATGTTTTTAGGCCATTTGAAGTGAACACATTCCTAAATAAAAACCATTTTCACACAAAAATTTGAAAATCGGCGTAAAGCTTGTATGGGGGCTGAGCCTTAAAATGGGCGTGGCACATTAGATTTGACATTAGATGTCATAAGAAGTATTTTTACTCAATTTGGTGTGAGTATATGCATAAATAATAACTACTTTTATACAAAAAATCGAGAAAAAACGGTAAGTTTGTATGGGGGCTATACCTAAATATGGGCGCGGCACTTTCTTATTCAAACTTGACCTGGTCGTTGCCGAGAAAAACTTAAGTTTCAAATTTCAGCTAAATATCTCTAGTAGTCTCCAAGTAAATCGTGTTGAAATAAACAGACGGCCAGACAGACGGACATGCCTAAATCGATTTGTCTCATCGAGCTGATCAATAATATATATACTTTATGGGGTCTCCGATGCCTCCTTCAATGCGTTACAAACTTTCTGACTAACTGATAATACCCTTCACACTATGTGTTGCGGGTATTAAAACAAATGCAGCTGTACTGAAACAGAAAATAATATAGTCGGCGATCTAAATGCTATTAATTTTCGATGCTGATTAAGCCATTATTGCCATTTAATCTGAATTTTAAGTTTTTTTTTTAAATTTTGCAGTTGATTTGCTTCATTTGTTCCACGGTTCAAATTTCAACATCAATCAACTTGTGCAAAACGACGCAAAATGAAATTTGTGCTAGCCACGCAACACGATTGACGATGGCAACAATCCTGTTGCAGGACCTTAAATATCGACAATCAATGACATTCACTTGTCCAGCGAAATTCGATTTGTTCGTTGCAACGCAACATTTTATGGTGTTATCAGCAAAACAATGTTCTCTTCTTCTTTCTTGTGTTGAAGTAGTCTGATTTGGGTTGGGGATGCTATTTAAAGCGTAGAAGAATTATGAACGAGAATGTGAAGCTGACACAAAGTTTACCAACAGCAACCAAAAACAAAAAAATGCCAATGACATCGAATCTACTTGAAATAATTGCAATTCGCTTTGTTGCAAAAAATGTTTTTGGGAATGCAATTTCTTCTTTTGGCTTTGTTAAAAAAAAAAAAATTGCTTCTCAAATTGAAAATATATAATTTCATATTATAATCGAATTTCATAGATAGTATAGCGCTTTGTGCATAATCGAAGACTTTATATTTAAATATACAATTTGTATTATGCTTAGAGCTATTCCTTTGATTAATTTCTTTCTTTTTTTGAGAGCATATTTTATTTTAGATCAATGAAAAGTAAATTTAATAAGATATCATAGATAACAATTTTATAGCTTTTATAGCTTTATAGCTTTGGTGGAGGAGAATTGATAAAAAGAGAATTAATGGTCACTGTTTATGGTATCGTTAAAATTGAACCACTTAGAAATTGAGAACGGGATTACAAACTTTTCTAGAGGTGTAATATTGTTGACATTTTTTCATAATAGACTTTCTAAAACTGCAAATCATTGAATTTTATTACTACTATCTTCATTTGTTTTATGATTAGACAGTGGGCTTCTTACTTTATTTTACAACTTATGCATTGAGGAAAGAAGTTCAAGTCTCCATGATCAGAATTTGAAACCCTTGGAACTTACCGTATTTTTCGAACAGTTTGGGCGACGTTCTAGAAACTAGTTGATACAGTGTTTGATGAAGATTAGGTAGTCCCGAATATGGCCATCGTTTAGAGCAGCGAATGCTGGAAGCAATAGCAGATAAACAGGTCACAAAAAGTCTTAGATAGATAGAAGTGACTATAGGACAATGTGCTTCTCAAAGTAGCGATTGATGTCAGCAATATCTCGTTTATAGAAACCTGCTGCGCGAAGCTTCTTACGTCTACTCAAAACCAGCCAGCGTAGTTGAGGAAAAGCTTAGTTATAAAGAGGGGCAAGATTTGGACAGATCACTAGAGACCAGGAGTTGAACTGCCAATGTCCAGGAAAACATCAGTCTATGTGATCTTTGTGATCTGAGTGATGGGCAGGTGTACAAAAGTGTTCTATTGTTTCTGTTTCTTTTTCTTCCTTACAGCTCCTGCAGTACCTATTACAGGGAATCCCAGTCTGGCCGCATTTTTTAGTAAAGGTTGCTTTTAGTCTAGCGAGATCTTTTAGAGCAACTTGTTTGTGCGCTTTGTTTATAACCTAGGCCTAATCGATCTAGCTCTTCTACAGCTATACAGATTTTTTTTGCACTTGTTGGAATTAATAGCAAATCCCTCGTTACAAGGAACATTGAGGTGCCCCGAAACCCACGAGAGAGTTTTAGAATTATATACACTGATCTGTCGCGGAGTTCTGCTAGATTGCTACTCCAATACGGCGGAGTTGCTTTCTTAACGCTTCGGACCGGACAACATGATTTGTAGGCTGTGTTAACGGCTTTTCGAAAACTACAGAGCATCTCTCCAGTTCTATAATTGACACACCGCTGTATTTTGGAAAACTACCTACTACTTGATCGACTCTGTCCGGGCGTTCCTATGCACTGAGTGTTCTAACTTGTGATACCCTCCACTTAACGACCCTTATGCTTATCTACTCTAGCAGTAGAGTATTTTGTAATACCTCTTCCCATCCCCTATAGTCTGCTGTGCTGGGAAAAATAAAGGTGATGGTGCTGCCAACTTTACACACCTGAAGGTTGTGGTTTAAAATTAAGTCAAATAAACACTTACCCTGATTTATTCCCTATTGCCCCAGAAGGTGTGCCTTGAGTTGGCATCACAACCTAGTAAAGTATCCATCTTTCTCTTGCAAGTCTTGTGCACCAGTTTCTCCACACTAGCGGGTAATGCTGGTTCATCGTGAAGAAGGTAAGCCAATACTGCGAGGAAGAAGCACCTTCTGGGATCCTTCTGCAACGCCACTGCTAAGTTCGAGCTGCTTAGTTTTGGACAGAGAAGTCTTAAATGAACCGAACTGCCGACAATATATTCAGCACATTAACAGAGCAGCCAATAAACTTCGATTAAGCAATCTCTGCAATTACACATATACTCCATAAAAAGATTGAAGAAGTCGAAGTGATCTATGTTATTTTATCCCATCCTGACCATTTTTTGTATTTGTTAGCGTTATCCTACAGAGGCGAACGATATTTGTAGTCAGTGTGTCGTATAATTTTGATCTTATTGGCGTGTCAAAAGCTTCTTAGTAGTTGATAAGTTGGTGGTGTATGAAGCCTGATGTTCCCTTGGTTTTCCCCAGGATCTGGCATAGTGTACATAAATATGGAGTCGATGTTTGACTTCTTCGGTCTAAAACAGCACTGATGTTGTCCAACCACACTTTGTACGTATGGTACCACAGAATTTTATATGCGATTGATGTGGAATCTTCTTTTTTAAAGATAACTCTTATGTTCCATTTGCTGCATATGCATTCATCAGTCCATATTGTGATCATTTAGGAGCACCAGCTAAAAAAAATTGATTTTAGCATCACTCTTTCCAATGTTTGATAAGAAAAGCTTCATTTAGACCAATCACATTCCACTGAAGTATCTTTGTTTGAAATTTGATATTATCTCTTCCATAAAATGAATAAAACTTATGCTTTCAATTTATCTTATGTCAAATTATAACCAATTTTTTGAGACAAACTTTTTTAAGGACGCACAAATATATATGTGCCTTTCCACAGTCACGACTTTTGCATACAATTATTTTCGCAACATAAATGTATGCATACAAAATCGTTAGTTTGTTCAATAAACTTTGCCTAATGATGACATCCATCACAGAAAGGCGAGAAAAGGTAACGCCTACACATAACCTAATGTTTGTTTCTCTTCATAAAATCAGTTTGCAGCACCGCACCGCACGCAACGCACAGCGCAGTGTTTATGCGCCATTATTAACACATCATAATTCAGAGGCACACGAAAAGTTAGCAAGATGCGATGCAAGGGAACCGGATGCAAAGTGGTTGAATGAAGTTTGCGTGCAACAGTCGAAAAGGTGCCATCAATCAACGAGTAACAAAACAGGATAACAAAATGACGATGGCGATGACGATGACGATGTCGTCCACCGCATGAAGTAGGGACGGACAGTTTAGCCAAAGACTTTTATTTATGCATAACAGGCAAACTAAAGTGATTTTTAAATGGATTTCTCGCTGTGGATGAACATTCTCTGCTCTACGCTGTGCGGCAAATATTCATTTCCAAATTTGATGTTCATGATGCTGAGCTGAAGTGTTGATGAGGTTGATGAGGCTTTGATGGTGTTCTGCGCCAAAGTTGAAGCGCCATAAAACGTGCAACAAAAAAAATCAAAATCAACAAAAATTTTTACTGCAGGCAAGTTTTGAAATAAGCAAAAACTAAAACAGAAAATAAAAAATAAAAAATGCAAAGTGGCGCTTCACTGAATTTTAATGGTTCTACTCCTTCGAGTTCAACACTAATCTTTTCACGAATGAGAATGTTGTTCACTAAATTAAGAAATCACTGTCGAAATTTTTTTTTACTAAACTCGCAGGTAAGTGGCTTTTGATTAATAAAAATAAGAAGAAGAAAAAAATCGTAAACATCGATGAAACCGAAGCATTAGAACTCTTCTTTTTTTCAAAAATATACTCAGAAAAATTACCACAACTTCAGATAATATATAACGGAACGAACTCGACCCATTTTTAAAACGGATGGTGACTGGAGATGAAAAGTGGATCACTTACGATAACGTTCAGCGAAAAAGATCGTGGTTGAAGCGCGGCGAGCCGACCCAAACCATCGCCAAGCCTGGATTGACGGCCAGGTTTTGCTGTGTGTGTGGTGGGATTGGAAGGGAATCATTCACTATGAGCTGCTTAACTATGGCCAGACGCTTAATTCGATCATCTACAGCGAGCAACTCGATCGTTTGAAGCAGGCGATTGACCAGAAGCGGCCAGAACTGGTCCACCAGGACAACGCTCGGCCTAACACATCTTTGATGACCCGCAAGTAGCTACGGGAGTTCGGATGGGATATCCTATCGCACCCACCTTGTAGTCCGGACCTGGCACCAGGTGATTACCATCTATTCCGGGCCATGCAAAACGCTCTTGGTGGTACAATGTTGGCCTCAAAAAAGGCTTGCGAAAACAGGTTGTCTGAGTTTTTTTCAAATAGGGAGGGGGGTTTTATAACGGGGCATAATGAAGTTGCCTTCTAAATGGCAACAAATCGGTGCATATTTGACTTAAATCGGATCATTCTAAGTATGTTAAATAAAGCGTCAAAATTCGATCACAGATACGACATAACTTATTGCACAACCCAATATTAACATTAAGCGTGTACTTAGGCTTCTCTTTGACTCTGTATATTTCAAGCACAACTGTACTTGAGTTTTAATTGAACACCCAAACGCAAGATGATAAACATGAATCTCAACGTATGTGTAGAAAATAATGTCGTTTAGATACTAAAAACGCAAAGATTCTACAGAAGAGTTAATGCCTTTTGAGGTAGCCATGATGCAATTATAACAGGTAAAGTACTCCGAAAATCTCTGCCTGAATAAATTTGTAGATTTAGTTTGTGGTGAATTATATTAATTTACACCACGGCAGATAAGAATAGTACGAAAACATTTTGAAGATTCTCATATCACATTTGTGAGGTGAAAATGTATAAATTTACCATAACACGCACACCCATCAAAATTTGTTACCAAATTAGAAAGAGACAGTGGCGGAACATTTCAACTGGTATAATTGCATCATAAATGTAAATATTCTAAGTAATGTGCGGAGCAAACATTTATTTTGTGGCATATAAAGTAAGCTCTCACCTGTAAGCTGCATCCCTCATTGTGCGGTGAAACTTAAAATCGAGCCATCTTCTTAAATCGTAGTCACATAGAAATGTGCCAAATTGTTTTTTTTTTTCAATTTTACGAATTTTTAAATTTTTATTTTTTTCTCCACTAGCATCTAATACAATTTTCGCCACAAAGAATTCTAAGTCAGATGACTTTCGGTGTTGTCTAGTGTCCCCACCCAAATCAAACAATTTTTCAAAAGTTTAAAAATGCTATTCAAATCAATAATTAATTATTAAAACATTAAAAATATTTTATTTTTCAAATCGTTAAACGAACATTCCATTGACTTAATCTTTGCGATTTGTAACGCATTGGCATAAAGCGTAATAATATTTTGAACTTCTTGACGATAAATTATACGAATCGTATAATTTCTAGATTTATGAACATAATAATTATAAATTTTCTAATTGATTTATTGACGATGCCGATAAACACCTTTCATGCTCTTAATTTATGCCAAAGCAATAGCATTGAAATTCTTTTTAGTTAAAAAAAAAAAAAAAAAAACGGAAAAACAATTCAAGCTGCTCAAAAGCAATCAGCAAACATTCTTAAGAATTTGAACCAATGAAGAACTGCAAGCGAAACATCTTCAACATCAAACAAAAAATAAAATCGCAGACAGAGATGAAGTTGAGCACATTTTATACGCGCGATGATGTACGACGAATGTCCTGGTGCACAAGCGTTCATTATAAAGGAGTCAAGTGTGCAACCGCAGGCAGTCAGTAACAGGCCACAACTCAAGCCGAGACTCAAATTAATTATTAATCAACGAAACGCAATCCAGCAATGTTATACTCGTATGTATGCAGTATCTTCCCATAGCAAAGCAAAGCATTACAGAGACTGGTTTATTTTATTTTATTTTTTTTTTTTTTTGATATACGCAGATAGGCGGACATGAACTGAACGACGTTCGTCCAGTTTTACTGGACTGTCTTGAATCAAGGCAGGCGTGCCACCAGCAAAAGTCAGTAACTGAGTGAATGAGTGAGTGGAGTGAGTGATTTATGCAGGTGAGAAGCAGAGAAGTTCATAAGAAGCTTACAAAAACGAACGAAAGAACGAATCACATTGGATCTTCCATCGAAATGGTACAAAATTTTCGAATGACTCAAAACTGTGACGAACGTTTGCAATCTACAAGATGGACGACGACGACAACAACAGCAGCTCGAGAAGTAAGAAGATAATATTGAAGACGATATTCGCAATATTCGAATAACAATCAGTAGCTAAAGGCAAAATAAAATAAAATAATGAAACGAATAAGTTGAATATTTAATGACCTACGCGATATAAAGTTTTTTCTTCATGGCTATTAAAGGATTAAGTTTATTGAGCAAATGGTTCAAGATTATCGAAATAACATTGATATAAAAATATTTTATATAAAAAAAAGTTCAAAATTTTAAAAACAACTGGCTTGGCTCAGTTGACCCCTTATAACTTTATTTTGCAAACACTTCCTTGGAAAATAATTACACTTCAATGACATCATGAAAATGAGCTATTAGATAGTATAGCAGATAAAATACATCAATACATAACCAAATGTATTGTATGACCCGCTTCACCCCAAGCTTAAACTAAATATTAAAAAATACCTTAAGTTTATCACGTTTCTTATGAAATTTCTACAATAAAGTTATGATTACCATTCTCATTAGACAAGCGTGATGATTAAAGAGTGTCCCAGAATTAACGCAAGTCCTAGAATTAACGCAAAATTTGCAAAAAAGTTCTGGCAACCCTAACAAAATTCTATCGTGTTCTTTCTTATAACGCTTAATTTCTACTTGACCTAAGCTTTTCAGCTGTCAAATTGTTAATTTTCAGAGTTGCTAGCACTTTACTGCAAATCCTGCGTTAATTCTGGGACACCCTTTATAAACTTTCTTGCATGAAACTCACGGTTACGGGTGTTGAGATATGGATTTATCAGAATGTTGGACCAAAAATGACTTAAAATCGATAAAACTAGATTAAAACCGCTCAAAAAACAGGGTGGTTTTTTTTTATATTCTAACAAAAAAAATTTTGAACAGCACTAAAAATGTTTGCGTCTAAAAATTTATCATAAAACATCAGATTTAGTGGAAAATAGTTTTGTCCTTGAGCACGACAATGCAATTGGAACAAAATCATTGAAAGAATATCCTAACCTGGAGAAACACATTTGCAAATTCGACTTTTTTCTCGTTACCTACTTTTAAAAGCACAGGAGACGCCTATCTTCAGAGTATTTTTAAGGACAAAAAAAAAACTACTTCAAGAAACCTTTTTCAAAAGCTTAGGTCCCTGAATTGGCACAGAACATATGTCCAAAAATCAAATATTCGTGAGACTTCTTTTTACTCCTGATCAAAAATATTCGCTACTTATTGGTAAAATACGTTTTAAGAGGTTGACGCCTATAAAAAGCTCTCTCTAAGACAAAAAACGTTGATTGATATGGGGCTTATTTTAAATATATGTCATTATTTTCAGTACATCTTTACTGTTTGAAATTTCCCTTGAAGAAGATATATTTCATTTAATTTACCTACTCTAATACTTTTTGGAAGTTTTTTTATCTTCGAAGTTTTATTAACATTCAACGAAGTGAGTCCCAAATTGAATGATGTTACTTAGAATATGGTGAGATTATCTTTATGAGGAATCCCTCATAGGAGGTACAAACAAATGAACATTCCCAGCGAGAAAGTCATCTACGCGGCATCAATGCTGCGTTCATGACTAGCCTCTTTCCTCAATGACATACCGACGACAAACCCAAACAAGTCGTTGACGAAATTTTCATAGATATGGCGCAGTTGTCTTGGATGACATGTCATGCAAGAGTTCTTTGATGACAAGAGTTCATGCATGACATGTCTTGGAAGATGTCTTGGGTGTTTCTCATGAATATGTCTTCATGAGAAACACACAAAAATGTTTCTAATTTTAATAAATTTTTTAATAAAAATATAAATAATTTTTAAAATTTTCAAAAATCAGCTTAAAATTTTACTAAAAGATGGTCCTAGTCATCTGAATGTTTTTTGAGATAGTTTAAAAAATTATACAATCTCAAATAGTGAGGGCATTTACAACACTGCATAGGAGCAAATAGAAGCATTTCTTGTAGCAATAATTAAAAAATAAATTTTAATTTAACTTTCTTCAATATACCACCCAGAGCCTTTAAATTTTAAATATTCACAAAAATCTTAAGCGTACATGCATACATATTGATTACCAATGATAGCAATTCCAATAAACCCAAATATAACAACATGTAAGGTAGCTGCTGCAGGGTTCAATCAAACTCTCACACACACAGACACATACATATACACCTGACAAGACATTGGTATACACCCATGTCCATGTCCAGTCAGTCAGTTGGAAGTCGCGAATTCGCAATGGAGCGCCTCGAAGAAGTGCATGCAATAAATGAATGCCAACGCAAGCATTAAATGCGCCTGTCCATTTCCCGTCCCAATCTCCGAAAAAAAAAAAAAAAAATCTGCACTTGCAGAAGGTGAGTCTTTGGCAGAAGATCAGCATGCGATCGAAAAACTAAGACACGATCGCACATAAATCGCTCGCTATAGCCGCATTTGAGTTTGACTATCTTTTTTTTTTGTCTGACTCTTGTGGCTTTGACTCTTGAAATACGAATCAGAAATGCCAGAATTGAAATCGAATTTTAAATCATATTCGTTCGATCGTTGCCATGACCATTTGGAATCTTTTTTTCTGTTTTTTGTTATTTTTTTTTTTTTTCATTTGCCAGTCAGTCAACTATTGAAGAAGTGAGCTGTGCAACACCAACAGCCACCGTCGCCGCTAAAGTGATTCGGCGAGTCACAATCGCCTCAAATCTCGAATAACAAATCGCATAATTACGGGGCTGTCGTCCATTGCTGACTGACCATATTCTCTCCTCAGCAGGGAAGAGTCCCATTCACACACACAGGATCAGGGTTGCCATTCAGCGGGCGCAACTCATTCGCATGCGAAACGCCTCAAACTGCAATATGACTGACTGAGCGCAATGAATGTGTATGCAATATGAAATATTTCAACTAAATGGGCAATCGCAGAAATGAAAATGCTGCAGCATTGAAGCGTATAAATCAAAGATAGAGCTGCATCATAAACATATGGCATACCATTTCATGGTCTTCACTGAGTCTTAATACGTGTATATGATGTAGTCATTAATGTGTGTAGATCTGCAAGTAGATGATGTATACAAAATCGATCGAACGAGCGACCGACCGACAGACCTGAGGCGATAAATGGTTTGCAATATATAATGAAAACGCTTTTATGTATGGAATTTAGCATAATTTTAGAGTATAGTGGTAAAAAGCTTCTTCAAAATATATCGATATTTTTCGATACTTTAATAGATCGATATAATCGATCCATATAGAACCATATAGAATCTAATCATTTTCATAAATCAGGAAAATAAAAAAGACTCAAACAATATTAACAAAACCTAAATATAATTTCGATATATCAATAATTGGCCCTATGTTAAAAAATATAGAGAGGCCGATATTGAAAAACTATTGATATAACATCAATATTTCTCCTAGCCATTCTATGAACACTTCAATGCTTTAAATGCTTTGGCAAACGTCTATCTGGCTATCTGTCCGTAGAGATTTGTGTTATTCTTTCAGTTTTACAGATATTTAGCTGAAACTCGAAACTTAAGCAATTATTGGTCATAGCTAGGCCTGGACGATAAGTAGACTTTTTGGTAAAACCCTTAAACAAAACAAAGGTTTTTTTTCCTAATTTTTGAATGTAAAAAAATTTATTTGTATAACTATTTACTTTAAGTATGGTAAAAATATTTCTTATAGCAACCCATATATACAGTTGGATTCATGGTAGCGGTTGGACCATGCTTTTTGAGTTCTTTTCAATAAAATCATGACTTTTTCTTTTACACAATTGTGCTGTTCTCTAGGTCTTCTGGTGAAAAAGTTAAGTTTGAAGTGTATTAAATGTAGCGGTCGCAAGAACCGTTTGTTGGTACGTGAAAGTAAGTACATAGGGGCTGAATATCCAAATTTATTGTGCCCAAAGTGCGGTAACGATTTTAACTTAAGACTTGGAATGAAGGCACATAAAAACTAGTGTGTCCTATTTGATCTGTTTCCGTCTAATCCCCGTCGTCAAAATCGGCCAATTTTTTTTTGAACTAGTGGTTATTTCGAGTGTGGCAACACTGATGTCACATCTGATTGTACAGAAAGTTAGTTTTATCCTTCCGCTGAACGAAAATGGTTGTGTATACGATTGAGGAACGCGTTACGATCGATCTTGTGCGCACTGTTTTCGGAGACCGAATTATCAGCCGAAATTCTGATGTCGTTTGGCCGTCTCGGAGCTGTGATTTGACACCGTTGGATTATTATTTGTGGGGCGCCGTCAAAGACAAGTGTTATGTGGACAAGCCAGCGACAATTCAAGCTTTGAAGGACAACATTCGCATCGCCATTGCCGAAATACGGCCGCAAACAATCGGAAATGTCCTCAAAAATTGGGTCGACCGAATGGCGTACTGCAAGGCCAGCCGAGACAGCCATTTGAACGAACTTATATTCCATAAGTAACCGGAAGGATTGTACTTTAATATGAAAAAATAAATTTGATGATCGGATGAACCGTTTTGTTTTTATTGCAAAAAAAAAAGTTACGTGGCGGACCCTGTATATATGGTCATTTAGATCCAAACCAGGTAGGAAAGAGAACAATTTTTTATGTATAAACAGTATGGAAACGTTTTTATTTTTGTTTTTTTTTTTTTTTAATGGACTAAGTTTTATATCCTTCTATTCCTTTCAGATTTTTTGTTACATTAATAACACAGTTCTAAACGGCAATTGATTCAAGCATCGGACTAGGAATATCTTATAGATTTTACATCGCTGAAAGCGAATCTGGTCTTAAAAAATTTTCGATTCCGTCAAGATTTTAAGAATAATGTGTTAAAAAATCAAAAAACACTTTTTTTACTGTTTTAGATCACATTTATACAGCAAGATGATTCAGAGGTGATAGAAATCGCTAACTAGGCTTAATTTGAAATTTAGAGAAATCAGTTAGAAAAGTTTTTGAATTTTTAAACACAGTTTTCTCAAAAATTCTACACGATTTTTTAGGCCAGACGGGAGAGGAATCCCGTGGGTCACGCTGGATCCCGATTACAAAAGTAGTTTTGATTTATTACTAAAAAAGCTTAAAATTAAAACGAGCAGTGTTTTAATTTACAAATAATTGCAGTTTCGTACTTATAAGTAATCGGGACTTAGCGGGACTCACGGGATTCCCGCCTCAGCGATGTTCATCTCTAGTGTGAAATTTATGATAAAAAACATATTCGTATTTGACAGCATATAATCATAATGTTTAATAATGTATGAATGTAAGAAATTGCAAATACATGCAAATACATATGTATTAATTAGAATATTATTTTTTATTTAAAAGCATTCACTTCACGCTCGGTTTGTCCATTTATTTTATGCTTGTTTTTGTTGAAATCTATTTTACTAAAGACAAAAAGGTTGTTGCTGCGAAACGTAACTTCGAACAACGCAGCTGAGAGCAGAGAGCAACATTCGAACATTTCGATTAAACTGTGAGAGCGGCATTTCAGTCAGCAGTGAATTGCGGTCGTAGGCAAAAGTGTGCTGTGAAAATACTTAAAATTAAAACGTTTTTTATTTAATAAATTAACAAAGAATAAATCTATTAAACGCAACGCATTGTTTATAAATATCTGGTTTATCTATTTACATTTAACTTATAACAAAATATGTGCTAAAGTCGATTTGCAGTGAAACAAATGCAAAGCAACCAATGCAACAAGTTTTATATTATTGTGTAAAAAGTTAAACGGAAATTACTTATTTACTTGTGCACTTCATTATAAAAGGTAATTTAATGCAATGTTTTTAGTAAATAATTTAAAAACTAAATACAAATGTATTTAAAATGAAATCAAATTAGAATTATAAAAAAATGCAAAAAGTGGCGTCATTGGCGGCAGCCAAACACAAAAAAAAAATACAGCTGCTTCGAATTTTCGAATATAGAGCGCGAGAGTGTGAGAGAATTTACTTGCTTATTGTGTTAGTGTGAATGTGTTAGTGTTGTATATGGAAAAAATGTGTGCACAAGAGCAAATCAAAACAGCTGTTCAACTTATCTTTCAAAGCGCGGAAAAAATATTTGAATTGGCTCTTTGAAATACGATAAAAGTAAAATTAAATAAAATCAAAAAAGTTAACTTCGGTTGGACCGAAGCTTATATACCTGTCACACAGCATTTGACGCGGATAGATCTTCGTGTGCAGCATTTGTATTAAATTTTTATCTTAAAGTACTAAACAAATTTAAAAATATTCTCCAAAAATTTAGAAATTCGCGGCCTGATCTGAACCAATTTTAAACTGAAGGTTTGGCATGATATAAAAAGCATTTTTACCATATTTACCATTAGCTCTATAAATAAATTTTTTTCTTATAAGAACTTGACAAAATGTTGTACGTTTGTATGGGTGCTATACCTAAAAGTAGGCGTGGAACATTGATTTTAATAAAGAAAGTACACAGGACCTAGAAAAGCTTAAGTTTAAAATTTCAGCTTAATATTTTAAAACTGAGCGAATGAATCGCTCAGCAACAAACAGACGGACAGACAGACGGAGATGGCTAAATCGATTCGTCTCTGATAAAATTTGCTGAGAGTCTGAGTTTCGATTATGGTGGCCAGAAATCTATTTCTACTGCCTACTAAATATATTTCACAAACTTAATATACCTTTAATATACCCTTTTAATAAAATAGGGCAGGCATCTATAGGGCATTTTACAAATATTTAGTCTAAAATTTAGTCCTTAATATGGCAAACGGAATAAACAGGAAGAAAAAAGACAAAAAAGCTTGTAATGTATGTAGTCGGCCCATTATTTGAACCCATACAATTTGTTTGGTCATTTACAGACGATGACATCGGCCAAATTTGCGCCCTAAGTAGCCACCCGAAGATTTGATCTTATTCAGCCTTTTCCATAATTTTTTGCAGCATATCTTTGGGATTTCGACAATGTCTCGGAATATTTTGGCTTTGAGCTGGTCAAGAGACTTTTGTTTATCGGCTTTTTCCTTCTGGTATCCCCACAAGGAAGGCATGTTGGCTCACAAATGAAAATAAGCCTCATCATTCATGATTTGGCCAGAAATCTGGTTCGATGTTTTATATGTTTTTTGGAGTAAATAGAGTAATAGGGTCTGACGAACGGTTCAAAAAAAGAAAGAGAGACAGATTGATTATAGTTTTTTCACCATGGTCGAGTTTACTCGACTGCAGCATTAATGGTTTTCTTTTCACTTTTAACAATGCTTCGTTGGGCCCGGGTTTTTGTTTCGACACGCCTAAACCTTTTAGCCCAAAAATTAAAGATAACGAAGTCTGACTAAACATACATACATGCCGATATTATAACATATGTAGCACTTCATTTAGGTTAGTTTGAGCAAACTAGACTGCAGTCTTCTTTCCTATTTAATGACATCTGTTCTTATCCAATTATACAATTACATTTAGACAAAAATATGACATTCAAAGTTAAGATACAAAAACTTATTATAATTTTATTTCGACATCTATTTGCAATAACTAACTGGCTTAAAAATCTACCCTGATATAAGATATGGACAGTGAATGGTGGTAAACTTAAGAGAATTGCGACGTTTCTGTCATAAATCTATCAATTTTAATGGCCCAAGCAGTGAACATAATTTCGTAAATTTAATACGCACAAACGCCCTGCACAAAAAGACAAACAACAAAAAAAAAAAGACGAAAAAAAGAAGAAAGCAAACGAGCAAAAATCCACAAATTTACACGTTGAATCCCCATATACACCCTATAACACACAAAAAACAAAAAAAAAAAACAAAAATTTCATAAAGTGGCAATTCAATCAATCAATTCTGACATGTTTCGGCAAAAGGCAATCATCCCTCTTGAAGTTGGAATTAAATCGGAAAATACTTGGACGAACCACGACGTCCACCATTGTAAGAGATAGAAACGCCATTAAGAGTTATACGCACGTACTACTGGCGCACAAAGATACAATAACACAAATTGTACAGATTTCACGCTTTTTTTTTTTTTTCTTGGTGCAAATATTTCTTCTTTTTTTTCGAGCCCAAAAATAGATGAAAGTAAAAAAAGTAGATAGATACTGCCGCATAGTGAAGTAAATCAACTCACACACTTCTTAACTCTTAAGCGCTTTGGTGACGGGGGGAGGATTCGTTTTTAAATAGTTAAACACATAAGGCTGCTATGTATAGCAAAAAATTTAACAAAACAAAAATATACATACTATATGTATTACCTTTTTCACCTTTAGGCACTTTGTACTTTCAATAAATTTAATATTAAATTTGGATATACATTTTATCTAAAGAAAATATTCCAATCAGCATCTATCCCAGATTTTGACTTTTTGTATGAGAAACTTTTTTTTGTTACAGTAATTATCTTGGAAAGACCAATTGTTGTGGAAAGTTTGAAACGCAAAAAATAGAATGAGTGCTCCAATGATGTTAAAATTTTGCATTGTTATTGATATTGATTGGTTGATATTGGTCAGTCCCTATGGGTACCCTTTTCATTTTTTATGGGAGATTCATGCATTAGGCATAAAGTTGTCTATCCTACCGAGTCTATCAGAATACTTTTTAAGAGAGAAACATAAAAAGTGTGCTGAAAATGGCTTAAATCGGTGGGTCCCTAGGGAGTAGCCCCCTAGATCTATAACACCGAGCATTTCGGCATTTCACACTGAGAGAAAAACAAACGCAAGCTTAGCCGCATATAAAAAAATATTTGTGAATGTATTCAATTAAAATAAGATAAGAACACTTTTAATGTCAACCAAGGTATTTTAGGTATGTATTTCAGACTTGATAATAATTGGGTCATTTTAGCTTAAAGTTTCCATACAGACATGCAGCCTACATCCTGGTTTTTTAAAGAAAATTAATTTAATTTCTGTATTGTAAGTGTAAAATTTGAAACATTTACTCCTTATATAAGCCCAATATAGTGTTTTATTGGACCATTGACTTTTGACCATAAGTAACATTTTTTTAAATTTCGTGTGACTAATACTTGAGCTTCGGTTTTACCAAATTAGTATTTAAGTTTCTTTTTCTTACTTTTTTTAATGATGATAGACCTATTCTTTTTTTAAAACCAGATCACTCGAAATTATTTGCAAAGCATTTACCTATTTAACCAAGTGGTTAAAAAAATGATCTATTAAAATATTATTTCTCATAAAAATTTCAGTACGACGGTTTAGTTTTTAAATATTTTTCGTGTAGAGTCGGGTTAACACGGCAAATCCACATTTCTAGTTTCTAGCTTCGTTTTTCAATACAAAAGACAAGAGAACTGGGTACACTTCTGAATAAAATTCTTAATTCTAAAATATGAAACAAATTCGAAAATTTGTTTGTGTTTAACATGAAAATAAGCTTTACTTAATTTAGTTTTTCCCGTTCTAAGTAACAAAATAAGATTTTCATATATTTCAATAACTAAGATATTGTTGAACTTTATGCAAAATGTTGTGTTTTGGGATTTTGATAGACATAATTTATGCTTATTTTAGTGTTTCTACATTAAAAAACAATAAATGTTTCATTAAAACACTCAATATTTTGGGATAGGTTTGTTTGAGGGATACCTCTAAAATAGGGCCTAGAGATAAACGTTAAGTTATTACTAATATGATGGCACTAGGCTAAATAGATCGACTCTCTTTTCAATGCTGATCAATTATATATATATATATATATATATATATGGCCCGGCTTCGCAAGGGTGCAGGTACCCGCGGCTTTGCCTTCCCTCCCCTCCCTCCTTCCTTTTTCTCCTCCCCTCCTTCCTTTTTCTCCTCCCCTCCCTCTTTTTCCTCTTTTTTTCCTCCCTTTTTTTATCCTCAAGACTCAAGACTGGACTCTCGCGCGGACTTGAGAAATTCGCAAATTTTGATCATAGTAACAGATCGGCTTTTAGATACGATCCACAGATTGATTATGCTCAACAGTCTTCCGTCCAAATCGGCGAATTTTTTAAATCGGTCCAGTAGTTTCGGAGCCTATTGAAAACAAACAAAAAAAAACAAACAAAGAAAAAAAAAATCAAACATTTCCTCTTTATAATATTAGTAGCTCACTCGATTAAAGGAAGTTTTGTTTATTTTTTTTACAACTTGGGTTAGATTATTCAAGTTTTAGTAAACATCCCTAATTTTTTTGAAAATGAAACATAGCCTATGTCACTCGGAAATAGTGTAGCTTGCCAACGGTGAAAGAATTTTTTAAATCGGTTCGGTAGTTTCGAAGCCTATTCAAAACAAACAAACATTTCCTCTTTATATATTAGTATAGATATATATAACAACTACGAAAAATCACGTATTTAAGTTGGTAATCATAATCAATTTTCGTTAATTTTATCGAATGCCCCAATTAGTATTTATATGTATATTTTTAGACCCTTGTCAATTGATAATTAAAATTATCTCTTATCAGAAATATCGAAGTTCATACAAATAAAATATGCTTCTTCATATGCAAACGACCAAAATTTTCAAAATGTGCCATTTCATGACATGATTTCAGGTAATATTTAAGACGCCCTGAAAACACTTCCAAATTAAAAATAAAAATAAATCTCAAATAATTAAAGGAAATAAGAAAGATAGTTTTATTAATAATAGAAAAAGTATGTATGTAGTTTTGTATAAAATTAAATTGTTTCTTAACACTAAAAAAGTTTGAAATACAAAATTTTAAATAAAATAATTATGATTAATGAATCATTTTAGTTTTCAATATTGATGATATAGAATATGTATAAAAATACATAATTTTTTTTTTTATAATTTTTTTTTTAATTAAAACTTTTGGAATTCTTCTTTTGAAAACTTCTTAAAATTTTTTTTTTTTTTTTTTTTTTTTTTCAATTCAACGTTTGAAAATTTTACAAACTTTGATATAAAATAATTTTGATTATCTTTTTTTCTTCTTATTTTTTTTTTTTTCAATACAAAATTTGAGTGATGATATAAATTATTTATAAACATCATTTTCTTTTTTTCGAATTTTTGTTTAATTAAAATTTTTTTGAATAATATACTTAATACTATTTTTTATTAAAAATTTTTTTTTTCAATTAAATGTTTGAAATACAGAAATTGATATTAAATTTTGAAAAGCAGATAATTTTTTTCAGTAAAATCTCTTGAAATTTTAAACAATGAATAATCTTTTTTTAGAAATTTTTTTTTTCAATTAAAACATTTGAAAAACTTCTTTTTTTTTTTTTTTTTTTTTTTGTATTCAATTAAAATGTTTGAAATACAAAATTTGAATGATAATTTAAATTATTATGCATTTTTTTTTTTTTTTCATTTAAAAAGTTTGAATTATATTTTAAAATAATTATGAAAAATATATATATATATATATTTTTTTTTTTTGATTTTTTTAGAATTTTTTTTATTTTAAATTAAAATTTTTGAAATACAAAATGAATGATAATGTAAAATAATTATAATTTTTTTTTAATCTTTTTTTTTTTTTTGTTTTTTTTTTTTATATAAATTTTTTTTTTTTTTTATTAAAAAGGTAGAAAATGAAATTGAAAATTTTAATATAAAATAATTATGAAAAATAATTTTTTTGAAAAGTTTAAAAATGAAATTGCAAAATTTTTTTTTTTTTTAATTTATAAATAAATTTTTTTTTTTTTTTTTTTAATTTTTTCAAATAATTACACTGTGTCTTGCAAGTCAAATACGGAATCCATTTTATAATATATATTCCGTCAAAGTTTTTCAAAATGTTTTACATGTTCAGAAATGGCAGAAATAAATAATTATCCGATTAATGAATTAATCGATTAAGAAAATAACCGATTAATTACATTTTTTGTTAAATCATACCATTCATAAATGTAAAAGAGTTTTTTTTTTTTTTGTTTTATGAGTAGTTCATCGCAGACCAGTGTTGTTAAAAAATTATTAAAAGAATCACATCGTGTTTATTTTATATAGTGTAAGTACAATTTCATTGAAAACTAGAACAATTTAGATATAAAGAAATAATTTTTGTTGAAAAAAGGAGTTCAAAAAATTCAATTTCTTAATATTTGTTCCTTATATTTATAAATTTTTTTTTTTTTTTTTATGTTTAATGAAAATCAATATTCATATAACGATTTGTCGAATAAAATCGAAAAGCTTCACACATTGTACTCATAGCGAAACCACTTAGTGGAGTATCATAATGAAAATCGAATTTAATATGTTCCTTATTATCGACAAGACGCATCCAATTTATATCACTTAGAAATGCATCATCGATATAACCGACAAAGTAAAATGCAATACGACGCAATTTGGGACAACGATCGATAAATTTTGTTAACTGCCATGAACAAAAGTTCATGCCAACTATTTTGAGTTGTATTAATTCCGGAAGCATTGGAAATACTTCATACGAACGCCAAAATTCTTCAGCATCTGCAAAACGCGTCTGAATTTCCAATTCACGTAGATTCTCACACATATTCATTTTTGAAACGGTGAGCCAGCATGGTGGAAATACTGTTACCGGTGTTTGTAATTTTTTCATACGATTACCATTTTGATCGAGAACTTCCAACATCAAATTATCGAAATCTTTTGATATGCCATGAACTTTTAATTCTTTAAGTGAATTTACGCTTGATATTTCTTGTAGATAATAGTTAAGTACGGTTTCATTACAAGAAAGTATCTCTAAGTTGGTAAATTTATCAAATAAATTATCAATTGGTGGCATTAGATCTGGTGTATAAAAATTGCTTATACGTATTTCAATTAGATTTGGAAGTGTTTCGTGTGCGTTACAAGCAGCTTTAAAATCGTATAAATCAGAAGTAAAGATCACAACTGATGTTAAATATTCCACCATAAGACAAATATAGTAACTGTAATCGACCATTTTATATTATCATCCAGACTAAATTCTACGCAATCCAAATGATCGGGATCACGACTCCAGACTCCCACACAAATCTTTTGTAAACGTTTTGAAACACGGGAAAATTTATAGAGTTCATGTGGATCCAAAAAAACTTAAGATATGTTCCACAGTGTAGTCGTCCAATTTAGAAAAATACGTTTTGTCTTCCAATTTAGCTTCCATTTTTTTTATTTTTTTTTTTTTTTATCAAATGTTGTCTGAATATGCTCAGATTTTCTGAAACACTGATGATTTACGTTGACATGTCTTGTCTTTTATGCAAAAATTACACCTAAGACCTATGTTAATTACCAACTTCCAGGAAATTTATTAATCCGCATAAAAACCCACACATCTTCATTTTAAATCCGCGTGTGTGCGCTTGTTTTGTGTATTCGTTTGTTTTGTTATTGTTATTCTGAATAGTCTATTGATTTGAAGTAACTAAAATATGTATTTGTAAATTTGTGTTGTTGGTAAACCCATTTTCAATTCTTCACAGCTGCAGTTCGCGACTTTTTTTTTGTTTGGTACCTGCAGCATAAAAGCATATCTTGAATTTGAGCCTAACATGAAAAGGCTCAATTTAAACATTTCTATCCGTCCAAAATGCTGTCCGTCTAGCTACCAGACACTATTTGAAGTAGCGGAATACGCGGAAGATTGATTTTTTTCTAAATTGAAGCCTTCAATGGAAACGAATAAAAAAAATTATCCTTATTTATCATCTTTTAGTATTCGCTACAATGGTGCATTATCTGTTTGAAACTCATTAAAGAAGAAGAAACCTCAGACCCTTAAAAGTATATATTTTTTCTTTATCAGTTCGCTAAGATAACTGTTTAAAAGATATTTTTCTAATAGTTTAAACCTTATCTATTCTAAGCCCAATTAAAGAAAGATAAATTATAAACTAAAATTAAATCAAAAATGCTTGATTTAAGTACGAAATTCTACTTAAAAAGTTCAATACGCTCTGTACTGGATGTGCGATGTGGAGATTTCATTTTATTTTAAGTGTGGATATTCTTAAAGTAAAATTCTTAAAATTTAAAAAGTCTGAAATTTTTAGTATCCATTTTTGAATTCTTCGCCCTAAAACACATAAATTGGTCCATGGAAAAGCTGCTTCCTTAAGGGGCAAATGCGGCTCTATGTTCTTTGAGGAAAATTTTACACCAATTCAAATAGAAGGAGTCTCGATAGCTTCGTGGTTGACCGTGAACCTTCTTAAACAGCGAGAATGCTTTGTAGTCCGTTCATATTGAGGAAGACTTGCCAAATTACAAGAGCGAACGTTGAAGTCGAGTATTTCGCATCAGACTGAAAAGTTGGATCCCTGTTAGCCCAATACTCCGTCAGATGTACACTATTGGTTTAGGTTCTATTTTGGGACTACCACTACCTCATTGAATTTGGACTTCCGATGCGGTTACAGAGGAAAACATGAGCTAAATCCTTGAAATGGTGTTGGCTGACCGGAAAGATGAAGGTGTGCGACCTAGTATTGGTCCATCAAAGTTGAGTACTCGCCATAGGACATAATTTATACTAAAAAGTTTTCTTTCCGGTGGGTTTTCCCTCCCCCCCCCCCCCCAAAAAAAACAAAAAACCAATTTCAACTTCTCTAGACTCGGACAATTCCCAAACCTCAAAAGAGAGCTCATCTACAAAAAAATTAAGTTCACGCGAGGAAATCATCACTTTCTGGAAAATTTAAAACAAAAGTATCGGCTAAAAAGGACTAAATTTAATAAAAAAAAAAAAAAAACATTGACGAAATCCATTTCAAATCAGGCAGGCGGATAAGTATAAATTTTAGATTTAGTTCATCTTTGAATATATTATTCTTCAATTTTTTCTTAACGTTTTTTTAGTTTTAACGGAGAAAATTGAAAAATTCATACCTTCGCTAAAAATGATCATTTTCGGTAAAAATCGGTAAAATACGTGTTCGATGGTCAACTAAATCTAAAAATTTAGACTTATCCGCCTGCCTGATTTGAAATGGATTTCGTCCATTTAAAAATTTTTTTCATTCCCAATGAGGTTATTTTTCACCCCACCTAGTAGACCCTATAAAGTATATATATATATATATATTCTTAATCAGTATTGAAAGGGTAATCAAACAAGCTATGTTTGTCCGACCGTCCGTCTGTCATACTGTCTGCCGTATGAAACCGATTTCTCTGAGATTATTACTATCCTTATTTGAAAATTAGACTCTCCAAAGCCGTCAAGTAATCACCTGCAAACGGGGTATCTCTAGTCCCATTTTAACGGCCCCCCCTACAAATCTACCCCAAAATTTTGGGTTTTGCATAAAATTACCTCATTGTTTCTTATTCTAAGAAGTCTAAATTTAGTATAAATTATGTCTATGATAGTCAAAAAATTAGACCAATAATGGGGTAGAACCAAAACAAATTTTAGGTATAAATCCCTATAAAAATATAAACCCTTTTTGTTAAGTTTTTGTATGAAAATTCAATGCAATAAGGTATGGTAGTAGATAGGTTTCAACGTAAGCTACATAAAGATTGGGTATAGCGTATCTTACACTGTACATACTGGACTTCAGCGTTCTTTCTTGTTTTTGCTTGAAAGTATGTTTTATTTGTTACCTAAAAATCAAGCTCATTTCGGCTAAAAGATGCCTATAATAAAAAACTTCGAAAAATAGAACTTGAATCAAGAATTGTGTGCTTGATTTAAGTCATTTCGGTTTCAATGACATTCCGAGTTCGTTTTGGCTCGATTTAAGTCACAATTTTGATTTTTTTTGTTTTCTGTGTAATTATTTGGTATTTCAAATTCAGTAAACACACTTTCGATGTCAATCCATCAATTTAGTATTAATTTGGTAAGGATCGAGCCACCTATAGCATGCGACAGCTCATTTTTGATTTTTTGTTTTTGGTTAATTTTCGTACCCTTGCATTTTCAATGAATTTCAATATCCAGATTTCTTTTTATATAAAAATAAGTAATTATATAACTATTCTACATTTATTTAACTCCTTCCATACGAATATTTTTGGCATGCAATTAATAGCAAACAAGGACAACGATTATTCTTTGTTAACCTTTTTTTTTTTTTTTTTTTTTTTGTTACTGATTCAGTATATTATACTTTCACTCATTCGTTTACACTCACTCATTCATCCATTCTTTCATTCATTTATTCATTGAGTCACTTCTGCCGTTTTTGGCTGTTTTATCCTTCGCGAAATAAAATATCACAAACACTGCCTCAGCAATAAATAATGAGAATTTATGCAGCCCACACTCGTTTTTATTTTAGTTTATTTTTCTTCATTCATTTGCGCCTTACTGTATATCCTCCAAACGCTATAGCCACACACACACACACACATACAGAGGCATACAATACATAAGGTTTTCTCTGTATTTAATTGTCGAAATTTTCGCTACACAAATTACCATTCAATCATTTTGTAATTACCTCAACACTTGAACTGGATTATTAACAACATTTCTGCATGAAATAAATATACACATACAAGTTTACATATACATAGGTAGGTGCCTATACAGTTTTACTTCTACTCGTAAATATCTTTCATTCAGTTGCAATTTTTATTTCAACAATTTATTTTGATATTCTTTTTATTAACTCATTTATTTTGAAATTTCTTTCGTAATTGTTGTATTTGTTTTTACAAAATTAAAGCTATTTATTTTAGATATGGTAAACACCATTCTTATATCAACCCATGTAACAGTATAAATTTGGAACATTAACAGAGACAAGCTGAACGCATGAGTTTTGAGGATTTTTTTTTTTAACAAAGTTGTTTTATTCCAACATTTAAACTTAAACCGAAGTTTTTGTCCTTACTTCATGCCTCAAAAGTTGATTTTTGATTTTTTACATTAGGGTCCAAAAATATGAGGTGTGTTCAAACATCATCGCGAATTTTGAATTTTCGCGGGTTAAGTATATTCGAATTTCGATTTTTTTGTGGCGTTATGTTGGTACTCATGTCTCTCACTTATGCCGACAAGCTCGGCCTTTTTGAATGTTCACTTAATTGTTGACACCTGCTTTGCTTGCACCTGTTTTGGATCGTCTTCGAATTTTACCTATTCAAAAAAATGGATCAAAGAACCTGTATCAAATTTTTTTTTTCTGAATGGAATAAATGGAATAAAAATGTTGAAAAAGGCTTATGGAGACCGAGCTCTACCAAAATCAACAACATTTGATTGGTATAAATTATTGAAAGAAGGTTGCGAACGTGTTGAAGACGAAGAGCTCCCTGATCAACCATCGACCTCAACGGACAATGCTCACATCCAAAAAGTAAAAGAATTAGTGCTTGCACACCGTCGATTAACTATGAGAGACATTGCTGATGAAATTGGCCTATCGAAAGGATCAATTAACACCAAATTTAAAGATGTTTTGGGCCTCAAACGTGTCAAGTCTCGATTGGTACCAAAAATGCTGATTTTGTTTTTTAAACTGCACTGATTTTTGTGACTTTTTGCCAAAATCCAACCAATATCGTTCCGCAACCACCGTATTCGCTTGATTTGGCACCGTGTGATTTCTGGCTATTCCCAAAACTCAAGAGACCACTCCGGGGAACGCGTTTCGAGTCGATTGAGGAGATAAAAGCTAAATCGAAGAAGGCGCTGATGGCTATACCGGAAAGGGACTATTTGGCATGTTTCGAGGATTGGAAAAAACATTGACTAAAGTGTATTTTATCGGGAGGGGATTACTTTAAAGAAGACAAAATAGATATTCATGAATAAATAAATAATTTAAAAAACAAAATATGCGATACTTTTTGAACACACCTCGTACGTGGGAAAACATTTTTAACAAAATTTTTGTGTTCCCACCCCTTAGAATCCCGAATTTTTTTAAATTGGATTATATTTCATGGTGCGGCAAAGCCCCTGAAGTTTCTCATGTATTTTTTATGGAAAAATAACACTTTTTCGTAGATTTAATGTAGAAACCCGGCAAAATGAATATTTTTTAACCGGAAAAAGATGTTTCTCTTCATAAACGGTCATAGATTAACATCCAATCATTATTATTTAATTTTAAAATATTAACTATATTTTACAGGAACGTCAAATACCGTCCGTCTGTATTTATGCGTTTCGACACTTAAGCTTTTCAGTTCTAAACAGTTAAAGTGGTCAAGTCAAACCATATACACTAGTCGGCATAATTATTTTGACAAGACGAAAATATCTTTTGATTTTAATTTCTATAGCTTTTTTGATCTATTGCATTTAATATTCATTTTTAATGTAAAATTTCATATCAATTTTTTTTCAAAGTTGAACGGTTTTGGAGATATTGTTGTTTAAAATCGATAAATCGTACTCAGTAAATTTGTGAATAGTTTCTAAACTAATAATCTGACGATTAAACATTGCTCAGATGGTTGATAAAGAATAAAATAACGATGTTATCATTGGTTATAAACATATCGATTAGACTATCAGAACCAGAGATATCAGCATTTGAAATGTGATATAATTTTTTCAAAAACCTAAATTTCAAGCAACCATATCTACAAAACCGTTGCACTTCTTTGGATTCTTCATGAAATTTTACATTAAAAATGATTTTCAAATACAAATATAAAACAAAAGATATATATTGAAAAGGGAGTCGAACTAGCTATGTCTGTCCGACCGACCGTCCGTCTGTCTGTCCTGCTTTCCGCCGTATGAGAGAAATTATCTTGAATACTATAAGATATAGGGCCACCATAATTGGTACTTACTCTAGACCCATTTTCAGGGGTACCTCCCATACAAATCTATTTTAAAAATTTTGAGTTTTTGCATAAAAACGACATTGTTTCTTATTCTAGAAAGTCTAAATTTAGTATAAATTATGTCTATGATAGTCCCAATAAAATATCCCAATATGGATAGGACCAACAAAGTTTTATGTAAAGCCGCCATACAAATACGTTCTGGTACAGCCGAAAATAAATGTCCTCGTGAAACATGTCCTCGTGAATCCGCTGTGTCATAAAATAATTTTGGCTAAGATCGATATATTATACTGGGGGGGGCATATATTGGGAGGGGGGGGGGGGTTGGGGGTTGAGGGGGGGGGGGGTCTTTTTTTTTTTTTTGAAAATTCTTTATCACTTTCGAACGCATTTTTCGAAAGTAAAATTGGGAAACAGGCTCATTAGCGAGTTAGATTTTTTAAAAATCATAAAATGTTTTTCTTTTTTTCCGCTTTTAATAAATTCATTTTTATTTTTTTTTAAGAAAAGATACTTTTATTTTCTCCTTTTTAAGACTTTTAAAAAAAAAAAATTTATTTGCGTAACTTTACACTTTCTGTTGACCAAAGTTTAGCTTAATTGTTTTCGTTTTTTAAATTATTCCCATCTCTTCTTCTTTTTATGAACTCTAAGCTTGAAGTTGTTTTTTTTTTATTTAAATTTTTGACATATTTTTTTTTTGTTGTTTTTGTTTCACAAGATTTAAAAAATATTTACTTAACATCGCATTATCCTTGTCAGTCGCGCACTCATATCAACGAGCCAACGACCAACGTTAGCTTCATTTTCATGGTGTCCCCAAGTTTGTTATGCTTCTCGGTTGAAGTCCCCCGAGCGCGCGTTACGCAATGTTAGCTTGTATCAACATTAAAACGATAAACTTTGTCGCACAAAAATATATCCATCTACGTATCTATTGTTATACATATATATCTATGTATATATACAATATATATAATATATTTTCTCGCTTTACTCAACAAAATTCTCATTGTTTGTGCTGCTTTAAAAAAAAAAAAAAAAAAAAAAGGACGAAGGACACGTCTTGTCTGTCACCCTGAAATGTCACTCCGGGGTGAATGCGCAAAAAATCCCTAAACAAAAGTCTGAAACAATAGCAAAATAGTGTAAGAGTGGAATAGCTATTGTAAAAGTGAGAAAGCGCGATACAAAAACCAAAAAAAAAAAAAAAAAACAAAACAGAAAAAAAAGGACTGGGCACCTATACAAATGCATATAAAAACGTTAAACGCTAGGACACGCGCAACAACAACAGCAACAACAACAACAAACGAACCGACAGCAGCGCCCTTTGGCTATGGAAGGAAATGCCAAGCGATGTGAGTGATTTATGGCGCTGCAAGTGACGAGAACGAACCAAAATTCTTCAGGATAATGTCGACATAACGAGATTGTTTTATGTACACTTTATTCGTTATAGCTGTGTGTGTATATGTATACGAATGTATTTATGTATGTGTGTGTATGTAGGTTTGTGTATACAAATGTACATAATGATATTTTCGTTGCTATTGCGCAGAAATCACTATGAATGGTTTTATAGTTTTATCGTGTATAAAATATAGAAATAGGTTTCTTTATTTTATAAAAAAAATAATATTTTAAGATTTTTTTTGGATTGCTTTAAAACAATTTTTCAACATAAAAGTATCAATAGTCTTTGGGTATTTAAACGTAAGTAAATAGGTATCCTCTACACGAGGATATCGTATTTATAAATATAAAATGAAAGCAAGCGTTGAAATACAAAAAAAAATACATTGACTTTTAACGAACATCCCAAAGATTACGTTCCAGCTATTTGTTTGGTCGCCAAAGAAAATGACCCACATGATATAATGAATATAATTTGCAATTAGGTTAAACTAAATTTATAAAAATAACAAAAGTACGGTTTAGACTTTATTTATTTTTTGAATAATGTTTGAACATATTGTGTATTATACAATATTTTTTATTTCATTGAATTTTAGAAGAGACTTGAGACCAACCAAAATAGATTTTTTGTGACACCTCTATTTTAGACATATTATTTTATGAAATTGCTAGCAGATTGACCGAAATAACCGCTATAATAACCCATTTCAGGTCTGGCATCGATTTTTGATTATCATTTTAGACTATATCATTTCCATAGACACAATGTCATAAAAAAATACTATAAAATCTTGAAAGTCGACCTCTACAGAAAAATGTACATTCTGAACTTCTTAAAGCAACTTATAGAATTAAGCTTAAGATCTTTAAAGTCTTTGCTACAGGAAAGAAATACATCAAACACAACATCAATAATTCATAAAGGGTTTCTAGCTTAATTTTGAGAACAATTTGATTAAACAATATTTTAAAAACATTTTTTTACACCGATTTTATAATTTTTATACCCGTCTCACATAGTGTCAAAAAGTTTGTTTAGTTTTAAAGTAGACCTTTTAGACAATATAGACCATATGTTTTTTTTTTTTTTTGATCATGCTCGTCGATCTGTCTGTGATTCATTAACCTTTCCTGGTCCTTAGATAGTCTAAGGTCTAGCCTCCATACAAGTCTACCATTTTCGAGTAACAACTAAAATTCGATGGCTTGGTTGGTTCCCATACAAGCTTGTATAGAACTGCTCCCTCGGCTAGTGCAACGTCCGGATATAGCGACGTAGAATCATCGGTTCCTTGAACGTATCGAAATACCTATTAACGCATTGAAGGAGACGTCGTAGACCCTATAAAGTATATATATTCTTGATCACCTCGACGAGACGAATCGATTTAGCCATGTCCGTCTGTCTGTCCGTCTGTCTGTGTGTTGCTGCGCGATTTATTCGCTCAGTTTTAAAGATATTGGGCTGAAATTTTCAACTTAAGCTTTTCTAGGTCCTGTGTAGTTTCTATGTTAAAATCAATATGCCACGCCCACTTTTAGGTATAGCTCCCACACAAAAGTACAACATTTTGTCAAGTTCTTATAAAAAAAATGTTTTTAATAAGCGAATGGCTTCAAATATGGTACAAATGCTTCTTATACCATGCCAAATCTTCAGTTTAAAATTGGTCCAAATCGGACCGCGAATTCCTAAATTTTTAAGAGTATATTTAATTTGTTTGGTATTTTGAAATAAAATTTAATACAAATGCTGCACACAAAGGTCTATCAACGTCAAATGATGTGTAACAGGTATATAGTATAAACTTCGGTCCAACCGAAGTTAACTTTTTTCTTGTTTTGTTTAAAAATAGTAATTAGTTATGAATGTACTCGCTCCCAATTGGGTAAAAACATTTCTTTTATCATCCAGGGTCAAAACCAAGACGTCACGCCCATTTTTAGGTATAGCCCCTATACAAATTTAAGGCCCATTTTCGAATTTTTGTATGAAAACATTTATTTTTTTCTGAATGAATTCAATTAAAATTTGGTAAAATCAATCCTAATGTCAACTCCATCGATATGGTAAAGATCGGGCTAATATTACGAAAGGCCTCCATACGAATTTGATCAAATTCATCGTGAAATCCAAGCGCCTAGTGAACATATAAACTATAAAAAGTTTAGTGTAACAGGTATTTCAGCTTCAGTTCCACCGAAGTTAACGTTTTTCCTTGTTTTATTCATAGTTTTTGTATAGCAGTAGTTGTTATATATGAATGAATTCACTCCAAGTTCAATTAAAACGCTTCTTCATGTCTACACAAGGCTTTTTGTAAGGATCGGGTCACTATAGAAAATAGCCCACAATCAAATTCAAATCTTATTTGCGGGTTTTTATATTAAAAAATTGTCAAACATAATAAAAAAAATTTTAGTCCATGCGTACAGTATAGATTTGATATGGATCAGGTAACTATATGAATTTGGAACTTTGAATCTTGTACCATAATTTAAAACTCATCATTTGACGTTGATAGACCTTCGTGTGCAGCATTTGTATAAAATTTTATTTAAAAATAATTAACATTTAAATATATTCTTAAAAATTTAGAAATTCGCGGTCCGATTTGGATTAATTTTAAACTGAAGATTTGGCATGGTATAAGAAGCATTTGTACCATATTTGAAGCCATTCGCTTTATAAATACATTTTTTTTATAAGAACTTGACAAAATGTTGTATTTTTGTATGGAAGCAATACCTAAAAGTGGGCGTGGCACATTGATTTGATCATAGAAAGTATACGGGACCTAGAAAAGCTTAAGTTTAAGTTCAAAAATATATATACTTTATATGGTCTACGATGCCTCCTTTAATGCGTTACAAACTTTCCGACAAACTGAATATACCTGTTTACACTAGTGTAACATGTATAAAAAAATTATGATGCAAGAATTTAACTCAATAATTTATAGGTCAAAAATGATTGCTTGGAAAAAGATTGCTTGAGGTTTTATTTGTTTCCACTGGCACTAGTCCTTGCGTTTGGGTTAACCTTTTGCTTTCAAAAGAAGTAGACAAATACTTTTCATATATGAATATTTGGGAAGTAATGAATACAAACAATATTGTAGACGTATGTCAAGGCCTTTGCTTTTAATAGCAACAAGTTAAGGCTAACGCGAACGCTAGAGCCAGTGGAAACATTAAATAAGTTAAATCGGGAAAAACCTAAAATTTCGTGAAAAAACTGTGATCAAAGGAACATGTTTTTAGTACTTGTCTAACATAATGGACAGAATCTTTTAGTGATTTTTTTAGTCCGACTTATTAAAGTAATCAAACAAATTCATTGACAACTTAACACATCGAAAATCGATTTTGAAAAGAATTCATGAACTTACGCTTCACATTTTTTTAATTAGATGAGTCACGTACATTTTAAACAGATCTGAATAGAAGCTCACAAATTTAAAATCGCATTTGTTTTCGTCGCTAGCGTCTAAAAATTAAAGTGGCTACTTTTATTTATTTTTATCTTTTTTTTTTTTTTTTTTTTTTTTGAGATATATAAAATAATGAAAGTTCAGTATTAAACGTTCTTAAATGTTCTTCTCTTTCCATTTGTATTGTTGTATATGTATAATTTCTTCAGGATTCATTTACGTTGTCCTTGATATTTTTGCTACAGCTACGCAGCTTTTTAGTGAAATGAAAATGTAAAAGGAATATTCATGAGGAGATTAGAATTATTTTTCGTGCTGTCATTTTCATTGTAGAGCAAAAAACAGACCGGGCACTTACTGTTCGCTTGTGCGTTATCCTGACATATCCTTCTGCTTATTTTCTACTACTACTACTACTACTGCTGCTGTTATGCTTTGTTTTGTTGCGTTTCGCATTTGGCATTTACTCTTGTCGAGTCTGTTTTTTTTTTTTTTTTTTTGCTACGCGAGAAATTATGATTTTTCTGCCAAAAGGGATTAAATTCATGCTCGTTTGTCCTGTTTATGACGAGGAGAGTTTGAAATAAAGAGTAGAAGTAGTCGCGTCGTTATTTTTCTTCTTCTTCTGCTGCTTCTTTTTGTTTCTTCAACTCTGCCCCACACTATTTTTTGGATACAAACAGACACTGATACATGAATCATTTAGAAATTTGTTTTTTTTTTTGTTTGTTTATATTTAAATATATTTTGAGATCTTTTTTTAATACCCTACATAAATGTTATTATATAAATATTTTGATCTGAAAATTTCGGTATGAAATATATCTAAGTGAACGTTATGATCTATACGAATGTGCATACTATCCAGAGTCGTTTATTTAAAGTTTATTTATTTTTAGGTAAACTTTTTTTTTTTTGTATTTTTTCGAGGAAAATTTGTGAAGATATTTTCTTTTAGAATATAAAATCTTGTTCTATGTTTCACTTATTTTTGAAAAGAAATTTCGATCCAATTCCGAAACGGTTTCAGTTTTGTGTTATAAGAAAAAAGCGCAATTTTTTTTGTAAACTAAAAACTGAATAAACTCCCGAAATCAACCGTTAGCTTCCATAAGAAACCCATTCGTGTGTAGCGCATAAAAGATTCAGTTCAACAAAAATGAATACTTTTCATCTATTCTGTTTGTTGTTGTTGTTCCTTTCACTCTGAAAATTATTATTAAAATGTGTAAAGGGATTTAATAAATAACTTTAACTGCTTCACGCTCATTCCAGTTACTTTCTATCTTTCTCTCTCTTTCTCTCATTTGTTCCTGTGCTATATTTAAAATAATTCATAATTTTCCCCGCAATTCCTGCTGCGGCTTACTTTTTCTTCGTAACTCATCTACGTTCTTGATGTTTTGTTTTTTTTTTTTTTACTCCTGCTCCATTTTGTTTGTTGGTGTTGCTACTGGAATTATGTTTTATCCTGAATTATGGATTTTGTTTTGTTGTTTTCTGTCAAATTCATATTTTGCGCTTTTCACCCTGATGCCAGCCAGTCAACAAACCCTTCGTCCTGCTGCACACATCCTGTATCCTGTACAATATAATAACTAACCAAGTAGCAAAAGAGCAGCTAACAACCACCTCATCCCACACTCAGTCACCCGCAATCGATTCATTTACATGCTAAGGACTTTTGTACGTTGCGTTTTCGCATCTCACTTCTGGGAATGGTTTGGTTTTTTTTTTTTTTGTTTTTTGGAAAATGTTCGTCTTACTGCTTTTGTTCCAACAACAACAATTTTGACTCATTAATGAAAATTTGTTTCTATTGGCTGCCGTAGCGGGGATGCGTTTGTTTTTTGTTAGTTGTAAATTTTCTGAAAAAGTTTTTCAAATAATTTCTACTTAAGTATTTAGAATTATTGCTTTTAAATGCTGAACACTTGCAATTAGTGTGAGAAGTGTTCTAATAATTTTGTCACAAAGCTTGCAACGTTCTCATATTCAAAGCTATTTAATTTCGAAATCTATTCAAGATGCTGCCACTAAGCTTAAGCATAAACAAGAAAGAACGCTGAAGTCGAGTATGCTCGACTGCAAGATACCCTTTACCCAATCTTTATGTACCTTAAGTTGAGTCCTAAATTACTACTATATATTATTGCATTGGATTTTCATACAAAAACTAAAAAAAATGGGTTATATTTGTATTGGGGCTATACCTTAAATTTGTCTTGGTCCTGCCCATATTGGTCTATTTTATTGGAACATAAATTATACTAAATTTACACTTAAAAGAATAAGAAACAATGCAGTTTTTATGCAAATGTCCCCTTAAAATGGGACTTGGCTTAGGAGAGTCTAAGTTTCAAATATGGAAGCACCATCTCCGAGATAATCATTGTCGTGGGGCATACAATCAGACATAGCTATTTCGACTCCCCTTCCAATGCAGAACAAGAATATATATTCTTTATAGGGTCTATAATATACCCTTTTACTCTTTGGGTACAAGAATTCACGTAAGGCGTCACAGCAGGCAACAACAAAATTAAGAGAAAGTGATCACGAATGTCATTGCACCCTACAGAACATGGAATTCATTTAAGCTTTAATAAATTTATGTGAAAAGCTCATTGAACATTTCAAGGTGCGTCTAGGTCCTTAACAAAAAATTTTTGTTTTTGATTTTTAAAATTATAAGACTACCAGACTTGGTGCTATAAGACATTGAATTACAGGTGGAAAATAAATGTTTGTAAAGACTACAGAATTCGCAAAAAATATTCCTTCGATTCCGAGTATTTGACTGTACCATGAGCGCAAGGTAGCCGAACTTGCATAAAGTCGGTAGCTAAAAATATTTTCCAAAGAGATATTATCCAAACTTTGGTGCATCGGGCTTGCCTTTGTATTTTTGGGGCGGTAAGGGCCAGTCCCACTACCGCAATGTAGGCGATTATTGATCTACCTCCCCTACACATCTTCACAATGTCGTCAGCTGCTATGGATGCTCTGGGAATTCAAGCCCTGAACAGCGATGTACTTTATGACTTTGGTCACTCAAGCATCTTAAAACTCATTTCTGGCATCCAGATCTGCAAAATAAGAGATAATATGACCACGGGCGGTCAACATTACAATTATTTCGGATAGTCAAGCAGCTATCAAGGCACTAACTTCATGAACTTTATCATCTAGGTTAGCTCTTCATTGTTATAATACACTTCAACACCTCTCATGGTTGTAAAGTCACTTTTTGTTGAGTTCCTGGATACAGAGGTATTGATGGTAATGAAATCGCATGCGATTGGCCCGAAGCCTTTCTGCATACATAGCTGGGCTTCTGCCGTACCGCAGAATCTCTTCATCAATATGGGATGCAATATCCGGGTCTAAGACAAGCTAAGCTAAATTCGCTCGCCCCATCTGCTCTAAAAACATTGTTCATCTCACTTGTGTTGATCTTAGACTGCTAACTGGCTACCGCACTGGTCACAATCAACTGAGATACTATCCAAACAAAATAGGCTGGTTCCAGAAACAGAGTGTTACTCTGTTTAATCGCTATTTCGCTCTGACTACTTGCTTGCCTTGCGGCCTTGACCCAGACACTAAGTTTATGGTATATTGTATATAGGTTGCACTACAGCCGATTGTCGGCCTTGGCAGCACGTAAGATTTGGCACCAGCGGTTGTAATCCAGTGCCTCAATATATCATCTCGGGATACCGATCCTGCGGATGTCATCTAGGACCTGGTCCTCCCAACGCAGCGGCGGACGTCCTCTTTGCCGCGCCCCTCCAATTTGATTCACATTTTGCTTCCAAACTTTTCTTGCGGGAGCTTCTGTGTCCATCCGACACAGGTGACCAGCCCAGGCAAGCCTTTTATATTGGATGTTCCTGACTATAACAGCTCATCGTTCGTGCGCATACGGATGTCATTTTCCACTTTAACTGGACCAAAGATTCTCCGAAGCATAGATCTCTCAAATACGCCCAACGCCGAACGCCGATGTTTATGGTAGGTTTTTTTTATTAAAAAAATAATTCCTTTACAAAGTAAGTTCCAACAAAAATGCGTATTTCCAAAATGTAGACAAAATATTATCCGAAGATGCCTCCTATTTGGATTTGGTATACTATCAGAAGAAGAATTTTTATGCTGATCGGTCAGCATAAAATTCTTGTTCAGTTTGACGATTTATTAACGAAGATTGAGTAAAGCCGTTAAATAAAAGTCCGTCTGTCTTTTAGTTAATTACGTGGATTCTCTGTTTTAAATGATTTTGATTTAATATGTGCTAATATTCATACTTAAACTTATACTGGTTGCATTACTACAACTTAGCACTCATGAATCTCATTTAAAATATTTAACACAATATTACGAGACCCACTCAAAAATGCAATAAAAGAAAAAAACGATTTAAAAAATTTAAGGCAAACATAATTTTAAAGAAAATTTATGATCTTTTGTTATTTATGATGCATTTCTGTCTCAAATACTTAAAGCAAATTTGACAGTAAACTGCATACAAAAAACACAAAAAAAAAAACAAATTAATAAACATCAAGCGTTAAGCAAACATAGTAAAAAAAAAGATATATAAAAATGCAGTGAAATTAAACAAATTGTTAAATTTACGATTATGCCGCGAAACTCGAACTCAAGTTTGACACCCACGCGCTGCGCATGCGCCCAAACTAAAACGGAAGCGAATTAAGCGCTTCACGGGTAGAATTTCAGGAACAAGCAACTCAGCAGTTTGACACTTAACGCAAGTTTAACAGCTACGCCCACATGTACCAGATTTTTAATTTGATTTATACATCAGAAAGGGTTGAATGAGAAATATATATCAAATCGAAAATTAGTTATAGAACTGGGTGAATAATAATGACGGTTTGTAGTAGTAGGTTGGAACTGAAATGTGGAAATGATATTAGTTTTAGATATTTGAAAAATCTTTTACTTACCTTTAAAAACTTCAAACAAAACTTAAAATATTTAACATTTCTCCGTTTGCAAAAATATATAAATTTATTTTTTCATATTCGATAGAACACAGAATGCCAATTTTAAAGAGACTAGTAAAGCACCAAGTAGCATCATATTCGCAGTGGCTTTGGACTTTTCACGCTTCTTTTCCTTGATTGGATCGAATTCGGGCAAAGCGTGCATTTTCGATTTTCTCGTATTTAAATACAAAATATATTTTTATGTGGAACTTCTGCAGAAATTCTGGGGTTTTTCTCCTATTTTTCGTAAGGCAAATAAATAAATATATCTCTTTTGATTTATATTAAAAATGTTACTTGATTTAATAGTTTTTTTAGAGGACATTTACCCATTATTTTGGTCATTCCAAAAACATTTATCAATTATTTGTCCATTAAAAATATGTGAAACACAGCTGGATCAGCTATTTATAATAGTTTCACACAAACATTTTGCGGAAAAACTCGGTAAAACACTTTGAAAATCGTAAAATTTAATTTAATTTTAAGCAGAACAAAACATACAATTACAATTGGAATGAAAACAATAAAAAAAAAAATATCTTGTATTTTTGTTTTGACTTGCAATGTAAAACAATTCTGACAGAATTGAATTTTTATGGTCATTTTGACATAACTTTGACATTTGTTCGAAGCGAAAAACGACAACTAACCATAAAAGTCAAAGAGACCAATAAAAAAAAACAAAACTAAAGACCGAAAGGTGTTATTGATAAAATAGGTGCCAAATACATCACGTGACGTACAGGATCAAAGGTTAGAGTCAATTATTGTTGCATAATATTAACTCAATGTGAGGGCGTTTTTGTTGTTGTTTTTATTTATTTTTTTTTTATGTACAGAACATGGGGGCACAACAGTTCATTATTAGAATTGTCAAATAATAATAAGAATGTCGTAAAATATTTTATTTTATGAGCAATAAACGAGAACTGTTAAATTGAAATTGCTTTGTTATTATCTTGTTGGTTTTTTTATTTAACACATATTTTTTTTATTTAATGTTTCGGATGATATATTTTTGGTTGGGATTTCAGCTTTTTGCTGCTAAATCGTTGTTGAATGCCTTCAAAAGTTTCAAGTTTAATGCCGAAACACCCGGCCTTGTCGCAAATAGTTTTTTTAATATTTTTGTTACAGCAAAAACCACAAAAATTGGCGGTTTATTTGTATGGGGACTATACCTAGAAATGGGCGTCGCACCTTGTTTTTGACATACGAACTGCCTAAGACCCAAAAAAGCTTAAGTCTAAAATTTCAGTTCAATAACTTTGCAACTATTCCAGTAAAACGCATTGCAGTAGACTGACAGACGAACGGACAGACGGACCTAGCTAAATCGAATCGTCAAATAAAGCTGATAAAGAATTTATACAGTTTGGGGTTTCCGATGCTTCCTTTATATATTAAAGTAAAATAAAAAAAAATACTTCAAATGTTTAGAATAAAATATTTTATAGAATTTTTACACGAAAAAATTTCCATTAAAATTTTTCGTACAAAGATATTACTTCCATAAAAAAAAAATGTTAGTTGTTTTTAAACTGTTTTATCAATTCTGTGAGCAGAAAACAAATAAAATGTAAAATCACGTTTGCCGCTATAAAGTCGTTTATATTGTCAAAAATTTTCTCAGATTATTTAAGAATATTAAATAACGTTAGGGGCAGTTTCTCCATTATTACCCGGTTTTCTTTAAAAGTAAGCGAATGAAACGCATGAATACTGTCAGACGGACAGACAGGCATGGCTTGATTGACTGATCTTGTCGAGTTAATCAAGAATATATACGATCAAGGGCTCTTCCAATTTTTAAATTTGGATGTTTAGTGTCAATACTCTTTAAAACTGACCGAAGGAACTTGTAGACACTAACAAAAGGACAAATAGTATTGTCGTAGTTTTGAAGCTGCTAGGACTTTCATTGAACTTTTGAATCGATTAAGAACAAATTACGATAAAGAGTGAACGTGATGTTAAGAAGCAGCTAAAAAAGCGGCGCTTCATTGCATCATATTAAGAATTTTTGGGGGCATATCGAACACCCTTTGCGGTTATATTCATAAAAAGTCGCCAATAAATTGCAGCAGAGATTAGACTGATTTTACCTAACGACTGGTGTATGCGATAATGGCTCGTTTTGTTTCTTAGTTTTCCATTTTTTTTTTTTCAAACTTCTTGTGGAAACGAGGCCTTACCGGAGACCTTGATCTTGTACTACGGCTGAACTTCATAATAGTTTTGATTAAGCATCAAAATGCGGTTAAGAACAATAATCATGGGTTGGAGGCATCCAGTAAAGAACTGGACGACCAACCAACATTTTTTCAAAGATTGTACTTGTCGATTGTTATTTCTATCGAATCTCGTTGAGAGTTGCTTGGACATGCGCTGCTCGTGTTTTGTCCGTTCGTTTTTCTTTCAGTCTGTCAGCCAGAATTTTTTATATATTTTTTTTTCAATTAAACTAAAAGAAATTATTTATGAGAAGTCTTTTTTTTTTTTTTTTGGTAATAAAAAAATTTATATATAATATATATTATGTTCTATTTCACTTAAAATTTCTTTCTTAAACTTTTTTACTAAAATTATTTTTTTATCACAGTTTTTCGAAAGTTGACACTTCTAATAAGGCCCACAGCTATTGTCTGCTTGTCATCCGTTATAACAAAACGACCCAGAGTTGGAAAATCTTGAAAAGTCTCCACACATATAGGTTTCTTTGGTACAAATTTTACAATAGCAGCATCACCCGATTTTAAATATTTGGGAAATTTTTCAATAACTTCACCTGTGCGCTGTTCTATTTTTGCTTTAATTTGCATTTACATTTATGCGCCCCTTTAAAAAATAAAAAAAAAAGAAAAAAAAAAAAAAAAGGTTTTGTTTTTTAAAAAAAAAAATTAAAAAAAAAAAACGCACACTTTGGTGGATGATGCTCAGCAAAACCGGCAACATAACCACAATGCAAATCCGCAGCAATGCCTCTCAAATAAACGCCAACAAGATCACCGGTAAATTGATTTGTAATACTAACGTTCTTGAAAAAATGTATGAGTGCAGTGCTGTCTCCAGGTGAAAATTGTAATGTTTTACGCAGTAGAATACCCGATTCAATGCGTCCAACGGCTAAGATACGACTTTGGCCAACATTACTGATTTCCTGAAGCGGTAAACGCAAAATGTGCTGTTTAGCATGCATTGGCGCTTGTAGTGTATTCAGTGCTTCGATCAGTGTGAATCCATTGAACCAGTCTAGATTACGTGAAGATTTCGTTAAATTAACACCATGCCAACCGGAAATCGGAAGAAAAGTTATATCAGTAGCAACGAAACCAAATGCCTCTAAATAATCCAATAAAGTTGTACTGAGCTGCTTGAAACGCTGCTCACTGTATGCGTAGGGCTGCGTTTTATCCAATACCCAGAAAATACCCAGAAAATACCCAGAAAATAGGCCAGGTCTGCATGTCGCGTTTGGCCCGAAATTGTCATGATACGCTCAAATTCTTCCGGTGCTGCGCTTACGCAGAGCAGCGCACAATCTGCTTGAGTTAGGCCGTGTGTTAAGTTCTTCAGATAATCTTTATGTCCAGGTGCATCGATCAGTGTTATTCGATTGCATTGCGTTTCCAATTGCCACTGAGATGTATTGATGGTCAGCTTAAGATCTCGTTCAGTCAGTGACTTATCCAAAATCCATGCGTACTTATAGCTATGGTTTTGCGTACGCTTAGCCTCTTGTTCGGCACGTTTTATATTCTCACTTTTGATAACGCCACTTTCGCTTAGTAGATGACCTAGGGTCGTTGATTTTCCCGTATCTACATGACCAATGACGATAACGTTTATGTGTGGCTTTTGTATTGCAAGCATGCCGGCAGCAATTGCATAACTGAACGTAAACAAACCGAATAGCTTTATTTATACGCGCCTACCATATGCTTCGATGAGTAATCATGTTGGGAGCTTTGAAAGCTTCTTTTTTTTTGTTTTTTGTTTTGCTGAGCAAAATAGATGGATAACTACTAGGGAATCCCAGTGGTATTTAAAGTTATGCGATCAAGTCAAGTTGGGGCTCAAAAAATTAGCATAAATGTATGTTATAGTGGCCCGATCCTTGTCATATCGGTAGCATATTCATAAGATGACAGTAAAATGATTTTACCCAGATTGGAGTGAATATACTCATAAATAAGAACTATTTCCACACAAAAACTCAAAAATGTGCTCATTGTTTGTATAGGGGCTATTCCTAAAATGGGCGTGGCTCCGGGTTTTTAAAACTGGATGCCATTATAAGTGTTGTTACTAAATTTGTAGTATATATATTCATTAGCTAGCAGTTACCCGCGGCTTTACTCGCGTTTTTTTTTTTTTTGCTTCTCTTTGGTGGCTTAATATAAATTGTTCAAAAAATGTGGGTTCAAATTATGGAAATCCCCTAAACACGACTAACCATCATTCAAATGCGCCCAGTTTCAAGTCTTTACGTCTATTCAATCCATATGTATGACTTTTTTTTTAAAGGCTCTCATTAGGCCCCTGGTCAAAATCTATTCACTCCAAAGATATGGCTTTTTCCGGTTTCAAGGCCCCCATTAGGCCCCGGGTCAAAATTTTCCAAATTTTTTTTCTTTTTGACCACATATATGATGAGAGCAACAAAACAAAACAAAAAAGTTCAAATCGGTCGAGTCATTCTCGAGTTTTAGCGTTGTTAATGCACAGCTATTTATTTTTATATATAAAAAGAAGAAAGAAGATAATAACTTGTTTCATAGAAAAAATTGAGAAAAAACAAGGAAAAACATTATCTTCGGTGGATCCGAAGCTTAAATACCCGTCACACGAATCTTTGAATAGTTTAGGTATAATCATCAGTGGCTTATATATTGGGTTGTTCAATAAGTAATGTCGTATTTTTTCAATAGATGGCGACTCTTTAACATATCATAAATTGTACTAATCGCATCGGGTCATCCTGTACGGCGATTTTAAGAGGACACCCAGAGCTACAAGGACAGACTGTGTTGTGATCATATGTTTTAGTCTCAAGTTATAGCGTGCCAAAGATGGAGTCCTCCAAGCAAGATTTTCGCCATATTTTACGTTTTTACTACCTGAGAGGTAAAAAATCCAACGAAGGCGGCCGAAAAATTTGTGAAGTTTATGGGCCCGATGCTGTAACGATTCGCACAGCAAACCGTTGGTTCAATCGATTTCGTTCTGGTATAGTGGATGTCAAAGATGTACCATGTACTGGTAGCCCAATCCTCGTAGAATCCGATAAAATAGTCGAAATCATCCAAGTGGACCGGCATGTTAGCACTCGTTCGATTGGCCAGGAACTGGGTATAAGACATACAACCATTTGGAACCATTTGCAGAAGATGGGATTTCAAAAAAAGCTAGATGTTTGGGTTAAACGCTTGTGATACGCTGCTGAAACGGAACGAACTCGACCCATTTTTAAATCGGATGGTGACTGGAGATGAAAAGTGGATCACTTACGATATCGTCCAGCGAAAAAGGTCGTGGTTGAAGTGCGGCGACCCGACCCAAACCATCGCCCAGATTGACGGCCAGGAAGATTTTGCTGTGTGTGTGGTGGGATTGGAAAGGAATCATCCTCGGCCTCACACATCTTTGATGACCAACAAGAAGCTACGGGAGCTCGGATAGGATTTCCTATCGCACCCACCGTATAGTCCGGACCTGGCACCAAGTGATTACCATCTTATCCGGGCCATGCAAAACGCTCTTGGTGGACCACGTTGGCCTCAAAAAAGGCTTGCAAAAAACTGGTTGTCTGAGTTTTTTCAAATAGGGAGGGGGTTTATAAGGGGGACATAATGAAGTTGCCTTCTAAATGGCAATAAGTGCATATTTGACTTAAATCGGATAATTCTAAGTATGTTAAATAAAGCGTCAAAATTCAATCACAGATACGACATTACTTATTGAACAACCCAATATATGTATATACTTTATGGGGTCTCCGATCCCTACTTTAATAAGTTACAAACTTTTCGACAAACTTATAATACCTTAAAGCTTTCTTCTTCATAAGTAGGGCCCAAAGTATCTAGTAGTCTAGTCAGTTATTCTTTATTGTTTTTTCTGGAAACTTGTATTATTATACTAGTTAAATATTTTAGTAAAATCGGGCAATTTAAATGTCTTGTTTCTTTATCTTATGACAAGTTTATGTCTATGCTCAATGAAAGTTCTCCAAATGGTATTGCATAATAAAAATACTTAAAAGTTTATTGTATACGAGTATAAGTAGCTACATATTTTTAATCCAATGCAAAATGGTAATCTCATCTTGATGTTTCATTATCATTTTGCTCAATTCAACTAAATCAATGCAATAACGAAAGCTATTATAGCTCTTAATATAAATTATATTTATTTCACTATGCAAAACGAAAAAAAAAATATAAATGGAAAATTGTTATTATGCAGACAAAGCGTTGCATTACATCGGAGCCAAAGCATTAATGCTTTACACTTCAAAACGCACAAATTGCATATAAAAATATAGCTAAGTCTGCTCGTTCGCCTATATTGCTGCGACTTAAAAAGCAGCAGAACAGCACCATGCACCAAGCAGACTAAAGAATATTCTCAAAGTGCAAAGGAACAAACTTACCAACGAATTTAAAAAACCTCAATAAAAAAAGAATTAAATGCGAAAATATTTTCAATATTGAATTTATGATACAATATCAATGCGAAATACAATCAGAATACTAAATCTGATGTACGCCGCTAATTACGAATAGATTACCAGATCCATGAGCGATACACGCCCAAATGACGCTGCAGCAAATAGACTTATCTCATTGGTTTGGTATAACAAAAAAAAAAAAAAAAAAATCGGAAAATATTCGAAAAAATCGTGGGCCAACAACAGACTAGACCATGGCTGGAATAGAGTTAACCAAACGCGCATGTGAAGACGACGTTGCGACAGCTCAATGAGAAATTGTGACAGGGACAACTCTATTTCGCTCGTTTTACCGTCCAATTGCGCTGCAAAAGATAGCTTCTTTCTTGCCGCTGTATAGCATTTTTTTTTTGTTACTCGTTCAATTCATCGCTGTCGCTTATTTATTTCAAATTGACCCATTTGGTAATATTCATATTTTAAATACGTCGCTGCCGCAAAGAGCTGCATAAATTCTCGCACCTTCTTGCACATTGAAAGCCTGCAAATCGAATTGTTAAATCGGAATAGTTTGGCGCTTCTCGTAGGCAAACGTTGCAGCAGCTGCGCAGCAGTCCCGTCGATTAATGAGTGAAGTCAAGTCGACCGTTTCGATGCTTTTGGAGCGGCGCGGCTTTCGTGTTGCCTCATAAGTTGCCGCCAAATTGTTGCTCCACGGTGAACCTGAAGCGTTCGTTGGTTCTTTCGTTCATCCTTTTCTACTTTATATGTTCGCTTGTTTAAGGCTTGTAACTCAGAAATTATTGAAAAACAAGTGTGATATACTTTATGCATTCATCGTAGGTTGGCGTGAAATATGCACATAAAATAGTTTTGTTGGCGATTTAGTACATAACTAAATTCTATAACATTGACTGATCATTGATCGAATAAAAATTTTGTAATCTGGAATTTTTAAGACTGATACAATTTCAAGGCTCAAAATGTAAGCGAATATTAAGAATTGCCATTGTACTTCTTGACGAAGAACTAGAACAGCTTGACCTAAATTTTGACTAAGTTAGTATACCAAGTCTTCTCTTTTTATAACCGCCGCTCATAGTGTGAAGGGTGTTATCAGTTTGTCGGAAAGTTTGTAACGCATTAAAGGAGGTATTGCAGACCCCATAAAGTATATATTTTATTGATCAGCTCGACAAAACGAATCGATCTAGCCATGTCTGTCTGTCTGTTTATATCTACGCATTTTTTTCGGTAAAGATATTAAGCTAAATTTTTAAACTTAAGATTTTCTCTGCAACGACTACTTTGTATGTTCAAACCAACGTGCCACGCCCATTTTTAGGTATAGCCCCCTTACAAACTTACAGCTTTTTTTAGTTTTTATATGAAAATAGTTATTATTTATGAATGTATTTACCTCAAATTAGATTAAAACACTGCCAAAGTCATCTAATGTCAAAATTAAGGTATCACGCCCATTTCCGAAAATAGCCCCATACAAACTTACCACTTTTTTTTTGTACGAAAGTAGTTATTATTTATGGATGTATTTACTACAATTTGGTTAAAAACACTTCCTATGTTACCCAATATCACAACCAAGATGCCACGCCCATTTCTAGGTATAGTCCCCATACAAATATATCGCCCATTTTTGTGTTTTTGTAAGAAAATAGTTCTTATTTATGAATATATTCACTCCAATCTGTATAAAATCACTCCTACTATCATCCTATATGATATGACAAGGATCGGGCCACTATAACATGCAGACCCCATACAAACTTACCTTTAATTTTTTTTATTTTTTAAAGAAATTATTGTTATATCTTCATTTAAGCCTAGAAATTTGCTTTTAATTTGAGCCCCAACTTAAGTTTTCCCTACCCAACCCCTTTGCGAAATATAATCTTCGTCACTGATGATCATACATGAACTAATTATAGTTTTGTGTGATGGGTATTTGAGCTTCGGTTCTACAAAAGTTAATGTTTTTCCTTGTTATAGACTGGAATCTTATAGATGAATTTTTTTTCAAAATTTTAACTTTTATAATGAAAAAAATTGGTTACTTTTTTTGTTCTCCAAAGAATGGTCCATGGCTAGCCACTAATTTCTCCAACCTTTCGGGCAACATACGAATCTCGCATCGAAAAATTTATCGTCTTTTAAACAGAAGTGTTGAATGGGAATAGGTACTATCGGGTGGGGAAGAACTTCACACTAGAATGTTCCCAAGTTGGTTTTTTTCCGATTTAGCAACGTTGTCGTGCGAAAAAATAACCTTATCATAAATTTTCTGGTATTGAACCATTTTTCCCTAAAAGTTCAGTTTAAACGCATAAGTAGTGTTCTGTGATGGCTCAATTCATATTTATCACTTTATAATATCACGCCAAGCTAGTCCCGGCAAGTGCACAGCAGTAGCTTTATGCCTGTACCCAAAGGGTAAGAAGGTTTGTGCAAATCTATGTAACCAGCAGATCGGAGAGTCGATCTAGCTATGTCCGTCCGTCTGTCTGTCATGCTGTCTGCCGTATGAAAATGATTATCTGGCAGACTATTTGGGTCGCCATATTTAAAACTTAGACTCTCCTGTGCCGTCAAGTGGTCACTTACTAACGTTTTTTTTTTCCTAGTCTCATTTTAGTCCCATTTTAGTCCTATCTAACCCCCATAAAAATCCATCCCAAAATTTTGGGTTTTGCATATACAATTCTTTTTTCATATTACCCCATATTTTTGAGTTTTTGCATCAAAAAATCCAATATAATAAAGTCAGGTACTAAGCTACGACTTAACTTAAGGTACATAAAAATTGGGTACAGGTTATCTTGCAGTCGAGCATACTCGACTTCAGGTTGTTTTTATACCCGCCACACATAGTGTGGAGGGTATTTTCATTTTGTCTGAAAGTTTGTAACGCATTAAAGGAGACATCGTAGACCCTATAAAGTATATATATTCTTGATCAGCACGACGAGACGAGTCGATCTAGCCATGTCCGTCTGTCTGTATGTATGCGATTCATTCGCTCAGTTTTAAAGATATTGACCTGAAACTCGGAACTTATGCTTTTCTCAGGTCTAAGCAGTTCAATCAAAGTGCCACGCCCATTTTAAGGTATAGCCCCCATACAAACTTATTGATTATTTTCGAACATCTATATGAAAAAGTAATTATTTCCAAATATATATTTATAAATGTATATAAGCCACTTATGATTACACATAAACTATTCAAAGATTCGTGTGACGGGTATTTAAGCTTCGGTTCCACCGAAGTTAACGTTTTTCCTTGTTTTATTAGAAACAGTTCCCATACAGTTTTCGAAATTTCGTATAAAAATATTAATTATTTCTTCTTTTGGTGGTACTACGATTTTTGTATGTCAGAACCTCCCATTTTTTAGCTATAGCCCCCATTCAAATCTACCGCCCATTTTCGAGTTTTTGTATGAAGATAGTTATTAACAATGAATGTGTTCAGTCCAAAAAACACTTGTAGTGTCATCATATATATACACTATCCATATGATACGGATCGGGCCACTATAATATAAATTTTCGTTTGGTGGGTATTTGAGCATCGATCCTACCGAAGTTCATGTTTTTCCTTATTTTCGCTTTGGATTGTCATAATGAATTAATTTTTCATCGACAGAAATACGATGTATGAAACCCTTCCTGTTTTGTCGTTACAGCAAATATTCGCAGTCGTCGCTCAACAACTTTCGCTCCAATTCCAACCAATTTTTTTCAGGAAACAAGCAACAATAAGTTACAAAACGCTTATTGCAAAGAAAAAAGGTTTTGCTATTTTAAATTTTTTCGTAACAAATTATATCGAAAAGAAAACGAAGAAGTATTATTTGACGCGACAATGTTCAACTGGAATTCAAAGTATTAAGGTCCCACAAATGTGCAAAGATTCCATAAACTCAAAATATGTCATGCTATAGTCTTAATTTGTATACAGACGATCACACTGACTCCGTCATATTTCGCACACTCAAATATGAAAAATTTGTATGGGTTTTAAAGACAAATTCTTTTGTGTTAACATTGTAAATGAACTAATTTTATTGTCTCTAACATTTGTATTAGGTCAGGTCTTTTTATTATTCTTTTGCTTTACAACTACCTGCGAGAAAAATAATATTTTCACTTTCAATGCATTGAGAGCCAAGTCGGTACAGTCAGTAAGTTCGTCCGATATCTAAAACCAATTTTTTATTACCAGACATTTATTATACACGATCTACTTAAGCTCTTTATCTATTTTCTATACAACAAAATGGCACTCATAAATTTAAATCTTCAATCTTTCGCTCAAACCAAACCCGTAAATGATTTTACTCTATAGAAGACACATATGTGCATGATAAGTACTCAGCTGGCGTTGCTAATACCCAACTTGTGCGATTGTAAATTCTTGGAAATACGCAATTAGGCAGCAATTACATTTAGAGAGAGACGTCTGAATGCGTGAATGTCTGCCTACAATAAACGTGCACATTCGCATTTGAAAGCGACATAATAAGCAATTAACATGAATCACAACTTTACATATCCATTTTCATTTGAAAATTTTAGCGCGCGCACACATATTCAACTAATTACCCAAATAAAAACCACTGCACTGAGACGAGTGAGTAGATTTTAAATTTTTGCTCCGCCCCTAAAAATTATCGCCCAGTGCCTAACGATATACATGTATGCATACACACATACACACATAGATGGCTGACAATGGGTCTGTTGTCAACGCATAAATAACTGCATATGTTACAAACACGTTAATTGTTAAACAAACGCGCGTTTATCACTTCAAACCAGGCTAAAAATAACAACAACAACAAACAGCAAGTAGCAAAACTCAGTCATGTAGCATGTACCAGCATGTACAGCACCCACGTCACATATTGTAAAGTATTTGAACTTCAGTTAAAAGCGTCAGCGAGCATCATTCTTAGCGGCCCTTACTAGTATTAAATGTTGACGACGTTTTTTTTATTACTATTTTTTTTTGAACTACGAGATCTGTTCGAGAACTCTCTCCTTTGTGTGAACTCTCTCCTTTGGTATGTGAAGTTCTTCTCATCGCTCCCTTGAAACTGTTCTTCTCCAAGTTTCTCGGGGACCTCCTTTTCTTCGACCTCTACCATCAAGAGGATTCCATTGCATGGCATGATGCATGATCCTTCTGCTGAACAGCTCGATGTAAGCCCTGCGGTACACCTCTTCATTGGGAATTCTATCCCTCCAATGCATTCGGAGATTGCTCCTCAAGCAGCAGTTGTTGGTGGCGGTTGTGCTTACCTTCTAAGTGCAACATCCGTAGAGTAGCACTGAAAGCACGATAGATTTGAACAGTCTGACCGTAAGAGTTGTACTCGAATCGTTGTTTTGCCAGATGGGAGACATCATACCGAAAACAGCTCTGGCTTTGCTGATCCGGCTGCAAACATCCAGCTCAGTTTCGCCTTCTTCTGCAAGAATGCTACCTACGTATGTGTAGTTTTCAACCATCTCGATTTGTAGTTCATCGAATACAACTCTACTCGTGGTCTGTCCCGTAAGACTAAAACTGTTCGATAACACAGGCCTCAAAATTTAATTTTTTTTATGAGACTGGTTTCCAGTCTATTTTTGTGCGCTGAACAAAATTTTTTGGAGTCTCCATTTGAGCCGATACAACAATGCTAGCGGCTAGCCCAAACTTCCATAGGCCGCCGAAGGTATGGCCTTCAGCTCCTTTAGCGAGTTTTGTTTAATGACATCAATCGACTTAAAACAACTTCCCCGAAGAGGCAATTTTAGTTTTAGGAAAAGGAAAAAATCACAGGGACCCAAATCTGGCGAATGCAGCTGTTGCTCGATGGTATTTATTGAGTTTTTGACTTTGTACTTCTGTAAAATGATGGCAAAATCCAGGAGTTATCCTTCCACAATTTCGGCCATTTTCTGCGAAAACGCTCGCATAGGCACCTCAAAACGGATAAACAATATTCTTCATTAACCGTTTGACCATCTGGGAAGAACTCAGAGTAAACCACACCACGATAATCAAAGGGAAAACGGCTTGCGGGGGGTACCTTTTTACAGAACATATATCAGGTGTGGCACCAAAATCTTAGAGTTTTGGTGTAAGCGTTTTCGAAAATTGACTATCTAAACTTAACTCTAAAAAACAATTAAATATTTTTCAATCACACCTCGTAACTGTCTTTCTATCTATCTTTCTAGTATGTTACACACATTAGAATTGTGAATGTTTTTTGTATTTAACCTCAGACATGGGCCTCACTTGTCGTACGTATAAATTCCAACAGCCGTCGTGGTGTCATTTGTAGTTGAAATTATTAACAAGAACAGTAGCGCTTCTGATATGTACAATACTCGTACACAACTGGAAAAAAAAACACAAAAGAAAATACATACCATATAAATAGAAAGGCATTGATGATGACTGTACGACTCAGCGTAGTAACGCGCATCGTTCATCTCAAACACATATGGCGGAAATGACATTTTTACATTCCACATTGTAGTCCTTGTTTCCGTTACTAACATCAACAACAACAACCACATCCTTTCTTACCATTTACCTTGCTAATTTTGAATATAAGCGTTAACATATCGCATATCTTGCCACTAAAAGAGAATTAGAGAATTTGGAGTCAGACACAATAAACTTTACTTGTGACATGAAATGATGTCAAACAACGTGGAAGACTATCACGTTTGTAGATTGGTGTCTAATTAACTTTTATGAAAATAATTATCTAAAAAGTTTTTTTTCAAAATACAAAAGAAAAAGTTCGTAAATCATAGGTAGAAACTCTTAATGGACTCCAAAATCTTTACATTACAGATCATGCTTATAAGTACCCAGCGAAACTATCGCTATAACTAATCAGATGACGTTGTCAGCACTGCCCATGAGATAGCCAGCCTCAATGTTGTTTTCTATCCCATTTTTACATTTCAATGTCCTTCAAGTGCTGACGCACACTACTCTGCATCAGCTGTGACCAGCCATTGACTGGAATGCGTGGGTCAGTAGTGGCTGTTCACGGTTCACTGAGAACTCGACGAGACGAGTCGATCTAGCCATGTCTGTCTGTCTGACTATTTTGAAGATGTTTACCTGATATTCGAAACATAACCTTTTTACAAATTTTCAAGTTTTTTATGAAAATGGTTTTTATACCCGCCCCACATAGTGTGAAGAGTATTAGCAGTTTGTCCTCATAAAGTATACATATTATTGAACAGCTCGGCGAGACGAATCGATTTTCCCATGTCCGTCTGTCTGCCTGTTGCATTGCGTTGTTTCTCAAAAAGTTTTAAGGATATTAACCTGAAATTTTAAAATTAAGCTTTTTTGATCCTAGGGAGTTTGTATGTCAGCCCTCATTCAAACAAAGCGCCCATTTTTGAGTTTTTTTTATGAAAATAGTTCCTATTTATGAATATATATTCACTTCAATCTGGGACATTTTCTAAACTAGTCGTATGCGCATCATAACTAACTTTTTGGTATACTAAAAATTTTAAAAATCAAGGTACCGAAACCGGCGTTTTTTGCATGAGCCTTGCCTATATTCAACGCAGTTCGTCAGTGTCGTTCAAAGTATCAATTAGGCTGCAAAGAAACTCAAATTGGAGGCTTCTAATCAACTATTTTTCCCTAAGATTTGCGATTTTTTCTTTCAAATCCAGTAAAATGATATTTGTTTACTTTGCTTATGCCTATCACACCAATTTATATCGTCACTATATCAAATTACACAATAACAACGCTTCCAAACCCAAACAAATAGTGTTGTCCAACATGTATAGTGCGACACTTGACATACAATTTATCTATGCGACAACGACAATAACTACATAGATACACACACACACATACATAGTATATTTGCCCGCTCGTTTGAAGTTTAGCATGCCGCAATAGCTACATCAATATGCATCCCAAACTCCAACTCCAATTCAACACCAACAACATTTTCTCTGACAATTCAAACTCATAGCATAGGAATTAAATAATAAAAACGAGTTGTGCTCCTAGCTGCATCAGGCACAATTGTGCCATTATTTGCATTTGTGACACCCGCTGATGTTGAAAACTAGAACTAGAGGATGAGTTTATCAACTATGGTAAAAATAGACATAGAATAGGCCTTCATCAGCGCCAAACAGTCGTTTGACATTCAACAGAATGTTTGTATTGTTTCACAAGATTTGAGGTTTAACGTTTTTTATAAAAAATAAAACTTAAAATAAAAATATCAGCAAGTGAAATAACAAAAGTTTTACTGGACATTAAATGGGGAGTTATCACTCTATTTGATGTTAGACAACCACGCCAAAACAATTGAAATACATGAACGTTGAAAGTTAAAAAAAGAAACAAATAAAGAAATAAGGAAATAAGTGTAAATTTGAAATATAAAAAAATAAAATAGGTTTTTGAAAAGAAAATGTGTAAAAAAAATCTCTAATCAAATAAGTTATGGGTGAAATAAGTTATAGGTCCATTGTATTATCTATGTATCGGCTAATCCTACGTTGTGGACGTTAGATTCGTACGGGAACATTTTATTCCCATTGAGATGAGATACTACTAAGTTATGTACTACTGTGGGCATTTTATAAAGTGAATTTGTTTGTAAAATGAAAAATCTTTATTTATTCTTGTAAATCTATTTCAAATATTCCCTTTCCGGTATAGCCATCAGCGTCTTCTTCGATTCAGCCTTTATCGCCTCAATCGACTCGAAAAGCGTTCCCCGGAGTGGTCTCTTCAGTTTTGGGAATAGCCAGAAGTCACACGGAGCCAAATCAGGCGAATACGGTGGTTGCGGAACGATATTGGTTGCATTTTTGGAGAAAAAGTCACGAAGAATCGACGCTGTTTTTAAAGAAAATTTACCTTTTTTGGTTCCAATCGAGACTTAAAACGTTTACGGCCCATAACATCTTTAAAATTGGTATTAGTTAATCCTTTCGATAGGCCAATTATAATAAAACAAGGAAAAACGTTAACCTCGGTGGAACCGAAGCTTATGTACCCGTCACACGTATTTTTAAATTGTTAATGTGTTATCATCAGTGGCTTTCATACCCATGCCCGTCTCTCTGTCCGTCTGGTGCGACGCGTTTTACTCAGAATGTTTTTCAGATATTGACCTGAAATTTTAAACTTAAGCTTTTTTTGGCCCTAGGCAGTTTGTATGACAAAATCAAGGTGCCACGCCCATTTTAAGGCATAGCTTCCATCGATTTTTGTATGGAAATAGGTATTTTTATACCCGCCACACATAGTGTGAAGGGTATATTCAGTTTGTCTGAAAGTTTGTAACGCATTGAAGGAGACGTCGTAGACCCTATAAAATATATATATTCTTGATTGTATATTTCTAAGCATCTTTTTCGTTGGAGATATAAAGATATTAAGCCGAAATTTGGAACTTAAGCTTTTCTCGGCAACGACTATTATGAGTTCGAGAATTAGAGTGCCACGCCCATTTTTTAGGTATAGCCCCCATACAAACTTACCGTTTTTTTCTGATTTTTTGTATAAAAATTTTAATTATTTATGAATGTATTCGCTTCCAATTGTGTAAAAACATTTCTTTTGTCATCCAGTGTCAAAACTAAAATGCCACGCCCTCTTTTAGGCATAGCCCCGATATTAACTTTCCGATTTTTTCTATTTTTTGTAAAAAAATACTAATTATTTATGCATATATTCACTCCAATTTGCCTAAAAACATTCTAATGTCATTCAATGTCAAATCAGATGTGCCACGCCCATTTTTTGGTATAGCCCCCATACAAACTTTCGGACCATTTTCGATTTTTTGTATGAAAATGGTAATAATTTATTTATTAATTTACTCCATATTGGGTAAAAACTCTTCCAATATCATGGTGCCACGCCCATTTTTAGGTGTTTCTTGCATACAACCTTACCGCCCATTTCCAGATATATTCGAGAAATATGTTGTTATACATATCTGTATTTTTAGCTCAAAATTTGAAATTAGTCTTGTGTGTAAACTTAGGTGACCACTGAAGATTACACATAAACTCTTTAAAGATTCGTGTGACGGGTATTTAAGCTTCGGTTCTACCGAAGTTAACGTTTTTTCTTGTTTATGAATATATTCACTTCAATTTGGGTAAAAGCACTTCGTATGTCATCCAATGACAAATCCAAGGTGCGATGCCCATTTTTAGGTATAGCCCCATACAAACTTACCGCCCATTTTCGAATTTTTGTATAGAAATAGGTATCATGTTTGAATTTATTCTCTCCAAACTGGATCAAAGCACTTCTAATGTCATCCAATATCGAAACCAAGGTACCACGCCCATTTAAATTTACTGCCCATTTTCAAATTTTTGTATGAAAACATTTATTATTTTATGAAATCCAAAGTCCACTAAGAGAACACTACTGATATGGTAAGGATCGGGCTAATATAGCATAAAGCCTGTATACAAATGTGGTGAATATATAAACTATTAAGTGTGGTGTGACTGGTATTTCGGCTTCGGTTCCACCGAAGATAATGCTTTTCCTTGTTTTAAATCGTTCATTACTAACAGATTTACCTCAAATTTAATAAAGATTGTTAAAAAATCTTTTTGGAGTGTTTTGGTCATTTTCGAAATTCGGACCCGGGACCCATTGGAGGACTCAAAACTGTCTATCTTTTTAACACTTTCCTTTTAATTTGGATTCGCAAAGGACAAGGGACTTGATATAAGGAGCATTTGAACGATTTTTGAAAATGTTGACCTGTTGCCTAATGGGGAGAAGCCACATCTTCGTAAAAATGATCATTAAACAACCCTATAAATATTACACTAAAATGACCATACCTCAGAAATATTGCTCCAAAAAGACATTGTCCTTAAGCAAACCCAGTGACAATGCCTTACAATTATTGCATCAAAGTGGCAATACACTACAAATATTAAACCAGAGTGACAATACATTAACTTTTCTCTCAGTACTTATTAAGAATTTATTTAGTAAACTCTGGTTCAAGCTAATTTTTTAAATAAATGATTGACTCTATTTTTGTTTTTCTTTTTTTTTCTATAGAAATCAAATTCCACAATGATTGATTCAGAAGAACTAGAAGATGCGCACCTTTGCATAAAGTGTAATGCAAAAATTATTGGACTTGATGAATATATTGCACATCGTAAAAGAAATTGCAATGCGATTAATATAAGAACTGAAACGGGAACTACAACAGAGACAACAATTACTGCCACAACGACACATTTAGAGAGCACAACAAGTATAACAACGCCAACAACAATACAATCCAGCAATTTGCATCATGAAAGCTATGAAAATTGTCCATTTGCGGAACCAGAAGCGCCCTCCAGTTATGTCAACAAAGCGACACATGGTGGCAAGACATCGAAGCATCTTAGTTATGGTTATACCGAACTACACTGCGATTTGGCAGCAGATGAATTCTTCTCCTCACTGCAGCTGCAAAGTGTACAATCGACAGGACTATCAACTGGCGGCAAAACAGGCGCTGTAACGCGACAACGTTCACAAACGGAACACGGCGATGAAGCGTGGCTGCATTCACACGAAACACTGGAAAAAGCGGTACGTGATATGAGTGAGGCAAAAAAGCACTACGAAGGAGAATTCAAACAAATAAAAATTGGAGAAATTGTAACATATGCAACCAGTGATGAAGACGAACGCGACGAAGAGGATAATGACGATGCAGATATTGATTTTGAAGATGATCTCGATGATGAAGATTATGATCCACGTGAAGATATGGGCATGCGTCTATCACCGCCGACTGTGCCAATGACGCATACTGGAGGTAAATGGAAACCAGAACATCGTCCAAATTTAGCAGTACAACAAATATCGCGTCTATCACCAAATTGGGATGAACATGCCGATGAATTGGATAATACTGCACAACATCCACCTGCAGAACATACAAAAGGTAAATGGGTGCCTGGCAGTAAAGTGCAACGTTTGGAGTATCGTGAAAATGTTGATCTAACGCAGAAAAATTATTGGTGTAACATTTGCTGTCGTAAGCTAAAAAGTCGCGTAAACTATGAGCAACATTTGCGCACAAATTACCATTTGAAACGTGCTGAACCAGAGCAACACTTAGAGAGGGCAACATTTGAACCGATTAGAACACGTAGTACACCGTTAAAACCTTACATTGGTGTTGTAATGCGTAGCAATAAAAACGTAAGCGACGCACTGCCTATTTTAAGTGTGATATCTGTAAACTAGTAACGCCGCGACATCTGATTGGAAAGCATCTTATATCACACTATCACTATAGACGCATGCAAATAGTTGGACCGAGTTGCACGGAGTTAGGCCTGAATATGATACTCGAACATATGCATGCAATTGTACGCCAATCACCATTTCAATGTACTCCATGTGCCTACTATGCGAATACTGAGCAAAATTTCCTAGAGCATTGGCTCTCGCCGGAGCACAGTGAATGTGTTGCATATGAAGGACGCTTTTATTGTAGCTATTGTGCCTTTGAGTGCATCGAGAATGCGCAGATGTATCAACATCTGCTATCGGCCGAACATAAAGAAATCTTACGCGCAGTCAATCGTTCTGTACCGATTTCGATAAGTAAACGAGTCAATATCGAGTGTAGTATTTGTGGTCAAAATTTTCGTTTTAATTTCGATTTGCGACAACACATGCAACAATTTCATACAGGAAAATCTGCAGCAGGTAGTGCTTCCGATGCATATCAAAGTCGTTTTTTGTGTAACTTATGCGGTGAGTCACAACGATCACGTATTGCGCTGCAAAGGCATGAAAAATTTAAGCATAGCGTTGCCAAATATCATTGCAGTGTATGTAAATTGGAGTTTAGTACAGCGCTAAAGGCGCGACGTCATCGTAAAACGATGCAACATAAACGTAAGGCTTCGGAAATCAAAAAGAAAATGAATAAAATGGAGAAAAGCAAAACGGTAAAAATAGCGGAGGCAACCACTAAAATGGAAACATCGCCCAGTAACGCAAACTGGTCAGAAAATTGTCAAATCGACGAAAGAACCGAAATATTGCAAGCTTTGGAATTAAAGCGTACACGTGACGAGCCCACAGTGGAGAAATTATTGCATCAAGTTTTAATGCAGGATAATAATGCACCAATTGAACAGACAACCGAGCAAACTTTGATGGAACTTGATATGGAAGCTACGGAAGCAACACTCGCACCAATAGAAGAAACCACATGTTTGGACCTAACTGAAACTTCTCCGTTAAAGACTGCCAATACACATGAATGCATGTTGTGTAATTTATGTTTTCAAACTGCTCAAGCTTTGGGTCGTCACACACGCAGCTGTCAGCCTGTTGCATCTACTTCCGCCAATGCTCAGATTACAATTACAACAAAAGATTCGAACTGGCAATGTACCGAGTGTAATTTTAAAGCTACCTATGAATCTGATCTTATATATCATCGTCTTTTGCATCAACATGGTCCTCTGAAACGTGATCATCTGTTGCAATGTCCACTTTGTTCCAAATCATTTCGTAAGCATTCCTTGCGTTGTCATCTAAGAAAGCATACCAATGAAAAAAATATACGAATGTGATCAGTGTCAGTTGAGATTCGTCAGACTCCAGTAATTTAAAGAATCATGTTAATGTAGTGCACAATAAATCCGCTGATATAAATAGCTCGGATCGAAAGACACAAGAAATCAAGAAGAAGAAGAAAATAAAGAAACAAGGAAGACATGCTTTTGCGTGTGATGTTTGTGATAAAAAATTGGCGAGCAAGTAAGTAAATATTTTTTAATTCTCAAAATTCTTGCACCTTTTTTGTAGCTAGTAGCTCAATGTAATTTACTCTGCAATGCAAATAGTTTATAATTTGTCCTAAATTTTAAGTCTTCCTTTGGCTTCAATTCAAGGTCTGAAAAATATTCCCGTTGATCGCCTGGATGAGCAACCATGGCACGTGGTAAGCCTATTTGCACTGAAATAAGAAATTTAGTTATTGAATATTGTAAATCTGGGCAGACTTTTTGGCAATATAGCTAAGCAATTAAAACTGGCTAAATCCTCGGTACAGGGAATTATAAAATTCTTTAAGTCAAATCGTAATATTGACAATAAAACTGCCAATAGAGGCCGAACATCGGCAATAACAGCTCGTGACAAAAGAGCCCTGACCACAATTGTCAAAACTGGTCGTCGTAAATCTTTAAGAAATGTAGCATCTGGTGGTCTGAGAAAATTGGAAAAACTTATAAGCGTAAATGGACACGTCTCCAGATGAGACATATTGGATATCGCTTCTATAAAGTATATATTACGACAGGTTTTTTTTTTTCATAATAGCTTAAATGACTTGGTAGGCCAAGGAAAAACCATTACTTACGCTTTGCCAAAAGAAGAAGCGACTACAATGGTGTCAGGAGAGGATGCCGTGGACTCAAAGGCAATGGAACACCATCTAGCTTGATTTTTTGTGAGTGTTGAAGATTCGCGGAAAAGAGTCATGCGTAAAAAAGAAGAAGCATACCATAACAACTGTCTTAAGAAGACAGTCAAGTATCCAGCAAGCACTCTGGTGTAGGGTTGCATTTCTGGCAAAGGAATGGGACAGCTGCATTTTATTGACGGGACTGTCGATGCTGAAAAATTCGTTAATATTTTGCCATCTATACCAAAACTGACCTACTGTGGAGAGTTCACGTTTCAGCATGATGGAGCAGCACCACAGACACCAAAAATTGGCTGAAATATAAACAAATTGAGGTCCTGGATTGGCCGTCAAGTAGTCCAGATCTCAATCCAATTGAGAATATACGGGGGAAACGTAAAAAGAAATTTATGAAACGAGCCCCAAAGAACCCTTCCAGATTTAAAAATGAAGCTGCAAGAAACTTGGAATTCAATTTCAAAAAGCAATGTCAAAATTTACTAAAATCTATGACAAACCGTTGTAGAAGTTAAAGGCGATGTTACCCAATATAAATATTGAATAAGGCGATAAAATACTCTAGAGAATATGACCTAAAAATATAAGGTCATATTCTCTAGCGTACGAATTAATAGTGGTCAAATTTGTTGTTATCAGTTATAATTGTTGTTGTTGAAATTACAAAAAAAATAATTATTCTATCTTAAAGAGAATTAAATTATCTTTAAGGGAAAATATATTTGGATCTGATATCTTTATTATGTTTACAAATATCGTATATGTTAAACAATGCAGGCCCGTAATAAAGCACGCCGTACGAATTAATATTGGTTTGGTCTCGTATACTTTATAGAGTCTATCTAGCCTCCCTCTGTCTGTTACACAAATTCGCACAAACCTAATATTCCTTTAACCTTTAATCTTTTGGGTAACCTGCATTTTAGTAAACCACTTCTTAACCATTGAAATTGATGGTGCAGCATTCTTATAATATTTATGAACCCTTGGCTTTGTTAATAGGTTTTTTTTTATGCTATGAAAAAATGCACCCTGCCCAGCTTACAAGGTCGTCAGCTTTAAATGGCTGTCAGACAAATTAAATAACACAATTGCTCAACACTTTTTACATTAATCTAACAATTGACTAAAGCATTGTTGTCTTTTAAGTAAGTCCTTTTCCAATTAACGGCATTCTTTGCTTTAATTCGTGAAATTTTAATATGATTTTGTATTTAATTTTGTAATTAATTGAGAGTGGAAATGGTATGACCATCTTGAAAAAGAATGCCTTGCATATATTATATTTTTGATCAGTATCATCAAGCTTTTTGTCTATCTGCGTTTCATCTGGAAGGTATAAAAATTTATGTATTTCTTAAAAAAAAAAAAACATTAAAAAATTAATGCCATTTATGATTTTTTAGTTTTATTTGAAAATAATCTACTTTAAGGATAGCAGCAAGTTGGTAAATTTCCAGCACTGATATAGAAATATTAAAAAGTTAAAAAAAAAAAAACACAAATATGTAATAATAATATTTACACTTGAAGTATGTAATAATTTCAAAAATTTATTTAAAGCCTCATTTGAAGTTACTGTCGAAAGCGGACTCGCGCTAGTTCGCTTGATGTCGATACTTTTACTTTTACGACTTAGGAGACCAAGTGGCTATCCAGAGTATATATACGCCCCACTCTCATACTATTGCTGCACATCTAACATTCATAGTATATCACACCTCACTCTGCTCCTCACAACGTATACGCTTGTTAACGTCGTCAGTCATGTCAGTGACGCAGCGCAGCCCAGCGCAGCATACTTCCGGGCTGAGCTTCGAGAAATAGAGTGCTGTCCTTTGCGGATACTTTTTCTATAGTGAAGAAGTGAGAAGTTGCAGTCATCGTTGTCGTCGTCGTAGTCGGTCGTCATCGCAGTTAAGTCAAGCAATTCACTTTTATTGAAATGGCGCGCAATGTTGGCTGCTTTACTTTACTAGAAGAGACTACTTTTCCAATTCGTTGTCGTTGTCGTCGTCGTTCTTATTATTTTTTGTTTTCCTTTATTTTCTTTTAGTTCTCCAGTTGAGTTTTTGGTTTATTTTATTTTATTTCGTATTTTAAGTCATTTCTATGCTGCATCATTCGTTGTCCGGGAGTTGTTTCTGTTGATGGCACAAAGTGCAGTGCAATTCATTTTAATAGCTGCCGACGTCGTCTAACTTCAGTATTATGCTCCACTTTTGGCTTTATGTCTCTAACTCCGTTTTGTACTCATCTAGTATTCTTAAGCATTTTTTTTTTTTTTTTTGTATACTCTACATTTATTGTGTGATTTGCTTGTTCGAATTCGCATGCAGTTTGTTACTTATTAAAAAGGTTATTTGAAGAACTTCACTGGAATACTACATTTGAGGTAGTCACATTCACTTTGAAGACGGCAGACAGACGTACGTTCATTATCTCAACGTGATGACTTTGATGACTTAGTCACTAATGACTGATAGGTGACTAAGACATCATATATGATTTATGTGATAATTTGATAGGGAATCGATGAGAGATATGTTCATGACAAACACACAAGAGGTCCTGCAAGACATGTCATGCATGAAGTCTGGTCACACATGTCATGTATGAAGTCTTGAAAGACATGTCATGCATGAAGTCTTACAAGATTTGTCATACATGAAGTCTTGCAAGACAAGTCATGCTTGAAGTCTTGGAAGACATGTCATGCATGAAGTTTAGCAAAACATGTCTTGCTTGAAGTCTTGCAAGACATGTCATGCATGAAGTTGTGCAAGACATGACATGCATAAAATTTTGCAAGATATGTCATGCATGAAGTCTTGCTAGACTTGTCATAACATGGAGTCTTGCAAGACATGTCATCTAAGACTATTGTATGAAAATGTCGTCAACGAAGAAAGAGACTAGTCATCAACGCAGCATTGATGCCGTGTTGCTGACTTTCCCGCTCCAAATAAGTGGTCGTTCTTTAATACTTATAGCGCATTTACAATTCAACTACATCTAACTTAAATATATCTCATTCACGCTAGAACTATTGCTGCTGTTCGTCTGATTGTCGTCACTTGAGACTCAATTTAACAAAACTTGATTTCGCATTTTCAATGCTGCCGCTGCTGCCTGTTGTTGTGTTGCCGCTGACTGGCATCTTCGCTTTCGATTTGATTTTACATTGCTCCTGAATTGAATTGATGCTTCTATGCGAGTAGTAAAATATATAAGGAGTTTTGTGTTTGTGTGTGAAATCGAATCGAGTTATTTAGATCCATCCAATAGCGCGATTTAGGATCTCTCTTTTTTTTTTTTTTTTTTTTTTTTTTTGTTGCACTATCAATTCGTGTATGTTTGTAGTTTATTCATACATTTTTATGCAACGACTAAAATGAGTTGGACATTGGTTTCTTCTGAAGTTTTTCAAGTGTTGATGAGGCAATACTTTGCAATGCAAAGCAATATTCCTATAAAATTGTAAATGGCAGCACAATAAACATTATGTCAGAACTTATAAGGTAAGGGTATAAGTATTGACTGTTTTCAAACCGTTTCTTTATTGTTATTTGTCAGTGATATTGAGATATTTAAATTGAAGTAAAAATACAATATTTCAAATGATTAAACATTATTTATCTGTGTTTTATATTGAATATTATACTTCATGCGAAAAAGAAACGTTAATCTATTCAATTAATTTAGTTTAACAAAAATGTAGAAATGAGAGTTTTACTAGCTTTACAACGAAAAGGAAAAGTAACATTAGAGCTATCTAATAAATAAGCTATACCCCGACTGCATGAATAAAAAACTTGATTTCCGTGTTGTTCCCGTAATCACGTAATTTTGCGATTGGAGATTTAATCAAATTCGTACGATTTTAAATTATGTTTTCTTGCATTTCATATGGAATATCGACTATTGATTAAAAACCTATTATAAACAGTCTAACTAAATCACAAATAGCTATGAGTAAAAAAGAATTATTTAAAATATGGTTTCGAAATTAATGATAATAAAATGTAAAAAGATAAAATCTATAAACATTCCAGAATTAAGAATGAAGAATAATTGTTTTTTTTTCGTTTTCATGCCGTTTGTTTTTACATTTTTTTGTATAAAAAAATATCACATTTTACTTTGTTTTCTATTCACATTTTGTTGTAATTTCAGTGAATTGCACGTTTTGACGAATCTAGTGACTGGCAAATGTACAAATGAATTTGTACAGGTTCGGTATTCAAGCGAATATGAACGATTTGCGAAGAATGAAAAAAGAACCAATCACTGATAAATAAACAGTTTCAATGTTCGCGAAATGCGATACACAAAATTGACGATAATTGAATATGTTCACTGATGAAAAGGAAAATCGCAAATTAAGCGAAATGGTTAGGTTAATGGACAGAGAATCCTCTCCGCCTTTTAAATAAGCAGAAGAGTATTCCTAGTCGGGGCGACCCTGATTTGATCGGTAATAACAAAACAGCGATTAAACAAAGTGAATTTGAAGCGGGCCAAAGCTGGACATTCACAGAGAATGTGTGTGCTAGTTTCATCGTACTCAAAGTAGAGTCTACCTCTGACTCTGAGGACAGGCCTATTTTGTTAAGATATTATCTCAATCTGTGATGACCGGTAGGGTAGCCAGTTAGCAACCTGAGGTTATGACGACTGAGATATACTATTTTTTTTGGCAGATAGGGCAAGCTAAGTGCTTAGCTTGCCGTACGCCCGGTATTGAATCCAATATTTTCGAAGAGACTCTGCGGAGAACCTATCGATTATATCTACCTATCAAATCCTGCAAGTTCGCCTGCGGCTTCGTTGACGTCCCTGTGTCCAGGGACCCATCAGATAGTGACTTTACGACTCTGAGAGAGGTGTTGAAGTGCATCATAGCACTGGGGAACTAACTAAAATCAAAAGGTCCATGAAGTTCGTGCTTTAATAGCAGCTTGGCTATCGGAGAAAATTGTGATATTGGCCCCCGAGGACTATGAGTCAAAAGGTGACGGGCGCAGACTTCGATGGCAAAGATCTCAGATTGAAAGACCGTGAGCCAAGCCCCCATTGCAACAGAGATCCTGGTGTTGGGACCATATATGCCAGCACCAGTGCCCGTTTCGGTGAGCGAACCATTAGTGAACCATTTAATGGTTAATGGTTCAAAACCAAGGTTTAATTTGTATGATTTAAAACAGTGGTGAGCACATTTCCAACTACTGATTCCTATACAAATCATGTGTATGTGCACACCACTGATTAAAAGGATTTAAGAAGTCGACTTAAAATATGAGTTTTGCTAATTTGTGTTAATAAAACAATTTAAATGCGTCTGTACGTTGACTTTAGATAAACGCGAATTATATTTTAAAACATTTTTATTGCGATTTAAATGTACGTCTTTGTTAATACTCCAAATACAAGAGACATGATGATATGTACGAATAATATTTAACATTAATACAGCAAGCATGCATTGCAATAATTTTTGTTTTGTCTGTTTTTACTAACAAAACTTTTTACCGTCATCAGATACGACACAATGTGAAATGAAAGGTGTCAAGTACTTCCCTAATTACATATGGCATAAATGTTTGACGCCCATAGTCATAGTCAGTGGGGGAAACTAATTTCAAATGCAACACAGAAGAAGACGCATCAAAATTCAGCTAATGCACACATGAACGCTGAAGATTGAACAAGCGACTGAACCAATTATACAAAACTTTTAGCGATGGCGACGAGAACAATGATGGCGGTGACGATGACGACAACGACGATGAGCAACAAAAAAAAAAAAAAAAAATACGTTAGCTACAGCTTAAGACTACGTTACTTCCGTTTCCGTGCCGTGCCGTGCAGTGCCGTTTCGATCTCTGACAACCACGCCTCAGGCACAATGCTTTAAACATTGAAATAAGAAATAGACAAGACGACTAAGTAGACAAACGCTAGAACTAAAGAAGAAGGAAAGACGCCGTCATAAATATTTATGCGAGTTTCGGGAACAACAATGAACAGCGTAGTATGCAGTCAAAAAGCATTCTTAAATACGATCCAACATGGCGGCGCATCCTTTCACTAAGCAAGCAAAAAATACAAAAAAAAAAATAGAAAAACAACAAAAATCGCTATGAAGCAAATTTTCACATGACAGTCAGCCATCGAGTCTGCACATGCGATTGTCTCTTTTCTCGCGCATCTGATACATCCAAGAATTACGCTAACGCCAAACCCATCCCATCATTTCCATTGCATCAGTACATGTTTACTTACCTTGCAAGACGTTACGCTTCCGCTGCTGCATTGAATGGATGACATGGTACATGGAACGTTGACAACAACGTGAAATGCCAAAGTGAAAGAACAAATGCATTTGTATATCATAGTTGCCTTTACTTGGTGTTGATGACAGCGACACCTTCAAGTTTCACGCCCACCATTATGCAGCCATTAAGCTGCTTGTTTCTAAGTTATCCTTCTTCTTGCTTTTTAATAAGATTGTACCTGTGTGGGAGTGTGTGTGTTTGTATGTGTGTGCGGTGGTATCAGCACAAAGGAAAAACTTTTCAAAACATTTCGTCAACTAATCGCATAAAAAGTCAGAAAAGTAGTGAGATGCATGCGAAAGTTGTACAAGCGTATTCTATGTGTTTTGAATTCGAATTTTTAAAAGTATCTGTTATGATTTTAAAGAGACTTTAACAACTGTTTTCATTTAAGTAATCCAAAAAATGAGAAAGTGAACTCCATGCGGATTTTTTATTGGATGTATTACTTGAATTACATTCTTCGTAGCAGACAAACTGTCAAAGAAGATATTACCTCAAAATTTCTTCTGGGGAAAAACGTGGCTAGAATATCATTGATGATCTGTCATCCATTGAATGGAAACAAGTTTTGGAATGGCCCATATAATAGATGGAAGGCCTATAACCTCGGCTAGTATCTCTCATTAAAAATCAAAAAAAAAAAGTAAGGGTCAATATTTTTTTTTAAGATACATTTTACTTCAACCGAACCCGAAGCGTGGCTAAAAACGGGTTCGTGAGCCGAACCGCTGAACTTAAGATGGGCGACGGACGAAAATCCCCCCGTCCCCTGCGCTAAATCCCGATTACTTTTTGTTACGAAAACCCAAATATTTGTTGAACTAATTTTGATTTATTAATCAAAAGCTTAAAAACTTAACAGTGCAGTGTTATAATTTATAAATATTTGCAGTTTCGTACTTAAAAGTAATCGAGACCCAGCGTGACTACGCGGATTTCCCTGTCCCGACGCCCATCTCTACGCTGAACCAAACCACTGCCGATTCTTAAGTGGTTTGCAGTTCTGATTCTGAAGTCTCTAAAAACCAAAGCTTCATATGGAAGAGGC